>JAZKJV010010255.1:0-311896 GCA_037367405.1 Ottelia alismoides
TAAGAAACAGACAGTGGTAGCAAGATCCAGTGCTGAATCAGAATACAGGGCTATGGCCCAGGCTAGCACAGAAATGATGTGGGTGAAAGCTCTACTTACAGATCTATGTCTTGATATACCTCTCCCTATGAAGCTGGAATGTGATAATCAGGCAGCCTTGTTCATTGCAAACAATCCAGCCTTCCATGAGAGGACCAAGCACATTGAAGTTGACTGTCACTACATACGTGACATGATTCAGAAGGGGTTCATTGCTACATCTCACGTCACCTCAGAGAATCAGACGGCTGATATATTCACCAAGGCATTACTTCGAGGCCCATTCCAGAAGTGTGCATCCAAGCTGAGCATGATTGATATCTATGCTCCATCTTGAGGGGGAGTGTTGACGCATACATATTAGTATTCGTACCTTTTTGTTATTTCTAATTTTAGTTGTATGCTTTATGTAATTTACCCATAGGCTACTCTCCTATATAAGAGAGCCTAGGGCTTATGGAATAAACATCTTGCTCATTTTCCCCAACATAAAGAGATTCTACTTCATCCAAGAAATGGAGTGTGAGAACCCACTTAATGGTTTGATGGTAGTGCAGTGTGCCTACCACGCAAAAGATCATGGTTCAAATCCTGGGGCGGGCACTTGTGCATGTTCCCCCTCTTGTTTCTAAAAAAAAAGAAATGGGGTATGAGAGAGACTAAGGAAATGAGAGGTGAATTGGGGAAAGAAGAAAAAGGTCTTGCAACTTTCTCGTGCAAAAGAAGGCATGTGTAGTAGAGAGTGATCTGGAGGATGATATTGGGCTAGCGAATAAGGTGGGCAGGCAAGATGATGCTCACAAAGTGTTGGGTTCTCCTCGATCAACAAATGGTTTTGGGAGTAAGATGGTGCTGACTGGGGGGCGAGGGTTCACCAGGGAACCTTATTATGGGGAGTGGTTAGAAGCTGTCAATGGAGCTTGAGCTCGCAAGGCAAAGTTATCTTTGCAAGAAGTTGTCTTCTTGCCTCGGATTTGTCCATACGGAGGTGTAAAAAGTTATGCCGAAACAAAGCTCATATCCTGGAACATGTAGTGATGCAATATTTCCCAATTGTCGAGTTGAATCGAATTGATGTAACTTGCAGATTTCTTAGCATTAGGGTTTTTTTCATTCTAAATTAGTTAGTTGGTTAAATTATTTACGTTAAATAAATTAAGATTGATTGTAATCTCAACATTTATGGTAGATTAAATTGTTTAGTGAGTTAATTAGAGTAATTTAGAGCCTAATTAGGATTTTATATAATTGTTATTTTAATTCATTACCAAGTATGTAATTAAACCCTCTCCCTATATAAAGGGGTGGTAGTCCATTATAGTGAACATTATGTTATGAATTAAAAAGTTGTATTTTGGTTTGGAGAGAGTCTCCACTATTATCCCCTTTCTCCCGAAATTCTAGAGTTTCTCCTCTCATCTTGTTCCTCTCTCAACCAGGCGAAGTGCGTCGTGGTTCTAATTTCTCTTGTAATTCCTTCTGATTTTCTGTATGCACCATTTGGTATCAAAGCATGGAAATATAGTCATTCTACGATTCAACGATTCAATCAATTATTGGCTTCTAAAGTTCGATTTGAGTCATCTTGGACAAGGTGCACGTTCACATTCGAAAAGGTTCAATCAACGAGTATTGTCTAACGTGAAGGTATATCAATGACTGGACACATTAATCCAGGAAGAATTATTCGTCAACAACAAAAATCAGATCATTGCATCTTTCTGTGCAACCCAATCTCGATCAAGAGAATGAAGGTGTTTTCAATCTATAAACTTTTATTGTTACAACTGTTGTACAACAAGAAGGACCCCGAACCCATCTTCGATGAAGGAACCATCTTCGACGAAGATCTTGTGGATGGCGAAGTCGAATTTCTTGACATGTTCGCAGGCGAACTTGTTGTTCAGGAAGAGGCATGACCCACATAAGACGACAACATCACGGAGGAGGTTCTGAACTCCTCGTGTAGTCCTCTCCGTTGTAGCCCTAGAGGCTCGTTCATCATTGCTACCACCACCAGTGGTGCCAACTTCGATTGTAGCATCCCCATGGGTTGTGTGACCCCTTTCCGCACCCCCAGTCCATAATGCCACCGCCTCTCACCCCATTCCCCATCACTGCCAACACCACCAAGGCCCTTGCCAACACCATGCATGCCTCAAGCGTGGTCATCGCGGTATGGTCTTCCATCATCTCTACCATGCGAGTTGGAACTCGAATTCCCATCCAACCTTCAACAACTCTCAAAGTAGTTATCAAGAACGAGTTGAGAGGAGAAACCCTAGAAATTGGGGAAGGGGATAATGGTGGAGGCTAACAATGCAAGCCACAAATTGGAAGGAATGAGAAGAGAAATTAGAACCGCGACGTGCTTTGCGTGGTTGAGAGAGGAACAAGATGAGAGAAGAAACCCTAGAAATTGGGGAAAAGGGGTAATGGTAGAGGCTAATGATGCAAACATAATATCAAAAGGAATGAGAAGAGAAATTAGAACTGCGGCATACTTCACATGGTTGAGAGAGGAACAGGAATAGATGAGAAAACCTAGAAATTCGGGAAAGAGGATAATTGTGGAGGCTCTCTCCAAACCAAAACTCATTTTTTAATTCATAACATAATCTCCACTACAATAGACTATTGCCCCCTTTACACATGGAGGGGTCTAATCACAAACTTGGTAAAGAAATAAAATAGCAATTAAATAAAATCTTAATTGGACTCAAATTACTCTAATTGACTCACTAAATAATTTAATCGACCAAACGTGAGCAAAATTAACCGACCAACTAATTTAGGACGAAAAAACCCAAATGTTAAGAAATCCCCAAATCTGCAAGTTGCATCAATTCGATTTGACTTGACACTTTGGGAAATATTGCGCCATGTAGACTTGGTACATATGCAAGAAACGAATATGGGAAGGTGGAATGATTGTGTATGGAGATTCACCTATGACCCACTTTTATCCGGTTTCAAGGTGGTTGAGTCAGTTGGTAGCTCCTTTGAAATTCTTACAAAGTTGAACGTTGACCTCCTCTAGTTGGAGACTGAGGACTTTGCTTAGAAAACTTTTTCAATGGTGCTCACAAGGAAGTCCTAAGAAAGTCTATTGGTGGTTACTAATGTATACGACCCTACAAACTATGTGGCTAGGGTGAACTATTGAAGGAGCTGCATTAGATGTGACTAAAGTCCCTGATGCAACATGGGTTGTTTGGGGTGACTTCAATGTCACTCGTGCGCCTGGTGATAAACATGGCTCGTGGGGAGGTCATGATCCACGTTCGGTCGATTTTGCCCTATTGGTTAACGAGCTTAATCTGGTGGTTATTGGTGCTTCAGATTTGTAGATATACTTGAAGGAAATCGAGCTCGTGGTTTCGTATTAAATAATTTTCTATATTTGTGGAGATATGGTGGTTATTCTAGCTAGCCTCTCGGAGATCTCTTTTAATGGTTCTTACATATCAAATACCTTGTTTTAGAAATTAGGAAAAGTCTTTCTCGTCTTCCTTCTTTAAGTTCAAGTGTTCATGGCTGCTAGAGGAGGTGTCTAGATCCTTCGGGTAAATTTTTGGAGGGGATACCATGTGGAGGGATCGACAACCGAGTGGGTGGCATCAAAATTGGTGGCAGTGAAAGAAATGTGCCTGCTTATAAGAAGGATATTTGCAACCAGTTGGGGCTAAAGAGGATAGTTGCACATGATGAGATCACCATGCTCAACAAATTGGAAGATGAAATAGCTTTGAATAATAACGGTATAGAGGAATGTTAAATATATATGAACGTTGTGCTCGATGAGGACAAGAAAAGCAAGTCAGAATGAAGTCAGTGGTTGAGTTCGGTCTAATTGAAATAAGGTTGTTAGAAAATTAACATGGCTTTGATACCATGTTAGAAATATGAAATGTGGAAGCGTAATCATAGATAAAGAATAAACAATAAGGAATACTGGGATTTTTACGTGGAACCCTACTCCCTAAGGAGCGGGATGAAACTAGGGGAGAATGCCTCAAATGGTCATATGTTGCTTTCAACTTTGTCGTCTGATACAGGAGGTCTGGGGCTTCTTATATATCATCCACAAACCCTCCAAGTCCTACCACTGGTAGATGTGGAGCTAAACACTGGATGTGTCAATTACTCATCTTCATAAGTGACACATATACTCCAATACTACCCCTCAAGCTGGAGCATGCAATTCTCAGCTTGGACAAACAGAAAGAATCTGAAACTCATAATATAAGACACTACAGGCAATATCAACTCTGTTGGAAGAAAAGAGAGTTGTGTTTATTCCAGGGAACCCTAGGCTCTCTTATATAGAGAAGACCCATGGGTAAATTACATAAGATGGAACAGAGAAAATAAAAAAGCATAAAAGATACACCGACTACATAATTCTCTCTACATTCCCCCTCAAGATGGAGCATATATATCAATCTTGCTCAGCTTGGAAGTACACTTCTGGAATGGGCCTCTGAGCAATAGCTTGGTGAAGATGTCGGCAGTTTGCTCTCCTGAACTAACATGTGAAGTAGAAATCAGGCCCTTCTGGATCATATCTCTAGTGTAATGGCAATCTACTTCAATATGTTTAGTTCTTTCATGAAAGGCAGGATTATTGGCAATGAACAACACGGCTTGATTATCATACTGTAGCTGCATGGGTAGAGGTACATCTACATGCAAGTCTTCTAGTACAGCTCGAACCCACATCATCTCCGTACTTGCTTGTGCCATGGCCCTATATTCAGATTCAGCACTGGATCTAGCCACAACTGTTTGTTTCTTGCTTTTCCAAAGAACTAGAGAGCTATCCACAAACACTGCAAAGCCTGAAGTAGACTTCCGATCCTTAAGGCACCATGCATAATCAGCATCCGCACATGCCGAGATAGATAAATTTGTTTCCTTTCTAAACAACAACCCTGTGCCTGGAGACGACTTTAGGTACCCGAGTGTCATATATATTGCATCCATATGTACCTGTCTCGACTGTTCCATAAAATGGCTTACCCGATTGACTGCGAAGGCAATATCAGGCCGAGTTATAGTAATGTAAAGAAGCTTACCCACCATTTCTCTATACCTTCTCCTGTCAACTTCCTCTGTATCATTATCATATAATTTCATGCTGGGGTCCATAGGAGTAGTAGAAGGTTTACATCCAACCATGCCCGTCTCGATAAGCATATCTGTAATGTATTTCCTTTGGGTCATCACAAGACCCTGTGCATTCCTGGCAAACTCCAACCCCGGAAAGTATCGTAGTGTACCAAGGTCCTTCGTAACAAATTGACGGCCTAAAAATGCTTTTGTCATTTTATCCCCTGAGCATCATCTCATGTAACCAAAATATCATCAACATACACCATGATGACAACCATACCTCGACTAGTCTTCTGAACGAACAACGAGTGATCCGCTTTGGATCTCTTGAATCCTTGTTGTTCAATTAGATGGGAAAGCTTCTGAAACCATGCCCTTGGGCTCTGTTTAAGGCCATATATTGCCTTATGAAGTCTGCACACCATATGATTCTCCCCCTCAGCAGCAAACCCCGGAGGCTGCTGCATGTAGACTTTTTCTTGCAGATCTCCATACAAAAATGCATTCTTAACATCAAGTTGGAACAAGGGCCAATCACGTACCACGGCGACTAACAGAAGAATACGAAGAGTGGAATGACGGGCAACTGGAGAGAAGGTATCCATATAGTCCACGCCATATGTCTGAGTAAAACCTCGCGCCACTGGCCTTGCCTTGTAGCGATCAAGGCTACCATCTGCATGATACTTGACAGTAAAAACCCATTTGCAGCTAACAACAGATGCTCCCGAGGGAGCGGGACCCAAGCTCCATGTACCCCGTGACTGTAGGGCAGCCATCTCCTCCTCCATGGCAGGACGCCAGCAATCAATTTGCAATGCATCCTGATAATTCCGTGCGATCTCCACAGAAGACAAAGCCACTGCAAATCTCTGAAAGTCCCCTGTGGCTGTGAGACGATGAAAGGAGACCTGGGAGGCAAGGGGATACGAAGCACAAGTGCGATTTCTGCTTTCTTATAGCAATAGGGACATCCAGATCATTAACCACCGTACTCGTCGGTTCATATTCCTCATGCAATGATGAACCCTGCACATGCACGCTATACGACCCATCATTAGTATTAACATCTGGACATACCTGAGGCGTGCTGGATGATTGACGTGCAATATGAGCAGGGCTCGACCGATGTGTATAAAATTTTGGTAATGACGAGATAAGTGGTTTTGGTGGTGGTGGCGGTGGTGGAGATAGTGGTGGTGGTGGTGTTGGCGTGACCTCAGGAACTGGAATGGACATTGGTGGACTCACAGTAGGAGGAGGAGGAACATAGACCTCATCATTAGATGTGTTTGAGGCCAATCTGTCACCTGCAGGAGAAAAGTACATAACAGACTCAAAGAATGTAACATCAGCACTGACAAAATATTTCCTGTTTACAGGATCATAGCAACGGTATCCCTTTTGAGTCCGAGAGTAACCCACAAAGACTTTGACAGCTCTAGGCAAGAGCTTGTCACAACCTGGAGATAACTGATGAACAAAAGAAACAACATAAAAAACACGAGGGGTGAGTGAGAACAATTCCTTATCTGGAAAAATAAAAGAAAGAGGAATTTTCTCACCAAGTATCGTGGACGGCATACGATTGACCAAATAACGGGCTATAAGTACGGCATCTCCCCAAAAAGAAATAGGAGCACAACTCTAGATAAATAGAGTTCGAGTAATGTCAAGAAGATGACTATGTTTTCTCTCAGCGACTCCATTTTGTTGAGAGGTGTATGCACATGTGGTTTGATGAATAATGCCTCTTGACGAGAAATATTGGGAGAGAGAGCGAGCACAAAATTCCAAAGCATTATCAGTACGGACATATTTCACATGTGATGAAAAAACATTTTGCACTTCATTGATAAGATTTCTGATAACATCACCAGCTTCAGATTTATTCTTTAATAGGAAAACCCACGTCAAACGAGAGAAATCATCGACCACTACAAGATAAAACCTATGTCCCTGGTGATCAGGGACACGACTGGGACCCTAAATATCAACATGAAGTAATTCAAAAGGGGAGCCACTGCTCCGACTCTGACGACGAGGGAAGCTAGCTCTGTGGTGCTTCACATCGGAAGGAAGAACTCGGAGAGATCTGAGGCAAGAGATGACACATCTTTTGAAGGGGAAGGTGACCAAAGCGTAGATGCCATGTGTAGGGAGAGACTGATCCAGCTACATGAGAAGAGACTCCAGCATATGAACTTCGGTTCAGACGATAAAGACCATCCTGCTCAGAGCCACAACTAATCACCATGCCCATTAGAATGTCCTGAAATATAAGAGATGGGTCATATAGCGCGGCAATGCAAATCCTTTGTAATCTGACTAACAGAAAGTAAGTTCATCGAGAAATTGGGGGCATGTAAGACATTCTTTAGATGCATGGAAGAAGACAAAATAACCTCCCCATGTCCAACAATGGGTGAATGAGTCCCATTAGCTATTAGTTACCACTGACCGCCCTGGTGGAATCTCCATGTATGACATAAGTCGGTCTCTGTCGCGACATAGATGGTGCGTGACACCAGAGTCCATGATCCAATCTAAGACATCTGAACTGTAACATGTGGTAAAAGCACAAGCACTACCTGAGGTGCTAGCCGTGGCAGGAGTACTGGTAGAAGCTGACGCAACAATATCCGAAGGGCCTCTAGGAGAATCTGTAGATACATGAGGCATAATATCACGTAATCTAGCAACTAGCTCCTCAAAACTCTGATCCATAGTAGATGCTGATGGGGATGCAACATGTTTTGCTACTCGCGCCGAGGCTGGAAATCCATTCTTAGAATAGCATGTATCCTCTGAGTGGCTTGTACGGTGACAAAAAGTGCACGGCTAACGAAACCGACCACCCCGACCTCGAGTTCCACGGCCACGGAATGAAGAAGACGAACCACCTCTCCCTTTGGAAGCAGCCATCACCGAGGGGGGTAGTATAGAGGCACTGGATGAGACAGAGATGCGGCTAAGCCTCCGATAGACCTCTTCCATAGGAGGAATGGTAGCATCTGCAAGTATCTGTGATCGGACCGCATCATATTCGGGATCAAGGGCCGCAAGCAGGACTCCTACCATGGTAGCATTCCGAAATGTCTTCTGCTGCTCGGGTGTGGCCGTGAGAGGAATAGTGCTGTAGAGTTTCTCAAACATCCCCCTCAGGGATGTATACAAGCAATGAAGTGGTCGCCCATTCTGCTTCATTGTGAATATGTCATGCTGAAGTTGTAACATCTTGGTTTCATTCCGCACCTGTGAATATGTCGCCTTAGCGGTGGGCTGATGGAGGACATCATTAGCAATCTCTATCGATAACGTGCCTGACAACCAGACCTTGGCATATGAATCATCATCCTCCCAGGAGGCATAGATCCCAGTCTTCTCTGTCGGCTCTTCCTTGGTAAGAATATGCTTCTTACGATTTGACTTCATGAGGCTCATGAACTGCATCGCCCAGAGCTCATAGTTTGTCCCATCCATCTTGACTATTGGCACGGGACCTTTGAACATGCTATAGAGGGCATATCGACCTTGTTTTCTGACATATCGCCGGAGACGAAGAACTAGGGCTTGTAGATGAAAGAACAAGTGTCTACATAAACTTCATAAGATTTGAGTGCGTATGTAGACGTTACGTACCCAAATCCATGGATACAGCGGAGAAGGTGGCTACGGTAGGGGCCGGGTGCAGAGGTGCCGGTAGGCTGTCGCCGGCTAAGGAGAAGCCAGCGGAAGGTGAGGGGCCGGCGGGAGGTTACCCGACGGTGTCGGTACCCGACAGGACAAAGGGGGGATTTGTTAGCAATGTGAGCCCGAGGCTAACCATTCCTGCAATAAATGTTATTGTAATAAATGATTTATCAATAAAAGTTATTGATTATGTTTCACTCCCTTTCTGAAATTGATTGAATGAATGCACTATAATGTCCCTCTGTACAATATGGGTTATGTACCATGGCCAACTTGATAATCATACAACTGTTGATTCATTGATTGAATCATAGAGGCTGATGCTTGTATGAATATCTAAGGAGTTAGATAGAGGACTCATCAAGCATCATCAATGATTGACAAGTAGTGATCTCCCGCCTGAGAAGGAGATGGCAATCTTTTCTCATTAGGCTGATATTTGATCGACCTCTTGATGCAGGTCCTCTGCATGGGAATAGTGATTCGGAGGTATCAGATTAGTTGAGTCAATGGGTTGACTTAACAAGATCGAGATAACCAAAGACCTATTATGAATGTTGTCACATCACAGGCAAACATCCTTTGACCAGAGACAAATGTATTGCTATATGTCTGAGTGTGTACATTTGGCAGACCAATAGGTTGATGACCTAACCAACGTCTATACACCGGCGAGCTGGTGTGCATGTAAGGGCATATGAGTAATACGATCTCTCAAAGGGATCATACAAGTTCACTTGTGAACCGGGAGGCATGAGCTCACTCATGAGGTATTGGGACTGATCAAATTCCATGCATGGTCGTCATGCTTTAGAAGCATGACATGAATTTGAAGGTAAGATTTATGCTTTGTGAAAGCATATGATCTGTACCAAATCCCAAGAACAAAGATTGAGAAACTTAATGATCAAACCCTGAAGTTGACAGTGTAAAAGTGATCTATATCTTCAGGATGATCATGAGTCTTCCAGTATGCAGGATGTACAGGTATTGGGAATACCTGAGGGTGATTTGATCATAAACGATTGTATAACCATGACGCTTCCATTTCGAGGGAGTGATGAAATAGGTATGGATTTTAGTGACTCCTCTCATTAGAGAAGTGACCCAATCTTAGTCCATATGCTGGACATTGATCTGAATGAGATTCAGATGCAATGAGAAGATTAGGTTTACGGTCTTGATTTAATCAGGCATCTATGAGAGGTCCATGGGATCTGGATTTGAGATGCGATCTCAATATCCAAGTCACTACACGTGGAACAATACAATCGCCTTGTCCTTATCTCCAAGTATCTGAGGAGAAATAACATTGTTCTTGAATGGCTCAAGAATAATTCCATAAGATCTAAGCATTGAGAAATTGATAATTAAATGTGATTTAATTATCATGATGTATGAGTAATTATCCAATATAATTAAATGTGATTTAATTATCATGGATAAGAATAATGTGGATAGAAATCATAATATATTATAAATGTGATATATAATGTATTAGAGAGAGCTAATTATAATCTATATTTGTTAATTAATTATTGGGATATTTACCCAGCAGACCCTGAAATCTTTCGAAATTACCTCTACGACCTTTGAAACATCATAATTCCTCCCACGACCCCGTAATCTTGCTAACCCTTACCCTACAGACCCTATGGTTAACTCCAGTTCATTTACCCGTTAAAATTAACCCGATTCTGTTATGTTCATTTATATTATACCCAATTTGTTTATCAAATTTACATTTAATGCCACTCATCATCCCATCCCAAAGGAGTTGATCCCCTCCCCCGCTAACGCCACCCCCCCCCCCCCCGCGAACAGCTCCTCCATCGTTCTCCCCTCCGGCCGATGAACAACTCTCCGCCGACGACCCCCGTGCCCGGCACCCTCCCCCCTCCCCGGCGCGCCGATGCACCCCACCCCCTCCGGCCGATGAACAGGTCTGAGGTGTGCGTCGACAAGATCTTGGCCGATGTCAGTGATGTGGATCTTGATGCTGAGTTGTTTATCCAGGTGCAGCGGTTCAACCCATCGGCGCTCGGTTGGAGAAGGGTGTGGTACCGCGGAGGGGTCCTGGACATTGAGGTAACGACTGCCGGAGTTGGAAGCGCCTGTTGGGAGTGGGGTTCTGATGTTCTTGAGCGCAGCAAATCATAGGCGGAGGTGGTGAATCATGGGCTCTTGGGCCGGTCGGCCGACATGAGCTCCGACCAATGCGATGAAGGTTCTCAGGACGTTTCAATTTCGACGCCTCGAGTCCCGCAAAAGGTGGCAGAAGTTTCGCCTCCAAAGGAACTGCACCATTCGTCGGGGAAATTACCATTAATTGAGGAACCGTGTGTTATCTCCTCTCACGGGATTAAGCAGAAGGTGGGGGTTCGAATGCATACGAGCTCTTCGTCGGTTCGGGTCACGGATCCGAGCACTTATTTGATTGTGATGCAGTGCTCGGTATGCACAGGCTCTTCGTTTCAAGGCAAAGGAAGCTCTTCAAGAAGCATAACTTCGATATTGATAGGTACACAGAGTTGCAGAAACAGTGCAATAATCCTCTGGACGATGATGCCAAAGGCACGAAAGTGAGTGCTTTACTCGGAGACTGACGACTGCTTCCCGCGCCGCTGCACCCCACCCCCTCCGCCCCCCACCGCCCAGATCGACCCCCCTCCCCGGTGCGCCGCTGCACCCTCCCCCCTCCCCGGCGCGCTGCTGCACCCCACCCCCACCGCCCAGATCGACCCCCCTCCCGCCGCTGCACCCTCCCCCTCCCCGGCGCACCGCTGCACCCCACCCCCTCCGCCCCCACCGCCCAGATCGACCCCCCTCCCGCCGCTGCACCCTCCCCCCTCCCCGGCCCGCCGCTGCACCCAGGCCAACGAACTGCTCCCAGGCCGAGAAATGCCCTCGACGTTGCTGTGTTTTCAGGTTTTGTCTCAGTGGTGGATTGGGGAAGGGAAGATGAAGAAGATGATAGAACAAGGAACATGAGAGAAAAAATCCAACCGTTAGATTTTATATGGTTTGATTAACTCAGTTTTAACCTACCCGAGTTAACTCAAGATGTGTCAATTTAACGGCAGGGTTTGTATGGTAAGACGGAGCAAGATTACGGGGTCGTGGTAGGAATTATGATGTTTCAAAGGTCGTAGAGGTAATTTCGAAAGATTTCAGGGTCTGCTGGGTAAATATCCCTTAATTATTAATGTGTATTGGATACACATTGTCTGATTATTTGAAAATGTAAATTATATTTTGTTTTGGGTTGTGAATGTGATTCACAATTTTCCAATGTCAAGATTGCAGTACTCCCAAAATTAATTGTGAGTTATTTTGGTGAATAAATCCCAACAAAAGTTGTTGGAAATTAATAATGGAGAAATTCAAAGAGACATGCAATCTCATAGAAATCCATGAGATTGCCCCACTTGGAAGGTGGTGGGCGGCACCCAATTCCTATATGGAATGGGTGGCCGTCCCCCTTGAATGTACATGGAGATGTAATCTCCATGTATATTCTCTCCTTATTTATTGGTGTAATTTAGGATTGATTTATATTTGATTTTGTCAAATATATTTTAATCTAAATTAAATCACAAGTTATTGGCTTTTACCAACAACAATCTTGACCGTTGGATTGACATAAATCACTCTCATCCATTGATTTTATATGTCCCATGGATTGAGATCCATGGATCCCAAAACTCTATAAATAGAGATGCATACCTTGCTCTCTTGTACATGCTATTTGTAGCACATCTCTCTCTCTCTTTTCTCCTCACACGCCAACTCTCTCCCTCTCTCTCTTGGTGGCCGACCACCATAACCCTAGGGGAGGATCTCGTCGTCGCCTACGCCACCGCGCCGCCGCTTTTACGCTATGTGGTTCTCCATCTTCTTGGAGTACTACGCTCACGTAGAAGACGTTCGATCTTGTATGACGAGATCAGGAGATCACCGTGCTTGGATCAACTTGTTGGATTGTGAGGACAACGCGATTCATCTCCGCGCTCGCAAGCCGCTTCTCCGACGATCGGACTTGAGACAGGAGGTCTCTTTTCGTAGAGACTCGATCAACCACGCTTCAAGAGGTATTGCATTATACTTATTGTGGTTATAGATGAAACGATCCGAGAATCGTTCTTGGATCATGTGGTTTCATCACATGAAAAATTTAAAATGCCGCTACACCGAACAACTAGTACGACTAGTCGTTCTTCGTCGTATTCGATACGATCCTCACGCTTCCGTGATGTGCTTGAGGATTTTTCCATATCCTTCAAGTGATATCAGAGCCTTAGGTCAACGGTTTTTGAATATGATCCGCCAATCGAGGACGACTTGGGTTCGTAGAAGTCGCGAAAGTTTTTATCGCATTTGTTTTTCGCACTTCTGTTTTGTGAATAAATTCGACCCTGTTTAAATTGTTTAAACACAAATTAATCACATGGATTATGTTCCCCATTAAATAAGGAAATCATATGATCTGAGTTTACGTAATTTGGATTCCGTTTGCTCGAGATATGGTTGTTTTAATGAACATGTATGCACTGTTGCGGGAACTGCAAATCTTAACATGATTAATGAGTTAATTACTGTTTAAACTTGCCTCGAAATGCGTGAAACATTACTTAGGTTTTGTCCTAAATCAAATTAACAATCTTTGAAAATTGATTTTGTCTAATTTGGATTTAAATTTATTGAGATAGTAAGAGGGGGTCACTGCTGAAATTACAGTCCTAATCAAGAACCATGCGATTATCAATTAATGGAATTAATTGTTAATTTCGAGAAATAATTATGGAAAATATTTGAGAAATATTGGAAGATGATTATTTCTTTAATTGACTTGACCTCAACCAATTAATTGATTAGATTTGATCTAAATCATAATTAGAATCACAATCATCAAACTCTTTGCTTGAATAGGATCGGGAATTTGTCTAGCAAATTTCCTTATAATCAAAATTGTTTTGATTACTATATGGTATAATTTCAGTTGAAGAACCGATGATCATCTCAAGTACAAATTGATCTATTTGGCATTATCCTTTCCCGAGGCGGATATGGTGTCTAGTCGGAGATCGCTGGGGTAGCGAGTTGCATCGTATGTGGTCCGTCCCACTCTCGTTGGTACTGGCCATGACAACGGGTAGGGACTTGATAATGCCGATGAAATCAAGATGTATTTTCTAATTATTAAAATACGAATTAAAACGTTCTTTGAGATAATACCATATATATATTCAAGTATGACAATCAAGTTTGATTGATTGAATTGAATTGATGATTAATTTAATATGATTGAATTAATTATGTCCAATTAAAAATACTCTATTGTGAATAGAGTTATTGATTTCCTTGGAAGAATTAATTACATGAATATGATTCATAATAATTAATTAAAATTTGAATATGAGATGGAGGATCACACAAGTGACATCCATGGTCTCCCGTCAAGGCGAAGAGTTTTGTCGCCAGATATTATATGTAGGAGACGCCTGTCCGAAGTGACGGCTCCTGCATATGATTCATTTGGATCGGGCTCGTCGCTTCTTGAAAGAGTAAGGACGTATGTGTAGTGACCCCAATATCGGGTCCTCATATTATTGGGGCGATATTGGATTGCGCATAGCGAGTTGTATTCCTGTTGACGGTTGGTTCAATTAATGACGGGTCAACATCACCTTAGGGGTGGTGGGCCCGGGTATTAAAGACCGAATTGGGAAATGCAAGTTGGACTTGCAAGGCGGAATATGTTCCCGCTTCTCTTTATTGGAGTCATAGGTTCTCATATTATTGGGATATGACAAAGATAAAGAGGAGATCCCAGTTCTTGCTTGAGATATAGCGGTAAGTATATCTCTTACTTTGAAAGTGATTAAGGGGATAAACTTTCATCGTTTACAGAGCAAGACTAATTTGATTTAAAATGCCTTAATCAAATATCATAAAATTGAATATACGATTATATGTTCTAATATAGTGCATTCTTAATTTCAGAAAATAAAGTCCATGAACCCACTAAGCAGGCTTCTGGAGGTCAACCAATTGACCGGACCAAATTACTCGGATTGGATCCGTAATTTGGAGCTTGTTCTCTCAGCCGAGCGCATAAGTTATGTGCTCTCAGAAGATAAGCTTGAAAACCCTAAATTTAAGGAAGAGAAAGCATACAATGACAAGTATGATGAAGATCATGTCTTGGCTAGATGCTACATCTTGGGTTCTCTCTCCAATGTTCTTCAGAAACAACATGTGGATATGAGTACTTGCCAGGAGATTATGCAGAATCTGAAAGATATGTTTGGTGACATTAACCGCACCCAGCGGTACGACGTTATGAAAGAACTCGTTCGCTGCAAGATGCAGGAAGGGACTTCGGTCCGTGAACATGTACTCAAAATGTTTGGGTACTTATCAGAGCTGGAGACTCTGGGGGCAACCATGGATGCAGACATGCAATCTGATTTCATTCTGCTATCATTACCCGAATCTTTCAATAACTTTGTGGTGTCATTCCACATGAACAAGCTGGAATTGACAAATGCTGGGCTTCTTGCTGCATTAAAGTCTACAGAAGACGTGATGAAGAAAGATGGTCCCGCTAGCAGTGCAATGGTTGCGCAGGTCAGAGGGAAGCGCGGTCGGAAGCATGGTTCTCGGAAGTGCCCGGCCCAGAAGAGAAAGAAGAAGGGACAAAGTGTTGGCTCATCTTCCAATGCTTGCACTCTAATGGCGTCAAAGAAAACCGACGTCTGTCACCACTGCAAGAAGCCGGGGCACTGGAGGCGTAGTTGCCCGGATTACCTGAAGTTGGTAGACAAAGGTAAAGCCCCTGAAGGTATGAAATCTACTTTTATCATTGAAACCAGTTTTCACGTTGGACGAGAAGGAAGTTGGGTTGTTGATTCTGGTGCTTCTGTTCATGTATGCAATTTGTTGCATTTGTTTCAGGAAACTAGAAAACTTGAAGAAGGGGAGATAGTCATCCAAATGGGATCTGATGCAAGTGTTGCAGCAGTCGCCGTCGGGACTTGTCGGCTATCATTATCCAGTGGTAGAGTCCTACTACTTAAAGAGTGTCTTTATGTACCTGAAGTCAGGAGGGATCTAATATCTGTATCTAAGCTAGTTAGAAGTGGATATTCATTCCTGTTCTGTAATAAATTAGTCATAAATCATTATGATAAATATATTGTAGATGGTATTTTGACTTCTGGCGGACTCTATGAATTATGCATTAATGAGCATGTCATGAATGTTACAACCACTAGTAAAAAACCTAAAAGATCCAGGGATAATAAAAATCATTCAAATGTGATTTGGCATCAAAGGCTGGGTCATTTATCTGTTGATAGGATCAATAGATTGATAAAGGATGGACCTTTAGATTTTCTACAGGTTCAATCTTTACCTACCTGTGAACATTGTATTCGAGGTAAAATGACTAGGATGCCTTTCCGTAACAAGGTTACAAGATGCGAAGGTATCATCGATCTAATACATACCGATGTATGTGGTCCCTTCAGTACCGCGACTCGAAATGGATTTCGATATTATTTGATGTTTATTGATGACCATTCGCGATACGGGTTTGTCTTCCTATTACGTCATAAATCTGAAACCTTTGAAAAGTTCAAAGAATTCAAGGCTTTGGTTGAGAACCAAACTGATAGGAAGATTAAACGAATTAGATCTGATCGAGGTGGCGAGTACCTCTCAGATGAATTCAAGGAATACCTAAAATAGAATGGAATTGTCTCCAATCTCACTACTCCTGGAACTCCCCAACTTAATGGTGTTGCTGAAAGACGCAACAGGACCATCATGGATATGGTCTGTTCAATGATGAGTAAAGCACATTTACCACTTAGTTTCTGGGGATATGCAGTAGAGACTGCAATGTATATCCTGAATAAGATTCCCAGTAAATCTGTACCTAAGACTCCTCATGAGCTCTAGTATGGAACCAAACCTAGTGTTAATCACTTGAGGGTTTGGGGATGCTTAGTCCATGCGAAGAACGTGGACGCAAGTGAGCTAAAATCTCGCACTCGTGAGTGCTACTTCGTTGGGTACGTTAAAGATGGTATTGGATACCAGCTCTATGACCCTGAGACCCATAAGGTTTTGTCTCTAGAGATGTGAAATTTCTGGAGGCAGATTTCCTTAAATGTCAAGACAAAAATGAAGAAGAGGAACTCATAGAATCCCCTGAGGATTCTGAGCTTCCTAGACCAGAAATTGAAGAAGTAAATAAAGATGAAACACCCATACCTCTTCGAAGGAGTTCGAGGGTGGTTGCACCACCTGAAAGGTATGGATTCCATGTGTCAAGTGAGATTGACAATGATCCTACTTCATTTGATGAAGCACTCGCGGATCATGACATGGATAGATGGATGCTAGCAATGAAGTCAGAAATTGACTCCATGCATAAGAATGGTGTATGGACCCTAGAGTATCCACCTAAAGGGATAAAACCCATTGTGTGTAAATGGATTTTCAAGAGAAAAAGGGGACCTGATGGGAAAGTAGAGACTTTCAAGGCACGGCTCGTAGCCAAGGGTTACATACAGAGAGAAGGCATCGACTACGATGAGACTTTCTCTCTTGTAGCTATGCTTAAATCCATCAGGACATTGCTGGCTATAGCTGCATATCTTGACTACGACATCTGACAGATGGATGTCAAGACGGCTTTCCTCAATCGATACCTCGAGGAGGATATTTGCATGGAGCAGCCCCAGGGCTTCATGACTGAGGATGGCAAAGTATGCAAGCTGAAGAAATCCATCTATGGGCTCAAGCAAGCTTCTCGTAGCTGGAACATCAGATTTGACGAAACTATAAAGAGTTATGATTTTGTGCAGAATCCTGATGAACCTTGTGTATACAAGAAGCTTAGTGGGAGCGCCATTGTGTTCATCGTGCTTTATGTAGATGACATCCTTATCATTGGGAATGATACTGGGATGATGACCAGTGTGAAAATTTGGCTATCCCATACCTTTGAGATGAAAGATCTTGGAGAAGCCTCTTACATCTTAGGTCTGAAGTTGTTCAGAAATCGAGAGAAGAGGATATTGGATTATCACAACATGGATACATTAAGAAGATTCTTGAACGATTCCGTATGGATAGTTCCAAGAAAGGAATCCTACCCTTAAGACATGGTATCCACCTGTTTAAAGGAATGGCTCCTCAAACTGTTGAGGAAAAGAAAGCCATGACTGGATGCCCTTATGCATCAGCTGTAGGAAGCTTAATGTATGCTGTCACAGGGTCAAAATCTCGCTACCGATTTCGACCGATCCTGTGCGGCGTTAGCTAACCCGTAGCTAACCAGCCTTCCCGATTAGAACGGTCACGGACGCGCTCCAACTCTTCTCGACACTCCTGCTTGCTAGCGTACCGACGCTTCCAACACAAACACGAGCACGAACTCCGGATCGCTCAAGAACACTCTCAAGAACACGCTCAAGAACGCTCAAGAACACGACCACACGATCACACAAGCACGGGCACAAAGCTCTTCTCTTATTAGAAGGGGAACTCTCTCTGGAGTGGGTGACACTCTACACTTGTGTATTTACAAATGAGCCACCACCTCTCCTTTTATACAAGACTCAAGGCAACCCAAGGGACACTCATTATTACATCTACAATAATGATACATAAAGACACAAGAGACCGTTCGAGTTCTTCGGCAACTCTTCGCGTTCCTCAGCAACTCTTCGTCTGCTCGTCTCTTCGACTCCCTTGTTGTCCTTTCGTCTTCCCGCACGGTCGACGCCCAGTCAACCGCCCAGTCACCAGCACGCATGCGCTCCAACGCCCTGCTGATGCAGCTTTGCCATAATTCACCAAGTGCCACCAAACACTTGATCTTGTGCCATAAGGGAACTCGCGGCCTCCAGACCCTCGTGCGGTAAACCCTTCCTTAGTGCTCTGCATGCTAAAGGGAAGTCCTCCAGAACTCCGCTATTGTGGCCTCCAGACCACTGTCGTACATGTAATACCGAGCATGCTCGACAATGTCCGTACTCAGCACCTGCAACACTCCATGCCTCCTTGGATCGCCACACATCAATACCGATACCGTGCGGCTTCGTGCGTACGCCTATGTGACCGTACCGCATTGCTCCTCGATGCGTACTGCTTCCCTACGTACCGCCCTTCTGCGCTGGCGTACGTACCGCTGCGTGCATCCACTGTCATGCCTTGCACTGCTGTCTGTACTCGCTGCTCACACTGCTATTAGCACCACGACACTCTGCTACCGAGCTAGTGTCCTGTGTGACGCTTCTCTATCGCATACGGTAGAGCCTCCAGACTCTCATGGATAACCTCCCTGATATCCATGCATTTCGGACTCCTCCTGAAGTCCTAGCTCCATCGATCATTCTCGAGCATCCGCTACCGGGTCTGCACGATCATTCTCGATCACGGAATTTGAGGGTGTGACAAGCCTCCTCCACCTGAAGAATCGGTTGTCCTCAACCGAGCATTCCCTTTTCAGCTGGTGTCTCGTCACGATCCTCCATCCGCTATGCACCTCCTGATGTTGCTTAATTGGAAGGGTGGTGCAAGCGTGCACCGCCTCCCTTCCTGCACCTGGTCTTCTCACGAACCACGTCCCTCCATGACTTGGTCTTCATCGTGAGAAATGGAGTTTCCTCGTCAGCTCATGTTCTCGATGTATCCCTCCCGGATACAACAGCTCCATCGCTGTTTTGTGGCAGCTCCAGCTCCACACGTGGAGTACTCATCTCCACGCTTACTCGTTGACGATCCCGATCTTTCCCTGTGGACATCCCCGCATCCTGGGAAATGAGCACCTCCTGCGCTCCGAGCGTCTTTGGTGTCTTGCCTCCTGCAAGACCGTTGGTAGTGTGGTTCGTCACCACTCCACCCCCATGGACGTGTAGCTCCTTGTCCATGTTGCATCGCCCTCCAGAGCTCTGCATCGCCTTCTCGTGCACGGATGTTCTCCTATCCGCGGCTTTGGTTGTGTGACTCCAGCACACATGTTGGTGCTCCACACGCACCTGTGCAATCCTATGCATCCTCGATCGAGCCTTGGTCCCTCAAAAGCTCTTTCTTGTGGAGTTCCCTCGCTCCACCGAAGTTGAAGCTCCAGCTCGAAGTGTCATGGGGCGTACCTTGCGCATAGCACCGATTGCTCCCAAGCGTACCACCTTCCTCTTCTTCATCCTCCTCGTATGTACGAAGAGCGTTGAGCTTCTCCCTCTTTGGGCACTCCCGTGCCCGATGCGGACCGTCGCATATGAAGCATCCCTTGCTCTTGGGTTGCTCCTTCTTCTTGGAGTACTCCCGTTCCTCCGTTGGTGGATCATGGGCAACGCCTTTGCCCTTGTCCTTCGACCGCGCCTTCTGCTTGCTGGTGAACTCCTTCTCTTCAGCGTTGTGGCCTTGTTGGGTACCGTAATCGACCAACGCATCCGCCACCACGATCGCTGAATTCAGGTCCTTCACGCTCTACCTCCGCAGTTCGGCTTGCGCCCAGCTTTGCAACCCGATCGTGAAGTTGAACACCTTGTCCTCCTCTGACATACCCTTGATGTCCAGCAACAAGGACGTGAACATCTTTACGTACTCACGAACAGTGCCTGTCTGCTTCAGGCGTCGAAGAGCCTCCCGTGCAATCCATGCAGTGTTCTTCGGCAGGAACTGCGCCTTCGGTTCCGTGACTAGATCATCCCACCTGGATATCTTGGGTCTTGCCTCATCTGCTGCATGGCTCCTCCACCATAGCTTGGCATCGCTCGACATGTACATCGATGCCAAGCCGACCTTCTCGGCTTCCCTCGTCTTGGTCGCCTCGAAGTAAACTTCCATATCCCATAGGAAGTTTTCCAAATCCTTGGCATTCCACGTACCTGTAAAGGGTTTGGGTTTCGGTACCTTACGTCGTTGCACCTCCGTGGAGCTCCCGCTATTCGCCAATGCCTTCTTGATGAGGGAGATCTCGCTGCGTAGATCCTCTATCATCGTGTTGAATGCCTCCAGCTTGTCCTCCAAGGACTTGATCTACTCCGCTGAGCGTTGGATCTCGTCCCGAACATCCGATCCTTCTGAAGAGCGATCCTCCAAGACGGCGATGCGATGGGCATTAGTCTCAATGGTGGACTCCACTTCTGCCATCGCTTGCTCCAGTGCTGCCACACGCTCAGTAACACCCACCATCTTCGCTCCGCTGATCGAAGACGTACTTGCACCGACAAGTATCCTCTGTTCCCGCGATCGACTGCACCAACAGCCGCTCGTAGCTTTGCCCGCTTTCTTGGCACCAACCAAACTCTGATACCAATTGTCACAGGGTCAAAATCCCGCTACCGATTTCGACCGATCCTGTGCGGCGTTAGCTAACCCGTAGCTAACCAGCCTTCCCGAGTAGAACGGTCACGGACGCGCTCCAACTCTTCTCGATACTCCTGCTTGCTAGCGCACCGACGCTTCCAACACAAACACGAGCACGAACTCCGGATCGCTCAAGAACACTCTCAAGAACACGCTCATGAACACGACCACACGATCACACAAGCACGGGCACAAAGCTCTTCTCTTATTAGAAGGGGAACTCTCTCTGGAGTGGGTGACACTCTACACTTGTGTGTTTACAAATGAGCCACCACCTCTCCTTTTATACAAGACTCAAGGCAACCTAAGGGACACTCATTATTACATCTACAATAATGATACATAAAGACACAAGAGACCCTTCGAGTTCTTCGGCAACTCTTCGCGTTCCTCAGCAACTCTTCGTCTGCTCGTCTCTTCGACTACCTTGTTGTCCTTTCGTCTTCCCGCACGGTCGACGCCCAGTCAACCGTCCAGTCACCAGCACGCATGCGCTCCAACGCCCTGCTGATGCAGCTTTGTCATAACTCACCAAGTGCCACCAAACACTTGATCTTGTGCCATAAGGGAACCCGCGGCCTCCAGACCCTCGTACAGTAAACTCTTCCTTAGCATTCTGCATGCTAAAGTGAAGTCCTCCAGAACTCCGCTATTGTGGCCTCCAGACCACTGTCGTACATGTAATACCGAGCATGCTCGACAATGCTCGTACTCAGCACCTGCAACACTCTATGCCTCCTTGGATCGCCACGCATCAATACCGATACCGTGCGCCTTCGTGCGTACGCCTATGTGACCGTACCGCATTGCTCCTCGATGCGTACTGCTTCACTACGTACCGCCCTTCTGCGCTCGCGTACGTACCGCTGCGTGCATCCACTGTCATGTCTTGCACTGCTGTCTGTACTCGCTGCTCGTACTGCTAATAGCACCACGACACTCTGCTACCGAGCTAGTGTCTTGTGTGACGCTTCTCTATCGCGTACGGTAGAGCCTCCAGACTCTCATGGATAACCTCCCTGATATCCACGCATTTCGGACTCCTCCCGAAGTCCTAGCTCCATCGATCATTCTCGAGCATCCGCTACCGGGTCTGCACGATCATTCTCGATCACGGAATTTGGGGGTGTGACATATGCCATGATGTGCACTAGGCCAGATATCTGCCATGCAGTGGGAGTGGTAAGTCGTTACCAATCCTGCTATGGAGACAACACTAGAATGCAGTAAAGAACATATTCAAATATCTAAGACGGACGAAGATTACATCTTGATCTACGGAGATGGTGATCTCCAAGTCTTGGGATATACAGATTCTGACTTCCAATCAGATATTGATGATCGAAAGTCGGCGTCAGGGTTTGTATTCCTGTTTAATGGTGGTGTTGTGAGCTGGAGAAGCAAGAAGCAGGACACTACAGCAGATTCAACAACAGAAGCCGAATACATTGCCGCATCGAATGCTGCAAAGGAGCCGGTGTGGTTGCGCAAGTTCGTGCTGGAACTTGGCGTAGTTTCCTCTGATACTCTCATCCCGCTACTCTGTGATAACACGGGAGCCATTGCCCAGGCGAAGGAACCCAGATGGCATCAGAAGAGCAAGCACGTAGAAAGGAAATACCACATCATTCAGGAGATTCAAAAGCGTAGTGACATCATCATCACCAAGGTGGCCTCTGCCGACAACATTGTTGATCCTCTTATCAAACCTTTGAAACAGAAGATTTTCGACCAGCATGTAATGAGTATGGGTTTAAGGATTGTTCCTGAATGGTTCTGAGGGCTAGTGGGAGATTGTTAGCAATGTGAGCCCAAGGCAAACCATTCCTGCAATAAATGTTATTGTAATAAATGATTTATCAATAAAAGTTATTGATTATGTTTTACTCTCTTTCTGAAATTGATTGAATGAATGCACTATAAGGTCCCTCTGTACAATATGGGTTATGTAACATGGCCAACTTGATAATCATACAGCTGTTGATTCATTGATTGAATCATAGAGGCTGATGCTTGGATGAATATCTAAGGAGTTAGATAGAGGACTCATCAAACATCATCAATGATTGACAAGTAGTGATCTCCAGCCTAAGAAGGAGATGACAATCTTTTCTACTTAGGCTGATATCTGATCGACCTCTTGATGCAGGTCCTCTGCATGGGAATAGTGATTCGGAGGTATCAAATTAGTTGAGTCAATGGGTTGACTTAACGAGATCGAGATAACCAAAGACCTATGATGAATGCTGCCACATCACAGGCAAGCATCCTTTGACCAGAGACAAATGTATTGCTATATGTCTGAGTGTGTACATTTGGCAGACCAATAGGTTGATGACCTAACCAAGGTCTATACACCGGCAAGCTGGTGTGCATGTAAGGGCATATGAGTAATACGATCTCTCAAAGGGATCATACAGGTTCACTTGTGAACTGGGAGACATGAGCTCACTCATGAGGTATTAGGACTGATCAAATTCCATGCATGGTCGTCATGCTTTAGAAGCATGATATGAATTTGAAGGTAAGCTATATGCTTTGTGAAAGCATATGATCTGTACCAAATCCAAGAACCAAGATTGAGAAACTTAATGATCAAACCCTGAAGATGACAGTGTAAAAGTGATCTATATCTTCAGGATGATCATGAGTCTTCCAGTATGCAGGATGTACAGGTATTGGGAATACCTGAGGGTGATTTGATCATAGACGATTGTATAACCATGACGCTTCCATTCTGAGGGAGTGATGAAATTGGTCTGGATTTTAGTGACTCCTCTCATTAAAGAAGTGACCCAATCTTAGTCCATATGTTGGACATTGATCTGAATGAGATTCAGATGCAATGAGAAGATTAGGTTTACGGTCTTGATTTAATCAAGCATCTATGAGAGGTCTATGGGATCTGGATTTGAGATGTGATCTCAATATCCAAGTCACTATACGCGGAACAATATAATCGCCCTGTCCTTATCTCCAAGTATCTGAGGAGAAAAAGCATTGTTCTTGAATGGTTCAAGAATAATTCCATAAGATCTAAGCATTGAGAAATTGATAATTAAATGTGATTTAATTATCATGATGTATGAAGAATTATCCAATATAATTAAATGTGATTTAATTATCATTGATAAGAATAATGTGGATAGAAATATCTAATTATTCATAATATATTATAAATGTGATTTATAATGTATTAGAAAGAGCTAATTATAATTTATATTTGTTAATTAATTATTAATGTGTATTGGATACTCATTGTCTGATTAATTGAAAATGTAAATTATTTTTGTTTTGGGTTATGAATGTGATTCACTATTTTCCAATGTCAAGATTGCAATATTCCCAAAATTAATTGTGAATTATTTTGGTGAATAAATCCCAACAAAAGTTGTTGGAAATAAATAATGGAGAAATTCAAGGAGACCAATCTCATGGAAATCCATGAGATTGCCCCACTTGGAATGTGGTGGGCGGCACCCAATTCCTATATGGAATGGGTGGCCGTCCCCCTTGAATGTTAATGGAGATGTAATCTTCGTGTATATTCTCTCCTTATTTATTGGTGTAATTTAGGATTGATTTATATTTGATTTTGTCAAATATATTTTAATCTAAATTAAATCACAAGTTGTTGGCTTTTACCAACAACAATCTTGACCATTGGATTGAAATAAATCAATCTCATCCATTGATTTTATATGTCCCATGGATTGAGATCCATGGATTCCAAAACCCTATAAATAGAAAGGCATACCTTGCTCTCTTGTACATGCTATTGGTAGCACATCTCTCTCTCTTTTCTCCTCACACGCCAACCCTCTCCCTCTCTCTCTTGGTGGTCGATCACCATAACCCTAGGGGAGGATCTCGTCGTCGCCTACGCCACCGCGTCGCCGCTTCGACGCTCTGCGGTTCTCCGTCTTCTTGGAGTACTACGCTCACGAAGGAGACGTTCGATCTCGTACGACGAGATCAGGAGATCATCGCGCTTGGATCAACTTGTTGGATTGCAAGGACAACGCAATTCATCTCCGCGCTCGCAAGCCGCTTCTCCGACGATCGGACTTGAGACAGGAGGTCTCTTTTCGTAGAGACTCGATCAACCACGCTTCAAGAGGTATTGCATTATACTTGTTGTGGTTATAGATAAAACGACCCGAGAATCGTTCTTGGATCATGTGGTTTCCTCACATGAAAAATTTTAAATTCCGTTGCACCGAACGACTAGTACGACTAGTCGTTCTTCGTCGTATTCGATACGACGCTCACGCTTCCGTGATGCGCTTGAGGATTTTCCCATATCCTTCAGAATTTTCTGGGCTGCGGGGCGGGGCTGCGGGAGGGGCTCCGAGAAGGAGGGGCGGCGCTGAGAAGAGACGAGGGGGCGGCGGGCATGGAAAAAGATCCTAGGGTTTTGGCTCTGATACCATGTTGGAAGAAAAGAGAGTTGTGTTTATTCCAGGGAACCCTAAGCTCTCTTATATAGAGAAGACCCATGGGTAAATTACATAAGATGGAATAGAGAAAATAAAAAAGTGTAAAAGATACACCGACTACATAATTCTCTCTACAAACTCAATACAAACACAACTGTCAGTTATTGTCAAGGACGTTGCTTCTCATGCCATGCGGATGAGAAGGAACAAACATGTAGGAGTATGAGTCAAACTGGGTCTCCTTGTCGGAGAACTTGTGCTCTAAACTGCACCTGTCAGAGTCACTGAAACTGAAAAGTATCTCCTCGTCGGAGTACTCTGGCCCGCCACATGTAGAAGACTACATCATGTGGACAACTAATCCATCTCTGAAGGGCCGAACTGAAAAAGCCGTGGAGTCATCCTCATTGGAGTCCACGATTGCTGGAGAATGGAGTATGAAAAGTTTCCTTATCGGAGAACTGGGTCTCTCTCATATTGGTTCGGAGAATGGGATCTCTACCCTGGAGTCCCTATGAAACCACATGAAAACCTTAGCTCACATAGCATAGGGAATAGGATCTCTACTGTGGAGTCCCTATGGGTTCGTTTGGTTTACCCTCATGCATTCCTAGGTTGGAATTCCATCAAAATCAATGTGACATCACATCACATTCCTTATTCCAACCCTCATAACTATCCAAACATCTATTATTCACAGGAGCTTATCCCAACCCATCCCATCCCAGTAACCAAACAAACCCTATGGATAACATGAAAAATCTGAGAAAAAAACAAAGATAAGGAACACACAAGTAATGATCGCAAATTTGTGTGAATCAAGCTGAAGACTCGGAATCTGAACGTCGAGTCTGAAATCTGAACTGTAGAGTTTAAAAATCTGGCTTGGAGAATCTGAATCTGAAATAGACATGTAACTCTACAAAATACTCCCCCTTTCTCGCATAGTTGTCAGAAAACAATGACATCGATCAAATTGGGAGAAGACAAGAAAATGGAGAAAAAAAACACATAAGCCGATAATCATCATTTTTTCGGTTTTTTTTCAATCATTTTTTTGGCTATTCCAATTTTTTTAATAGCCGACTTATTTTCTCATCTCTTTTTTTTATCGTGTACGGTTGTACGCACCTTTTTCAAAAGCCATTTTTTAAGCAATGAGGCCCAACTTGGGCACAAATCTGCAGTAGCCCAACTAAGTTGCTCTTTCCCCCCTCTCTCTATTTTTTTAAACAGAGTAGAACGGCCCACCATTGGACTAAAATAAATGACCACACTTTCTATTTTTTTAAACGGACCCCTCTTTTTTTCGGCCCACTTGGCCTCACTCTATTTAGGGTTCCCACTTGGGAGCACCTCTTGTGAAAGACCACTGCCCCCGATAGGGCTCCTGCTGTTTGAAGGTGCAGCGGAGGAGGGGTATCGGTGCCTCTGCCTGGAGGCAAGGCACAATACGTAAGGTAAGGGTGGCTCCGCCATGGAGGGTGGTGACAACCTGTGGACCGCGAAGATACCCTCCGCCTGGGGCACAAGGGCTTCATGCACCGACTGGAGCTGCAGCGAGGCGCCACTTGTATAGGAGAACTGAAGGAACAGCGAGAGGGAGATGCCTGCACGGGGCTGATCGCATTAGGAGGAGACCATCTCCGTGAGGAAGAAAGGGGATGTCACCTGCTGCTTCTTCGTCTTTTTTTTTAAATTTTGCTTTGACATGGGGATTTCTTGTGGTAGTTGTTGCTACTATATGGCAATGGAGATCGAGCGTTGCGTCGCGCGTGGACTCACGCTGGAGGTGCCACCTTGTGTGCGTCATCGTGTGTGAGAAGGCGGCGATCTCGCCGCATGCTGGAGAACCGGTAGAAGGAGGACAAAATTAGGGGTTTGTTGGAGATGGGGCTTCGAATACCAGCGCCACCTGGAAGAGGATGAGATGTCTTGCTGAACTTGATTTGTTGTGAACTGGGATTAGTCGTGTACAAGCATCATGCAAACTGGAGATAGTGATGATGGTCGATCGTAAAAAAAAACTCTTGATCGAATATCGGGGATGAACGAACACACAGATTAGGGGTTTTTGGATGAAACCCGATAACTTGATTTTGAACATGAACTTGAACAATAGATCTTCAAAATAATCTTCAAGAACATTATCAGGATTTCAATAGAAACCCTAGAAATGAATCTCGAATAAAAAACAAATAACTTAAAATCCTCGAGAATCGAACTCGCTCTGATATCATGTTAGAAAATTAATATAGCTTCGATACCATGTTAGAAATATGAAATGTGGAAGCATAATCAGAGATAAAGAATAAACAATAAGGAACACAAGGATTTTTACATGGAACCCTACTCCCTAAGAGCGGGATGAAACCACGGGAGAATGACTCAAAGGGTCGTATATTGCATTCAACTTTCTCGTCTGATATAGGAGGTCTGGGGCTTCTTATATAGCCTCCACAGACCCTCCAATTCTCACCATTGGTATATGTGGTACTAAACATTGGATGTGATAATTGGATCTACATAAGTGACACATATACTCCAACAAAGGTGATGCATAGAGAAAGTTCTTTCAGACCATAGATAATGGTAAGTGGTTTAGGAACTTCATCCATGCCATTTCAGCGGGTACGGAGCAGATCTAGGGTAAGAGGATAATTGGCAAGTAAACATGACTTCTCATATTTAAGATGACGAGTTGATAGGGGGGTTTAGAGTGCAGGAGGGTTGCGATGCGATCTTTAAGTTGAACGCAAATGGATCACTTAGTCCAACTGTGTTTTTGGTACTCTTCAGAGGAATTTGGGGACATTGTGGAGGGTAATGCCTTTGCGATTTTTGAGAATTCAAAGGAGTAAATTCGGATTAGAACTATTGTATATGGCTATCATTTTTTTGTTGACATAGAGGTTGATTCTCCCTAGGTGGAAAAATGTAGAAATATTGGATTATTGCATGCTATTTATCTTATTGTAGCCAAAGTGCTTGCAAATTGGTTGTGAATTGTTCTTTGCAGTGTTATTGAGCACATGCACTCAATGCTTATCCAAGCCATGTCGATAATGGACAAGTTATTAATGACAAAGGAAATAGTGGTGGATTGAAAGCATATACATGTTAGGGACATGGCATGGAAAGTGGAATTTTTCCTCGATTATGTACGTAGGTGGTTGATCTGTGCATTCTTGCTCAAGAGAGTATTCAAAGGTCTAGATTGTCTAGATGGAGAGATGTCTCATGACAAGGTATTTTCTAATACACGAGGTAGATTGAGACAGTTTTCCATCATTGAGGTGAGGTGTAAGCCTTAAGGTGGTTGAGGCGTAGCTTGTAGAGAAAATACACATTAAAACCATTACTATACATAACTATATTGTCATAAAATTATAAATTTTAAATATTCACAAACAACGTTTTCACGGATTCTAAATTAAAATATTCCTACATTGAAAACATGTGTATGATATACCAATTAACCATATATGTTACAATAACACAGTCTTTTCCCACATTAAGTAGGGTCGGCTACATGTATTCTTTTCCTCCATTCAGATCTATCTTGGGTCATTCTCGAGCTTAGATCAAAAAAACTAAGATCCCTTTGTATAGTCTCATTCCAACACTTCTTAAGCCTTCCTTGCCTTCTTTTAGTCGTTCAAGATCCTAAAACTCACATCTCCTAACCGGTGCATCAGTTGACCTCCTTTGCACATGGTCAAACTACTTTAAGCAGTTTTCTCGCATCTTATCCTCGATCGGAGCAACACCAACTTTCCTCCTGATTGCATCATTCCGAATCCAATCTTTACATGTGTGTTCACACATCTACCTTAGCATTTTCATTTTTGTTACTGCCATTCTCTACACATGTCTATGGTTCACAGGCCAACATTCAGATCCATAGAGCATAGCAGGTCTCACGGCTGCTTTGTAAAATTTTCCTTTGATTTTCAAAGGAATTTCTTGTTACAGAAAAGAGAACAGTAGAGGCTCCTCTCCACTTTAGTCAACTTGCATTTATTCTATTAGTATTATATATGTTAATTGCGAATTTATGACCATGTAATATTCCTTTAAAAATGATAATGTAATATTCATATTATGTATTTGTGAATACATTATATTCTTACAATGCAAATAATCTCTTAAATATATACCATACTCATTATAATAATACAAGCAATCATGCCTGTAAATAATGGGCGACAAGGCTGATTAGTTAGACTGTTTAGTCGACTCGGTGGGGTTGGCAATTTGACTAGGCCTAGTCGGTCAAATGAACAAGCGAACTGAATGATCCCTAGTCAGTTGACTAATCGCCTGACTGGGTATATGATACCCATTGCCTTGCGAACCCCTAACCCGATAGCTTGGTTATCGGGTGTTAGGAACTTCGTGTTTGCCAGTTTCCCCTCACTTCCTCCCAAATGAAAAAGCTAGAGCTCCCTTAGAATGGAAAACCTCGCGCTCGTAGCTCCCTCACACTCATGCCTCTTTCTCTTCAGCTCTCTCGCAATCGCAACTTTTCATCGCCTCCGGCACGATTCAGCCAGAAGCTCCAGCTAGTTGTTTTTCCGCTCTGATCAACTAGGGTTGGCATTTTTTACTTTCTTTTAAACATTTTACTTTTATTTTGTTTATTTATTTGATATCATTTGTTTATTTTTTATCTCATGTGGTTGTTTAGTTGTTTAGTTGTTTAGTTTTAATATATAAGGTGAATGTTCGAATATATATGTATAAGATGAATGATTTATGGTGAGTAATACGTTTTTATGATAAGTAATTACAAAGGTATATCATATGGTGAATGTTTAGAATTTATTTCTTTTCTCTGCAACTAGATCTTTAGTAACTTTGTTAATAAAGGAAACGGTCTATGGAGACTCCAATTGAATGTTTAGACTTTATTTATGGAGACTACAATTTTTTTTGGAAAGATATATTTAGTTTTTGTGGAATGGATTGAAGTGAACGGGACACAATTACCGTAGCCCTAGAGCTCTCTTATATAGGAGAAAAGCTCTAATGGAAAATTACATAAAGAGACAACAGAAAAAGAAAATTACAAGATAATAATAGAGAGATATAAAATATCTCAACACTCCCCCTCAAGCTGGAGCATATATATCTACCATGCTCAGCTTGGAACAACAACGAAGAAAAGGCCCCTTTGCGAGAGCTTTGGTAAACATGTCGGCAATCGGATCGCCTGAAGCAACATGAGAAGTGAATATGAACCCCTTTTGAATTAAATCACAGGTGTAGTGGCAGTCAACCTCAATGTGCTTTGTTCTTTAATGAAAAGCTGGATTATTAGCTATGAATAGAGCAGCTTGGTTATCACATTTAAGGTGCATAGAAAGAGGCACCTCAATAGTTAGTTCAGTCAGAACAGACTTAACCCACATCATTTCTGTGCTTCCTTGGGTCATAGCCCTATACTTTGATTCAACGCTGGATCTGGACACAACCGTCCGTTTCTTGCTCTTCCATGAAACCAGTGAGCTACCCACAAACATAATGAAGCCTGAAGTAGACTTCCTGTCCCGGGACACCCCGCATAGTATACATCCGCACATCCATAAACTGCAAGAGACATGTCTCTCCTGAATAAAAGCCCTGTACCTGGAGAAGACTTGAGATATCTCAAGATCATGTTGATTGCATTCATGTGAGCCTGCCTAGGCTATTCCATAAACCGGTTGACCCTGCTGACAGCAAACGATATATCATGTATGGTAATAGTGACATAAAATGGCTTTCCTACCAGTTCTCTGTATTATCTCTTATCCGTCTCCGCAGAGTCATCATCATATAGCCTAGCATTGGGATCCATTGGAGTAGTAGCAGGTCTACATCCTGTCATACCCGTCTCAGATAGAAGATCAATGACGTATTTTCTTTGCGTCATTACCATTCACTGCTGATTTCTTACAAATTCTAGGCCAAAAAAATATTGCAGGTTGCCAAGATCCTTGGTCACAAACTGTTGTCCAAGAAAATCTTTAGATGCCTGAATACCCTAGTTATCACTGCCTGTAACAATAATATCATCCACATAGATCAAAACAACAACCGCACCTTTATGGGTTCTCTTAACAAACAAAGAATGATTTGTAGTAGATCTGACAAAATTTTGTTGTTCAATCAACTCCGAGAGCTTCTGAAACCAAGCCCTTGGACTCTGCTTAAAGCCATATATGACCTTGTGGAGTTTACACACCATACTGGACTCCCTCTCAGCAGCAAACCCTAGTGGTTGCTGCATATAAACTTCTTCCTGCAAATCTCCATACAAGAAAGCATTTTTGACATCTAATTGGAAAAGTGGTCAGTCTTGGATCACATCAACGGCAATAAGCATGCGCAGTGTGGAGTGACGCGTAACGGGAGAAAAGGTGTCCTGATAATCCACTTCATAAGTTTGGGTGAACCCCTGAGCAACCAACCTGGCCTTGTATCTATCCACAGAGTCATCTGCATGGTGTTTAATTGTAAACACCCACTTACTGCCAAAATCATAAGCACCTGGGGGAGGGGGTACGACACTCCACGTACCACGAGACAGTAAAGCGGCCATCTCTTCTTCCATAGCAAGAAGCCATGGACCACTCTGATAGCTTCCTGATATGACCGTGGTATCTGCACAGCTGACAAGGCAACTACAAACCTCTGAAAGTCCCCAGATAGTCGTACCAAAGAAACATGAGAAGAAAGAGGATGCTTAGTGCATGCACTCCTCTTCCTACGTAGAGTAATAGGTACATCCAAGTTCATTGTATCCTCAGGAGGAGGATCATCTATGACATCCTGCACCTCAATCTGCATAGTCAAATCACCAGTGCCATTAGTGGAACTCAAATGCTCAGAACATACCTTGGGCATGCTGGATAATTGAGGAGGTACATGGGCACGAGGTCTGTGCTGGTAAACCTGAGGAAAGAAAGTAGGTGTTGTAGGAGGTGGAGGTGGAGGTGGTGGAGGTGGAGGTGGTAGTGTAGGAGGTGGTGGAGGAGACGGTGATGTAGTGTTGCCTGGAATCGGTGAGACAGGAGGTAGAGGCATATAAACCTCTTCACTTTCTGAAGGAATGAGCTTGTCACATGTAGGAGAGAATTACATAATGGATTCAAAGAAGGTGACATCTGCACTAACATAGTATCTTCGTCGAGCAGGGTCAAAGCAACGATACCTCTTTTGGATCTTGGAGTACCCAACAAACACACACTTGACCGCTCTAGGAGAGAGCTTGTCAAGACCTGGTGACATCTGATGAACAAAAGCAACGGATCCAAAGACACGAGACGTTAGAGAGAAAAGGTTCGTTTCGGGAAACGCAATCGAGAACGGGATCTCCTCCCCCAAAATCGATGAAGGCACACGATTCACCAAATAACACGCAGTGAGATCCGTGTCTCCCCAGTAAGAATGAGGAGCACGATTATGAATCAGAAGAGTCCTGGTAAGTTGGCAACATCCAAAAGATGGCGATGTTTCCTCTCTCAGCCACCCCATTTTATTGAGAAGTATACGCACAAGATGTCTGATGTACAACACCATAGGATCTAAGGAAGTGAGAAAGTTGTGTACTGCAGAATTCAAGTGCATTATCAGAATGTATAAACTTGACATTCGCAGAAAACACATTCCTTATTTCATTAATAAAGGACTGAGTAACAAGACCAGCATCAGACTTGTTCTTAAGAAGAAAAACCCACGACAATCTAGAGAACTCATCAACAACAACAAGATAAAACCTATGCCCCTGAAGATCTGGGATACGACTGGGACCTCATATATCAAAATGAATCAATTCAAAAAGACTATAACTACTTTGACCCTGAGGACTCTGGAATGTGGACCTATGATGCTTCTCAAGCTGTCAGGCCTCGCACTGACAGGTAGAACGAGGAGATATCTGATGAAGAACGTGACACTTGCATAGGAAGATGACCAAATCGAAGATGCCACATATAGGGAGAAACAGATCCAGTGCGAAGAGAAGAGGCACCAGCATAAGGAGACTGCACCAATCTGTAGAGACCTCCTTGTTCACAACCAGACCCAATCACCCTGCCCGTTAGAATGTCCTGAAACCCAAGAGCAGAAGGGTCAAATATGGCACGGAAATGTAAATCCTTGGTGATTTGACTAATAGATAGTAAGTTCATAGAGAATTCAGGAGTGTAAAGAATGTTCTGAAGTCGCATTGCAGGAGTTAACTGCACATCTCCCTAACCAGTAATGGGAGAATGTGTCCCATCTGCTATTACGATTGATCTGCCTGAATGAGTTGGGCTATAGGTACTAAACTGCCCTCTGTCACCACAGAGATGATGGGAAGCTCATGAATCCATAATCCACTCTGTCAAGTCTGCTCTGTAATAGCTAGTAAAAGCATATGATGTACCTGATGTAGATGCAGAGGCTGAGGCTGCTACTCTGATGATCCTGATGGAGAGCCAGTTGATCCAGTAGAAAGTATAATCTCCCCGAGCCGCGGTACTAACTCATCAAATCTCTGATCAGATGCAGTTGAAGAACTGTTGCCCTGCTGGATTTGTTCTGCAACACTGTTGAAGCGGGAAACCCATGCTTAGAATAGCATGTTTCTCAAAATGACCTGGCTTGTGGCAGTAGGTGCACGATTGACGAGGGGGTCGACTGCCCCCTCCTCTTCCACGGTCACGGAACTGTGTAGAGCTCTTCCTACCACAAGATGCTACCATGGCTAAGGAAGTCTAAGACAACTGAGTACCACCTGAAGATATGGAGAGCATGCTTAGCCTGCGATATGCCTCCTCTATTGGAGGTATAGTGGCATCAATAAGAATTTGGGCTCTAGCAGCGTCATACTCTGAGTCAAGTGTCGTTAGAAAAACTCCGGTCATCATCGAATCTCTATATGCCTTGAGCTGCTCTGACGTGGCAGTCAAGGGAATGTAACCATGTAACTTCTCAAACATACCCCTTAAAGAAGTGTAAAGGGTATGGAGAGGATGACCATTCTGCTTGGATATGAAGATGTCGTGTTGGAGTTGCAAAATCTTCGACTCATTCTTTGCTGGAAAGTATGTAACAGCAAGAATGTCCTACATAGCCTTGGTCGTGGGCTGACTCAATAAATCATTGGCTATCTCCATGGACACCCTTCCAGAAAGCCACATACGTGTATAGGCATCATCTGTCTCCCATGAGGCAATAAACTCAGTATTGTCAATAGGCTCCTCCTGTGTGAGAATATGCTTCTTGCCATTGCATTGCATTAGACTCATAAACTGCATGCTGTACAGTTCATAGTTCGTTCCATCCATCTTCACGATGGGTGTTGGACCTTTGAAGGCACCCAGGGATGGAACATCTGCTTTGTTGTCTGACATGTTGACAATGATCTTCGAGACTAGGGTTGCAAACTGGAATAATTATGTCTACACAGATATATAGGAAGACGATTGTGGATGTAGACTCATACCACAACCTCTCCCATTTACCAGGAGCCTCCTAAGGTACCTAAGATGGGTTTAGAGAGTTAAACACCACACCCTAGGAACCAAGGCAACGTCGCGGGAATCGGCAGGAGCCGGGCAGCAGTGGTGGATGTCGCTGCAACAGCAAGCGTCGGTGTACGGCAGTCGCAGGCGGCAGCGGCGGCGGTGTATGGTAGCCGCAGGCGGCGGCTGCGGGCTACAGCAACAGTTGTCGCTGCTCCTTCATGACGGTGAAGGGCGGCGGTGGCGGCTGCACGAGAAAAGCTAGGGTTTTGGTAGGGAATGAATTCTAGGGTACAAGCTCCGATCTAGGACTGTCTCTCTGATACCATGTGGAAAGGATTGAAATAAACGGGATACAATTATGTAGCCCTAGAGCTCTCTTATATAGGAGAAAAGCTCTAAGGGAAAACTACATAAAGAAACAATAGAAAAAGAAAATTACAAGATAATAATAGAGAGATATAAAATATCTCAACAGTTTTTAAATGTTTTAGTTCTCGAATATGGATATTGCAACTTGCAGCTGATTGATATGAATATGTGAAGCCGCCTCGGCTACCCTTGTTAGTTCAACCGAGTTATCGATTAAATTAGATGTTAAGTTCGTTGCAGTCGGGTAATCGAGACTTAGTCAAAAACACCACTCAGACTTAATGTGTAATCAAGTTCAAGCGGCAAATTTATTTTACTTGGGCAAGCCCAAGGTCGAACTCAGGGAGGCAGCCAATACAATCACATCACAATAACTACTCACTATTTCAAACTTTAATACAATCATATCACAATAAACCCACTTCTGGTCTTTTTGTACTTTTTTATGCAATTAAAGAAAACACAATGCAAGTTCAGGCCAAATTTTAAGTTAAATCAAGAAATATAGTCAAATAAAGTCCAAAATTAATGAAACTTGGCCAGAAGGTGGAATGCTATGAAACTAAGTGTCTACAATTTTTTTGGAATTTTTAGACTCTAAATGAATCAAAAATGAATACAATATGAATGCAAGGCAGTTTTGCAAAATTAATTTTAATGAATACCAAAGCACATTATTTTTAGATATAAAAATTATCCTAGATAGGTCTATGTTGGAGTATTTGGTAGTGCACCTATTGTGTTGTAATTAGTCCCACATTGTCCAGTGGTGGGACTTGGAGGCCCTGTGGAGGCTTTATAAGGAGCTCCAGGCCTCATGTAACTGATGAGAAAGTGCAATGCATAACACGTCCCTTTAAGGGCTTCTCCCGTGGTTTCATCCCACTCCTCACGGAGTAGGATTCCACGTAAAATCTCTTGTTCCATGTTTTATATTTCTTGAGATTATGCTCTGTTTATCGTTTATGCTTCCGCTTTCGATTTTTCTAACATGGTATCAGATCGGGTTCGATTCTCGAGGATTTCATGTTCTTTATTCGATTGTAGTGATTGATATTCTTGAAGATCATTTATATTTATATTCATGATTCAAGTTCTGGGATTTTTTATGGGTTTTAAAACCCTAATCTCTCGAGTCCTGCTTGCTGCCATCCTTCACATCCATGCAACTGCATCATCCAAAGACACAGCGGATAGAACATGTGCGCCATCAAAGCCCCTGGAGGCGTTCTTTTCTCGGCAGCATCGGGTTCCATCGTGGAACCCTAGGTTTTGCGTGATACTCCTGCTCAAGCAAAGGAGAAGCCCACATGCAGTGCTGCCTCACGCACGCCGCAACTCGCAGGTGGTTCCCCTCTCAACGGGGCTTTCTTCATCCAGTCAGGCCCTCCGCATCCAGGCGATCTCGGCAGCATCGCACCAAGTCCCCGGCGGTGACAGCCTCCCGCGACGGCACCCAAGCCTCCAGATGGAAGCCCCCTCAATCACGGCGCCTCCAGATCGTACAACATCTCAGATCTCGACGACGAGCCCTATCTCACACGCAAGCCTTCAGATCTCGCGCTCCTCCGCTGGTCCAGTTCGGTGACGACCCTTGGGGTGGCGCACCTCCTTCAAGATGTCTCCACAAGCGATGGCTGCATCTCTCGAAGCCTCTGCGAGCTCCTTGCGCAAAGCCTAGCGAAGATGATCTGCCGCGCAACCAGTGACGATAGACCCACGGAGACCAACATCCAGGCGTGTATCTTCTCCGAGCCCAGGCCACCGCCACGAAGTCCAGGCCCATGCGAAGCCCTACACGCGAGACCACCAGGCGACTGGCAACTGGCGAAGCCCAACGCACGGCACCAGGCGACTCGTCGCCGAGCTTCTCCTCCCCATCACGATCTCCTTCGGCGAAGGAACCCACTCGCGCGACCCAGTCCCATCCCCTGGCGACATCCCTAGCCACCGCAGGTGGTGCCCTCCTCTTCATGCTGTCGGCGGCGGCGGCCAAAAGAAAAGGCCCCATCAGGGGTGAGATGCGATGGGTTTGGGGTTCCCCGATTTTGGGAGCCCTAAATATTTTTTTCTCTGATATTGAGCCCAAGTGGGCCAACGTGATATATTAAAAAAAAGGGGGGGACGAGTAATGGGCCTTATGCGAGTAAGGGGCCTTATTAAAAAAAAGGGAGAGGGGGACAACCGTGTTTTAAAAAAAAAAAAAGAAAAAGAAGGGAGATGAGTTTAAAAAAAAGAGGGAGTTTGTTTAAAAAAGAGAGAGGAGATATTATGTTTAAAAGAGAGAGAGAGAAGGGGTTTGATGTATCTTTGGGCCAAGTAGGCCAAGATCTGTCTAAAAAAAGGCTGCGTACAAGAAAAAGCCGTACGTGAAATTTCAAAAAAAATGAAAAGCCGTAAAAAAAATTGATTGGAACGGCTTATAAAAAAAAGTGAAGCCGCAAGAAATTCTTTGAGTATGTTTTATTTTCCTCATTTATGTATCTCTTTGTCTTCTCCCAACTTGGTCGACGTCCATGTTTTCCGACAAGTTGGGAGAAAGGGGGAGTATATGTAGAGTCACAGGTTTTCTTCCAGCCATATTCAGATGTTCCAGATTCACATGCAGATTTCCAGACCATTCAGATTCCAGACTCTACAGTTCAGTTTCAGACTCGACGTCAGATATTTCCGAGTCTCGAGATTCAGACACGCACGAGTATACGGTCTTCAGTTTCGTGGTCCCCATCATTCTTGTTGTTGTCCGGCCAGAGTTTTCATATGAACCATAGGGACTCCAGAGTAGAGGACCACTCCCTATGCCATGTTGGCAAGGGTGTTCATGTGGTATCGTAGGTATACCAGAGTAGTGCACCATTCTCTGAGCCAGATGGGAGAGACCCAGTTCTCCGACGAGGAGACTTCAGGTGCAGTTTCAGACTCGATGTTCAGATTCCGAGTCTTCAGTTGACTCACACTCCAGCCCGTTCGTCCTCCTCACCTGCACGGCATGAGAAGCAACGTCCTCGACTGCAGCAATGTGCGCATTGGGTTGATATTGTCCGTAGTGTCCTGTAGTGTTGAGTTGAGTCTCTTTCTGTTTGTCCAAGCTGAGCATTACATGCTCCAGCTTGAGGGGGAGTGTTGAAGTATTTGGCAGTGCGCCTATTGTGTTGTAAGGAGGGTAAATGGATCCCTCCAGGATCCATTTACCCCATCCAGTTGTTTAGTCCCACATTGTCCAGTGATGGGACTTGGAGGCCCTGTGGAGGCTATATAAGGAGCGCCAGGACTCCTGTAACAGATGAGAAAGTGCAATGCATAACACGCCCCTTTGAGGGCTTCTCCCGCGGTTTCATCCCGCTCCTCACGGAGTAAGGTTCCACGTAAAATCTCTTGTTCCATGTTTTATATTTCTTGAGATTATGCTTTGTTTATCGTTTACGCTTCCGTTTTCGATTTTCTAACAGTATAAGTGAGAGGAATCCAGGAAAATTAATAAACCTAAAAATCTATGTAAATTGGACCTATTAAAAATCAATTAGGCAAAATACTATTTCATTTATTCAGGCCTCGTGATGCGTGCAAATACAATGATTTTTGGGCACAGTGTAGACAACTTAACCTAAGTCTAATGTGATTTTATGGTGATTTTTGGAGCAACAAATAATTTAATATTAAATAGAAGGCACACAGTGGGCAAAATATGTCAAATTTCACCAAAATAATATTATTAAATTTAATGTAGCTCTCAAAAATAGGACACGTGTCACATAAGATAAAGGACAAGTTAAACTACAACATGCAATTTTTTGAATTTAAAAATGATGAAATATGGATACCTAAATATGCGTGCAAAGTTAGGGACCAAAATGCAATACAGAAAATAAAATTTCTTAAAATAAAACGTGCATACAGGGACTAAAGTGCAAATACCTATAATGTGGGGGGTATAGATGCAAAATTCCCATTGAAACACTTGCTCCTCACGTGACGCTCCTGGCATGGACCAAAATGCAATTTCTGAAACTTCCCGGGGCCTCGTTGCAAATTACCCAGCGCTCATGTGAGATACACGTGAGGAGCTAGGCTCGGACGACGATGGAGGCTCGGGCAAAGGCTCGGATGTCTCTGGAGGCTCGGACTAGCTTCAGATCAGCTTCGGTCACTCCGAGCCTAGGGTCGGGGAAGAGGCTCGGAGACTCCACGTGGCGAAGGCTGGGCCGCTAGATCAGGAGCGATCCAACGGCGGCGTGATGCGGTCGTCGTGGCGTGCATAGGACCGTCAGGTCAGCGAGATCTAACGGTATCTGGAGTTGGAGGGGGTGGCGACATGGCTTGTTGCGGGTCGTTGGATGGCGATCAATCCAACGGTATCTGGAAGTCGAAGTAGAGGGGACGTGGCGTGACGAGATCTGTTAGATCAGGAAGATCCAACTGATGCGGGCGTTGGGCCACGTGTCGTGACGAGAACCGTTGGATCAAAATGATCCGACGGTAGCTGGAAGTCTTCTTCTCCGGTCCGCCGCCTCTTGCGGTGGACTTCGCGGGGCTCCGGCGAGTTGGCTATGGCTCTGCTGCCTTTGCCTGTGCTCGTGGATGCTCCCCGACGACTCCTAGATGGCTCAGATCGATCGTGGAAGCGTCTGGAGGCTGCCGGAGGCTCTAGAGGCGGCTGGAGTCGATCAGAGACCGGAGGCGACGAAGCTCGCAACAGTTCTGGCATGAAGTCCGGCCAATGAAGATGATGGGTCCTGCAGGGTTAGTTCATGCTAGAAATCGAGTGCAGTGTGCTCGTAAGGTGTGTGCAAGTGCGGTGAGGCCTGAAGGCGGAGTGAACGGTGGTTGATGATCTTCCTCCGCCGTGACGGCGGAGCTTTGGTCGGACGAAGGTGCGATGCGTTGTCGGAGTGAACGAAGGAGTGCGCGAAGGTGAGAGCGGAGCTCGGTGGATGGTTGGAGAGGCGTGGAGTCGATCGGAGACGACGAATAAATTCAGAGAAAATCAAGAGAAAAGAAGAAAGGCGATCGGAGGAGGATGGAGGAATACTACCTGGGATCGGAAGCTCGGGGAAGAGCTCCTGGTCGTCGCTCGAGGGTTGGCAGCTGGCCCGAGCTCGTGCAGCTTGTCGAAGAGGTTGCGGCACGGCATGCTATGCCGTGGATCTCGCCGGAGAAGATAACGTCGTCGTCGCTCGCTCCTATGCCTAATTGTTGTCACCAACAGGTAGAAGGGAGCTCTGGGTATCTCTCTGCAAGGGCGGATGGGGTAGAAAGTGGTTGGTGGCGACGGATTTATAGAGAGAAGGTGGAGGTCCAGGCGATGGGAGGCGTGGTTTCGTGGAGCATGTGGAGCGACGTGGGCGAGTGTCATGGAGGCCGGTGAGGAAGGTGGAGGTCGGGGCTATGTCGTGGAGGTAACATGGGATGAAGAAGGTGGCTGGAGTGGAGCCAAAAATAGAAAGGGGGCGGAGCCGTCGCGAGGTGGGCGACGTGGGCGAGGCTTCCTCGGGAGGTAGGAGACGACGCCTCAGCCGGGTTCTAGTGATCCAATGGCCAGGAGGTAGGCGCGAGGGAGCGGGCAGGATTAGATCCTGGTGGTGCGATCGAAGGGTCGTGATCAAGCCACGTGGCAGCATGGGGGTAAGGCGCTGAAGAATGGCGGAGATTAGATCTGGCGTAGGATCAAAGATTCGAAGGGTCACGATTGAGCGAGGGTGAGCGGGTGAGATCTAATCACCAGGGCTAAGATCCAGCGTCCATGAGCGTGCCACGTGGAGCGCTAAGGTTGAGGCGGGAATAAACAGTAGAGATGGAATATGGGGGAAAGATCGGATGGCTGTGGTGAGTTGCGGAATGGAGGGCCAAGATCTGAAGGAGACGAAGGCGATCTGACGGCCAGAAGACGAGGCGCGTGGCGGGCAATGGAGTGGGCCGCGTGGCGCAACCAGAGGGCGCCACGTGGCCCAATCTGGTTGGTTGAAAAAGAATGTGAGATATAAGGGAGAAGATGGCCGAATTTGGAAAAACTCAAAACATGAAAGTTGTAGATCTCGATGAGATCTACAAGTTTCGTGTTGACTAAAAAAGAAAACGAGGTCAAATAAAGTAATAAAATACAAGGGTACAAATATACATACATATAGTGTACAAAGGGGTCTCAAAACCCAAGTTTTGCATACGAGCTCCGATTTAAATGAAATGGTCTCATTTTGAAGGTCTCTGAATGTGTATTAATTTAAAAGTGAGTAGACCTAGATCGGAGGTTGTATGAGAGAGATATGTGCATTCTAAGGTCCATGGTCTCCAACTTGGTTTGGGGTTTTATCGATCAATTATTCAAGTTAGCATTTTTTAGTATTTTTCTTGTATTATTTGTTAGTAATATGTACAATATAGAGTGAATTTATGAGATTTATAATTAGTGTAAAATATATATAGATTAGTGATTTTTACAAGTGAATTGGGCTTCTTATTTAATGCAGATGCGAATGCTAAAATGCAAATATTATCAATGCATGCATGAATGCTAATTATGCAATTTTTGTGGAAATATGGTCCTAATTACTCGGGAACAAGGCTCTATTTTCAACTTTAAGAGTGATGAATCTCTGATTCATCAATATGGGCAGTCTAATTGAATGATTTACAGTGATTATTTACTTTTTATGAATGATTGTGTTGAATATTTATCTTTCTTTTCTCTAAAAAATATATTTATCTTTCTTTGAAAAGGTACGATGATTTGGATTTATTAATGATTATTTTTTAGGAGAATTTATGGATGATTGACGTTTAGCATTCTTAATATTTGGTCACTAACTTGTAAGTTGGTAACCTGCAAATGTCCACACGTGTAAATATCGCTTCCGGTAGCAGCTCGTCGCTTTATGTGCCACGAGAAATCAAATGATCTGGCATGGCAATTCAACTATCTTTTGAAATGTGTCGATCCGAACATGGTTACATGTAGGTTATAAAGAAAGGTGGTGAAAGGGAGAATTTATATGTTCAAACAACATTTTGCACAACGAAAATGCAATGTATATGCATGTCACAAGGTTGATGAAGAGACGATTAAGAGAATGATGTCATATCTGGATGACGTGGCCCGAAAGAAGATTAAAAAGTAGCACCAATTTACGAGATGCGAGTGATATTACTGGAGATGTTGTATCAATGAAAGATCTCGGTTGTCCGAAGCTATGGAGCATAATGTGGCAATGCAAGTAACACTACATTTGATGACCATAAAACATGTATTCTCCGAGGATCATCGAGAAATAGTCACGTTTTATGTCTGTAACTGGGCATGTAAAGCAACAATTCTTTTCAATGCATTGAATATCAAACCATTTGGACAGATTGAGAAAGTCGTTGTACTAGCCGACAAACTAAGCCATCTATTCTAAGACTGGGGTTCTACCAAGCTTTTTTCTAATCCCCCTCTTGGGTATGTGTCATTGGGATACCTCCATTTCGAGATGAGCAGGAAGTTAAGTAAAAAAAGGTTTTCGTGGGGGACCTGCAGTCATCCTAGGTGGTGTAGGATCGAAGCTTGAGAAAAGATTGTGAGTCGTATGGAAAAAGGAATAGAGCCAGTGACTACGATGATGGATTAGAACATCATCGGATTTCGACTACTTTCCATTTGAGCAGTATGGTCCTTGTCTAAAGCCTCCCACTAGGTATGAGATACGTGGTACATACTTAAAGAAGGTAGTGAAAAGACTATTCAATGACTAATGATATTTCGAGACATGAGGAAGACGATGAGATGTTCGATAATGACACGCGAATTGACGGACATGCAAGGACTAAGCATCATGAACTTCTATCTCAATTGCTTCTTGGGAACTTTTTTGAAGTCAATAGATGCATCCAATGAGACATACAATACATAGTATGCCCTTCAATTGGTTGATGATTGCGTTATAGAACTTGATGTCGGAAGTGTTGTTTAGATTGTAGACGATAATGCTTTGACTAACATAACAACACAAGATTATTACTTACAAAAATATTCGTAGATATGGACTTTGTGTCGCTCATTCCATTGATCTAGATTTGGAAGAGATAAGCAAAGAGTTGACGGTGAAGAATGCTATTGTGAAGGAAAAAACACTCATAATTTTCATTTTTGCTCACACAAAGACTATAAATTTGATGCGAAAGTTTACTAACAAGAGACAGTGTCATACTCGGGCAAATGATGTTCGTAACTACTTTTCTCACACTTGAAAGCATTTTAGAGAAAAAGACAAGTTGATCATTTTTTAGAAGAGATGGGATGGACCTCCTTTGAAGGCCTATCCATAACATATGTTAAAAAATAACAATGTAGTTACATCCATTAGGTTTCATAAAGGGCTTTGGCGTGTCCGAGTACATTTTAAAATAAAACCTCCCACCGACGAAGACCACATAATTTCTAGCTAGTTATAATACCCAAACAAGTGTGCAAACCTTCGTTTGCCCTTCCTCTGAACCCGACCAGTCCCTACCAAGTGAAGCCCAAAAGGAATCTTTATCACCCCATTGGATGTCCAAAATGTTCGCATTTTGCCACACATCAACTGAGCCAGGAGATTCATTCTCTTCTCAACAATCACAAGAAAACTTTAACCCTTGAGAGTATCTTCCGCCTCCAAATCCTAGCACAATCCCGAGTAATCTCTGTATCCATCGAATAGAGCAATGCAGACACCACCTTGTACATTTTTTGACAGTGAACATCCCATATCTCCAACACCAAGAGTCCCTTCCTTCCGTCGGCACGTCAAGTCTTGCCAGCTTGTCAAATAGACAAAGATACTCCTCAACTCTCTGATCCGAAAACTCAGCTACAAACTCTGGGGTCCAAGATTTGTTTGCCAGTAGTCTGCAACACATGTCTCTTTGTTCCTTTGACTTTTTGCCTACTCCAGGAGGCTACTCAAATGTTGCAGTTTTGCCTCCTCCAATACCTCAGGTAGTACATATGCTCTCACTAGTCACTAGTCACTACTTGTCATGGTTCCGATATTACATAATGGATTGTGGACTCTGGAGCTACACATCACATATGTGGCGATAGAGATCAACTTGCAGCTTACAGACAGGTACCTCCGGGGAGAACCATTGTCATAGCAGATGGGACTCATTCCTCGATCACAGGACAGGAGGAGATCAGTCTGATACTGTTAATGCGTTTGCAGAATGTGTTGCATGCACCTGATTTTTCTATGAATTTATTATCTATTAGTCAGATTACGAAGGATTTACATTGTCATGCTATTTCTGATCCATTGTCTCTTGTTTTTCAGGAAATACTTACGAGAACGGTGATTAGCTATGGCCGTGAGCAGGGCGGCCTCTATTGACTGGTTCAAACCCCCTATGCTAGCTTATCTTCTGTCTCATGGATCAGTCTCTCCTTTCACGTGGTGCCTGCGCTTTGGTCATCTTCCACTCCAGAAGATGTGTCATGTCTTGCCTCAGATCTCCCCTCGCTCTTTCTTCTAGTACGATGCTTGTTAGTTGGGAAAGCATCATCGATCTGTTTTTCCTAGTCGTCAGAGTCGGAGCAGTCGCTCCCCTTTTTGAGTTATTTCATATTGATATTTGGGGGTCCGAGTCGTGTTCCAGATCATCAGGGGCACAGGTTTTAGCTAGTCGCAGTTGATGATTTCTCTCGTTTGTCATGGTTATTTCTTTTAAAGAATAAATCTGAAGCAGGGGATGTTATCAAAACTTTTATTAATGAAGTACATAATATTTCCTGCCTGTAAAATTTGTGAGAATTGATAATGCTTTGGAATTCTGTACGCATGCTCTCTCAAAATTCTTTCCGTGATATCATTCATAAAAAATCGTGTACATATACTTCTCAATAGAATAGTGTTGCAGAGAGGAAGCATTACCACTTGCTCGATGTTATTCGTACTCTTCTCATTCAAGTTGTGCCCCACATTCATTCAGGGGTAATGTAGTTCTTACAGCATGTTATCTTGTGAAGCACATGCCCTCCTCTGTTCTAGGTGAGAAAATTCACTTCTCTCTAGGATTTTTCAAAGAAGGAATTGTTCTCACTTACTCCTCGTGTATTTGGTTCAGTCGCATTTGTCCACCAGTTGTCTCCAGGTCTTGACAAGCTCTCTTCAAGAGCTGTCAAGTGTGCGTTTGTTGGGTACTCAGGACCCATAAGGGATTTTGATGCTATGATCCATTGAGCAGGAAATACTATGTGAGTGTTGATGTTACATTTTTTGAGTTGGTTATGTACTTTTCCCCTATATGTGATAGATAGGTTGACTCCATCAGATTCAGATGATGAGGTCTACATTCAACCTCCTCCTTTGAGCCCACTACTAACCCAGTTTGTGTAGGTTGTCCAACCCAACCACCACCATCTCCTCCACCTACATCACCTTCTTTTATACCACCATATGTGCATGTTGTTCCACCATTCCTACGTTTCTATACACGCCGGCCATCATTTGCACATGGTCTACGCCCATCATCCAGCATGCCTCAGGTATGTACTGACTACAAGGTTTCTAACGATGGATCTGGAAATGTGTCTGAGCAGGAACCTTTGTAGGAGGTTAGTACTCAATTTAAGGAGTTACTTGATGACATAGATGTTCCTATTGCCATTAAAAAGTAGAAGTGTATCTATGCCTCATATCCACTAGCTTCTCAGGTTTTCTTTAATCATTTAACAGGGGATTTCAAGAAGTTTGTTGTTACACTATCTGTCGTGGCAATACCATGAACTTATTATGAGGCATTGAAAGACAGTCAGTGACATCTAGCTATGGAAGAGGAGATGGCTTCCCTACAATCGTGTGGTACATGGAGCCTGGTCCCTGCTCCTAATGGAGCATCTATTGTCAGTTGCAAGTGGGTGTTTACAGTAAAACACAATGCAGAGGGAAGCATTGATCGTTACAAGGTTAGATTGGTTGCATGGGGTTTTACTCAGACGTATGGCGTGGACTATATGGACACCTTTTGTTTAGCTCGATGTTAAGAATTCATTCTTGTATGGTGATCTTCAAGAAGAAGTCTACATGTAGGCTAGCAACCTCCTGGATTTGCTGCCGAGGGGGAGTGCCAATAGGTTTGTAGACTTCACAAGGGAATATATGGCCTGAAACAGAGCTTGAGAGCATGATTTCAGAAGCTCTCAGATTTATTTGAGAAGCAGGGATTTAGAAGGCCAAATGCAGACCATTCACTGTTTGTTCAGAGAACATCTACATGTACTATCATTATTATGGTCTATGTTGATGACATACTTGTCACGGGAGATGATATGCATGGGATAAAAAGGGCAAAGTCAATTTGTCACCAAAGATCTTGGCACTCTAAGGTATTTCTTGTGGTTACAGTTTGTCAGGAATCAGCAGGGTCTTGTGATGACCTAGAGGAAGTACATCTCAGATATGCTTGTTGAGACATGAATGATTGCGTGTAGACTTGCTACTACTCCTATGGATCCTAGTATGAGACTATATGAAGAGGATACATATGAAGTAGACAAAAGAAGATATAGAGAATTGGTGGAAAACTTCTCTATGTTACTATCACTAGACATGATATCTCCTTTGCAGTTAGTCGGGTGAGTCGGTTCATGGAGCAACCCCGACAGGTATATATGGATGCTATATATATGATACTGAGATACCTAAAGTCATCTCTAGGTGCAAGATTGTTATTCAGGAAAGGAGCAGATGTTGCTATTTCAGCATGTGCGGATGCGGACTATGTTGTGTGTCCCATGGATGGAAAGTCCACTTCAGGCTTTGCTGTATTTGTTGGCGGTTCTCTTGTATCTTGGAAGAGTAAGAAGCAAATTGTGCTTGCTAGGTCAAGTGTTGAATCTAAATATAGGGTTATGGCACAAGCAAGTACAAAGATGATGTGGGTTCGAACAATACTCACAGACTTACATATAGATGTTCCTCTTCCTATGCAGTTACAGTGTGATAACCAGGCCGCACTATTCATTGACAGCAACCCTGCGTTTCATGAGAGAACTAAACATATTGAGGTGGACCGCCACTATACACGAGACATGATCCAGAAAGGTTTTATCTCTACCTCTCATGCAGGAGATCAAACATCAAATATCTTTACCAAGGCCTTGCTCAGAGGATCTTTTCAGAAGTGTTCATCCAAGCTGAGCATGATTGACATCTATGCTCCATCTTGAGGGGGAGTGTAGAGATATATTTGTGTCTTACTATTGTTTCTCTATTTATCTTTTCTTATGCATGTCTTATGTAATTTACCCATAGGTCTCTCTCCTATATAAGAGAGCCTAAGGTTCACAGGAATAAACAACTCTTTCATTTTTTCCAACAGTTTCCATTCTAGCCAAAACATGCAACAACGACAACAAAAGCAACGATGCATGCGAATAACCCTGTCTAACTCCGTGATGTGGTTGAAAGTCACTCATCTCTTCATTCAATCGATCCACTCGAGGATGCCCAAATGAATCTCCAATCAACGTAGTCACATGTCTTAGAGAAATCCACTTTCCACAAGAAATCCTTTGTTCTCCACTATGATAGTTGCTTGGTTCGAGGGGACGTGGGCCCATAAACTAGAACCTCTTTGTGGTGGTTGCTTGGTCTGAGGAGATGTGGGCGTACTCGTTCTCCGTTGGCTTCTTTGAACGAAGGTTGCGTTATTTTCTGAGGCTAACTGACATCCTTTTTGGAGTGGAGACTCCATCTGATGATCACGGTTATTGGGCTTGGGTTGATGGATCTTTTAGAGATCTCTATACTCCTATGGTCTTTGATGGTGTTTGATTTCGGCAATCTGACCCATGATTGAAAACTAATTTGGAGTTCTAAGGTACATTTACATGAGTTTTTGTTTGGTTGTGTAGAAGAGGTTTTGTGATAATGAAGGCTCATAGGCCAAGTTTCTTCAAGGAAATAATATGGCTTCTCTAATATGCTTGAACTTGGAGAATGTATATTATCTATTTTTCTCTTGCATCCGATCTTGAGGTGTTTGGCATGGTATGACAATTGGCTGGCTGGGATGGACCATTGCGGAGGGTTTTCTGAGCTTCCTTTGAGACCATATGCATTGTCATAGATTGGGATTATGCAGCCTTCAGCCTTCTATGTATGTTATAATAGGCCTACAATGGGATAATGTTTCAATAGGAGATATACTATGTCGAGAAGTTATGGAGCACACCAAGGCTCTCTCTCTCTAAATATTAGACTTTGTTGCAACTTGCAACTAGTGGAAGCAAAAATGCGCAAACACGAACAAGCAAATCACATGCATACGAATTTACGAGGTTCATCCTTAATTGGGCTGCATCCCCGAAAGGTGGTGATCGTTTCACTGTACGTGGAGATACGGAGGATACAGAGAACCATTTTCATTGATGATCTCTAGCAAACAACCAACAACATGCTAATCGTATTCTGAACATCTTTTCTCGCTTCTTTTTTCCCGAAAGGAAAAAAGACTATACACATTAATGGTAGTGATTGCATTTAAATGATGTCACGCCTGGGTGTAGTGAACCCTAGGACCATCCATACTCCGAAGTAGCAAACCACAGATCCCAACAAGTTAATAAAGGAAAAAATGCAATAAGTCGACCATGTTGAACAACAAAACCTGCATCTCAACCATTCAAGAACAACTCTTGTCGCATTTTCATCACATAATTTTGTTGAAAATTTTGGGACTTCGAATTTCTGTCAATTACCAGAAAGATTATAAAATGACGTGATTGCGTAGGCTGACGTGGAAATTCAAGCCAAAATATCAACCGTGGTTCTTTCCCTTTATTTCATTTTACCCCCATCCGTTTCCTGTTATTTCTTCTTTGACGTTGTCAGCAAGATGACAACTTTATCTCCCACCTGCCATAATTTATTTTAATTATTTGAAATAAAACCTTGCCATTTTTCCAACATGTATTAACCGTTCCCTTACAAAGAGAAAGCTTCGTTATCGCTGTTATTATTAAAACTATGCTGCTAATATATATATATATATATATATATATATATATCATTTTGAAGCATGTAGCTTTTATTTCTATTTTGCACTGCATTTACCTTTCTTGCAATTTTCTAATGTACTTTATTGATTCTGACATTCCTTTCAAAATTAGTGCAAATGAATAAAAGCATGCAAGAGCAGTCCAAAAGTGTTCCTTCCTTGACACATTTGAAGCTACCTCCTGTAGAAAGAGCATCTATTTCTAAAGCATATTGGAGAAATGGATCCGAGAAGCTGCCTAGAGTCCCAAATACAGCAATGCCTTACTCTATCGCTACTCTTCAAATTGCGACTGACAGCTTTAGTCAGGAATTTCTCATTGGCGAAGGTTCTCTTGGTCGTGTTTACAGGGCAGACTTTTCCAATGGGAAGGTAGGCTCATTGTTTCTCCTGAAATCGGATGGTAACAGTCTTATGCACAACATCTGAACTTGCTCAAATATTATCCATGCATGACAGTGTACACTATGCAGTTAAGCTAATTTGTTGGTATTGTCCATTAAATACTATTCTAGAATGGGAAACCACAAATGCTTGCATATTTGTGGAATTTGCCCAAGTAATTTTGTTTTTACCTTTACAATTTGTCTGGGAATTAAGTTTTGGAGGGCCACTCAAAAAGGAAGTTTATCGTGGCTTTTAGGAGTAAATCTTAAGTCAACTAGAAATTTATGTTCAAACTTCACCACCAAAGAGCTAGGAGGAAAAATTAATGTTTTTATCAGTTGTGTCCCTCTGAGATATTGCAATATCAGTTATGCCCATTTCTTTTTGGAAATATCATTTCAGCCCATGATTTCTTCCACAATAGTCACGTGTTCCCTTCTGTTAGTCTGGCCATCAATGAGTTGAACTAAACCATGATTTATTCAAATCATGGTGTAGTTAAGAGTGGCATAACAAGAAAACAATCCCACATCCTCCTCAACCCATCCTCCTCCTCTATAACATCCAGATCTGATTAATACAACTCCGACCCGAGTAAGGGTTTGCATGGTCAATTAATGTTCAACTAATATTGAATAAACCCAGAACGATCTGTTGATCGCAGATCAAAACTCGTTCGATCGCAATAAACCAAAAGTCCATGTATCGTAATGTGTGCCATCAGAAAAAGCTGTGACATGAAATCGGAAACCGTAAAACAAATCGAGACCACTCAAAAATCTGATTCGACAACATGAGACCAATGAAATCAATCGTTCATCGATCGGAGGTCGTTTGATATTTTAAAATCACAAATTTTAGTTACAAACCAAAACTGAAAAGAAAATGGATTTAAAAAGAATTCTGCTGTCAACAACAGACAACAGCTTCTCCCCTTTCTGTCCACTTGGTTTTTTCTATCCTTTCACTTGTCAAAAACAAAGAGCATCACTCCCCCTATTTATATCTCTTTTCTCTATAACCTCCCCCATTGTTTTTCTCCCAATTTCTTTCTCTAATTCCAGTCGAGAGAAAGAAAGGGAGCTCCTGCCCTCTCTCTCTTGAAGTTGTTGCTGCAGCCCTCCTAAGAGAAAGAAAGAGAGCCCTACTCTCTCTCCAAGCTATTGATGCAGTTGGAAGCAAGGTTTGAAAAAACGAAAGGTGGAATGAGGCGTTTTCCCTGGAGGCGAGGCGAGGCGTAGCCTCGAGGCGGTCGAGGCGTAAGCCTCAGTTTGTATAGAAAAATACTTACAAAAAGTATAATAAATATATTTATGATGAAATTATCTTAATTGACATACATATAATATATAACATTGTAATATATGATGAAATTATGAAGATAAGAACGTGAAAGAAAAGATATGTAAATTCCATAAACCTATCTACTAAATTTCTACCCAATCAAAAATAGAATCATTAGCTATAATTGTCGTTAAAATATCAAAGACAACATATTTTTCGCTAAAAAATATTGTGATGCATAAAAAATTATGATTAGATGTATTTATTATATGACTAATATATAAAATATGACAACATTGACATGCCTTGAATCTAATCTTGTTTTTTCTAGTTGGTATATTACGTTTCTCATTATGTCACCTCACATAACACTAGCTTTTTTTAAACTTTATGGATTGTGTATTTAAAAGTGTAATATTAAGAAATTCTTGGAAAAATTAGACAAGTTTAATGCTCAATATGAATATTAACAAACTTTAAATTCCAAGCATTCATCTTGTAAATATATATCCTAGACAACTATACATTTATAAGCATCTAAACTACCAATAAGACAATTTAAATCCTTAAAAAAATGTTTAAAATTCTAGAAAACGCCTCACGGACCGCCTCGCCCCGCCTCGGACCGCCTCGACCTTCTGAGGCGTACGCCTCATCAATTCCATCTGAGGCGTACGCCTCGAGGCTAAAACACCCCGCCTCTTTCCGCCTCGACCGCCTCGAGGCTGGCCTTTTAATACCATGGTTGGAAGACCCCCAGGAGTTCCTGCAGTTGGTTATATTGCTACTGCCATAGCCTCTCCAAAGATCTACTGCATGCATGTTATTCTCCATTTGGAGTGAATCCTTAAGTACAATCCTGCACCTCCTTTTTGCTGCCATGCTTGTGGTTGTTATGATGATCCAATTTTATTTGGGCAAAATATATATATAGAAATATTCAAATCAGTCAATGCTAATGGTTATGGTTACCGGTTTGATTAGCAATATAAAGAATGTCTATTAGATCAACGAATCTGTGATTGGGTCATCTTACCCATGCTAGTGATCTCTCTACGAAACAAGGGTGAAATATCTCTCTCTCCCTCAATTGTTAGTCCTCCCTCAATTGTTAGTCCAGTCTCCTTACCCTTTCTCAATCCAAGCTATTACTGGATGCCATGTCAGATATATCAATGCAATTGGTGTGCAGACGATAGATATGATGGTGGAAAGTTACATTGATATATTTGGATTTTGTGTTGGTTGTTCAGAATGTTTGATAATAGGATCATTGATATTGTAGCAATGGCAGAGATCTTTAACCATTTCCATATTTAGGTCAATGTCATTTAGTAGGATGAACGGTCTTCCTTGAGATTTCTATTTGGTTTATAAATTTACCATTTTAGATATATTGTTTTGACATTCTATTTGATAGGTACATTATTTCCATAAAGATGATTAATGTTGTTTAAACAGTTTAATAAGCAGCCATCTCATATTGACCGACCAATTTCTAATAGAGATAATGGTGATTTTATTAGTGTGTCTCTGTATCACGATTAGCTCTTGCTAAAGGTTACACGATGTTCAACACCAGTCATATATAAATTGTAATCCTTTCAATATTTTATTTACAATCTTTTCTTGGTTGGAATTAGAGACCTCTTCAATGATCTTTGAATAATCTGATTTAAATATGACATATGATAGATTTACTGCTCTACTGTTAGGCCATTCATGTTATTTCTTTGAGTCATATGACAGATGGAATGTTTGTTGTACTAGCATGTTCCTATGGTATGAATGATTATGATATGCTGATCTAGTAGGATTTTATGGTTCCTCAAACACTTCTAATTTCTATAAATACCGATCCTCATCATGATCATTTCTCTCAAATTCCCTTAGTTTTCTATTGATATGCTTATTCGTCATACTGTCAGCACCTTTTCAAGGTTTCAATCCATATTTATATAAGTCTACCTTGATTTTATTATAATTTCATGTTTCAAAATATTTAACTGACAGATCGCATGTCAATCCATGTTTATCCTTCACTATGTAGTGATTTGTGAAAAGCAAGAGATTAGCTATGAAAATTAATGAGAGCAGATGGTTACCGAATTTGTATATATCACTTGCCCTTTTCTGCAATTAAAGATAAGAAGTGGATGCCTAAACAGCGATTTCGTGTGCATAGTAAGGGTCAGAGATTTAGTAGCTAATAGCTCGCACTTAAGGATTTCAGTGTTTACTATTTAGTCCAGTTAGGAATAACCCTTACAAGATAGTTTAGTTCACATATAAGATATGGAGGTATGACTATATAATCAATGAACTTAGATGGTTAAAAAGAATCAGTGACGACTAATAATACCGGTCATGGTGATCCTTACACCTAACCGTGCGAGGGTGTGGTGACACTCAACTGGGCGGAAGATAGGAAGCTCAGTTCGGGCAGCTGCCGTCAAGTGCACGGGTCTAGGATCGTAGTCCTTTTTACGATTTTTATGCGACCTCGCAGTATTTTCATACCTTGTTGGATCTCGACTTTTGACCAGTTTTGCTTACCCTAGGGTACCTAGGTTGGGCGGCATCGATTTTAGTTTTTCTCACGAGCTCGTTAGCCCATACCGATCGGTCCAGTTTTTGGAGTGACTCTTCCGGGGAGTCTCTCCCATCCGTCTCAATAGCGTAGTATTTTTGGAGTAGACGTATCCCTCTACTAGACCGCACTTCCATTTAAAAGGCGAGACGGAAGGGCTTCTTAGGAGGCTTCCCCACCGCTTGAGTTTTGGTTATCATTCTGTCAATAGGCTTGGCGATGTGTTACAGTCGAGTTGCTTAGAGTTGAGTTTGGCTAGAGTTGAGATCAGTTACAGTTGAGTTGGATACAGTTGAACTTGGTACATAATCATTAATCACTATCAATCATCGACAATCAATCGGATTTTAAGACTACTATTACAAGTGATATGATAAGCTAGTGAACGTGTTGGGAACTTAGTTAGGATGCATTACACTCCACCGCATGCATACGGAGGTACCTCAACCCTAAGGTAATCTTCACGCCTTAGAGTCATAGTGTGAGGTCACCCTTAGGCCAAGACCACAGACTATCCACTAGACTTGAGAAATCTGACTAAAATCAAGATCAGATTAGAGATCCATCATCCTTAATATCAAGATCGGTCAACATGTTCTCTAAAATAATAAAAAGATAATTAACCTACTTAGGGGTTATTAATTAATATGTAAAATTGTTATATATGAAGGTTATGGGGTAATGGGTGAACATGGGTTTCACATACTGAGCACCTTGAAAATCATTTTCCATACAAGTAGTTTGTAAATTTTAAATATCAATGCTTTTCTACCTGCCTTCTTTTGGAACCACTAAATTACTTGTTATTTTTTTAGTATGCTAGATTGTATGTAACAATTGTTGACATTCTTTTGTTCTTTGCATGCTTGGCAAGGAAGGCATCTGCATCGCAGTAGTTGGCTGATGATTCCGAGCATCCGTTGTTATACTCAACGGTACATTTCTTGTAGTTTTTTATCAAATAATTTAAATGATTTTTTTCTTCTATATTTTGGGATACGTGTATATGATGCAGTGTCTTTTGTTACATGTAAATATATGGAAATTAATGAAGTGTGAATTGGTGACACTTGTTGTTGGTTCTGTAGTTGTTTGCATAAATTGTGAATGTCATTTCAAATAGCGAAAATCTCTCCTCAATTTCATCAACATAATGTGATCATTTAGTGGATCTAATGTTGCGAGTGTCGTGTAAACGGACACCCGGAGTCCGAGACGTCATAGTTTGGTATCAGAGCTGTGGTACCCTGATAAACACATTTGCAGTATTACAATTCCTGTCGCATTGAGTTTTTGGATAGCGACAGTCCTCCGACTTGTCATGAATTCGAAAGGGAAATTTGACATTCAAATTCAATAACCACAGATGTCACCAGTTGCAATTAGTTTTCATATAATATCCCAAGAAGAGAAAAGTACTGATGAAAATATCAGCGCATGTCAACTATTATGGTTAATAATGTTGGTTCGTGTTGGAGTATTTGGTTGTGCGACTATTATGTTGTAGATGGGTAAATGGATACCTCTAGGATCTATTTACCTCATCCAGAGTTTAGTCCCACATCTACCAGTTTGGAGATGTGGAGACTTCATGGGTGTTATATATAGAGCCCACACCCGTGTAGTCAGATGAGGAAAAGGAATGCAATATCTGTCCCTTTGAGGGCTTCTCCCGTGGTTTCATCCCGCTCCTGATGGAGTAGGTAGCTACGTAAAAATCTATCTTCCATGTTTCAAATTTCTAGAGAACTATGCTCTGTTTATCATTTAGCTTCCGTATTCTTTATTTTCTAACATGGTATCAGAGTGGGTTCGATTCTCGGGGAGTTGCTCTTAATTTTTTTTATTTTTGAGATTTGATTATCAAGTTGCTCTTGAAGATGATTATTTTTTTAAGTTTTGTCCAAGATCTTCTATGGCTTCTGTGAAATCCTAAATTCTATTCAGTAACATGGAGGTTGGTAATCATGTCCTAACGCACCGGCAGTACAAGCGGCGATTCATGTATTGTGACTCTACAGGCGGATCGACTCGGCTCCCCTCGAGCCCTAGGCAGGCCTCAGCAGCCCACTCCAGTGTGTGCTTCTTCCCTCATGCGCGGGACTCATCCCCAGGCGACCCTCGCGCCTCCAGTCGATGTCGTACCAAACTCGCCGCTATAGCGCATCCTGCGTTGATCTTCGCGTGCATCCCAGGCGCCGCATCTACGTGCGCAAGGTGTCATCTGATTCCCTCCAAGGCATCTCCGCCACGAAGCCCTGGCAAGGCTCCCAGCCCAAGCGCCGTCCCCCCCCCCTCCTGCACCGCCTTCAAGCATCCCAGGCGGCAACCTCGTTGTCCTCCTTCGGTGCAAGGAGCCCTCGCACAGGCGGCGCGATGGGACCCGCACCTCCCTCCAAGGCATCTCCCCGAGAAGTGTCGCTCCGACCCAGATCAGCCAGGCGCGATCTAGCCGCAAGCCTCTGGCGGTGCCGCCTAGCCGTTTGTCCCTCTCTGTGCGCTCCTTTCTCCACAGACGGAGGCACAGCCTCCAAGCGGCGCCCCCTCCCCCCCCCTCGAACTCAGGCGGCGGCGACAGCAAGACACCCCCCATCGCGGGGCGGTGTCTTTCATATGAAGGGTTCGCACGGAACCCTAAATAAGGGGGAAAAAGAGGTCATCCCCTTCTATTTAAAAAAAATTGCTGCTTCTTGGCCCATATGGGCCGATGGGTGTTTTAAAATAAAATGAGTGAGGGAAAGAGTGGGCCCAGTTTGGGCCAAATATTAGAAAAAATGAGAAGAGGGAGAGAAAGGAAGCTCGTCGAGTATCCAAAAAAATGTTAAAAAGCCGTAAAAAAAAGAAAGGGAAATGATACGACTTAAAAAAATGTTGCAAAGAAAGCCGAAAAAAGGATATGAAACGACTTAAAAAATGTTTCAAAAAAAAGTTTAGAAGAAAAGTAGAAAATATGATGGCTTATTTGGTCTTTATTTCCCCATTATCTTGTCTTCTCCCAACTTGGTCGACGATCGTCATTCCGACCAGTATGGGAGAAAGGGGGAGTATTATGTAGAGTCAAAGGTCTATTCAGATTCTCCAGATACAGATATTCCAGACCAGCCAGTTGTTCAGACTCTACAATGATCAATTTATCCAGACTCGACGTCAGATGGTTTTCGAGTCCTCGGTTTCAGACACGCACATGTATGCGGTCTTTTCAGATGAGCACATATATGCCATCAGTTCAGTGGTGCACATCCTTTCTTGTGTTGTTTCGGCCAGAGTTTTCATGTGAGCCATAGGGACTCCAGAGTAGAGGACCATTCCCTATGCCATGTGGGCAAGGGTTTTCATGCGGTATCATAGGAACTCCATAGTAGAGTACCATTCTCTGAGCCAGATAGGAGAGACCCAGTTCTCCAACGAGGAGACTTCAGGCGCAGTTTCAGACTCGATTGTCAGATTCGTCCTCAGTTTGACTCACACTCCAGCCCGTTCATCCTCCTCATCTGCAGGACATGAGAAGCAACGTCCTCGACAGTAGCCGACAGTTGTGCGCGTCGAGTTGATATTGTCTGTAGTATCATGTATTGTGAGTTGAGTTTCTTTATGTTTGTCCAAGCTGAGCATTGCATGCTCCAGCTTGAGGGGGAGTGTTGGAGTATTTGGTTGTGTGTCTATTATGTTGTAGACGGGTAAATGGATTCCTCCAGGATCTATTTACCTCATCCAGAGTTTAGTCTCACATCTACCATGTGAAGAAAAGAAGAGAAGAATATTGTGTGTTTATTCTGTGAGGTCTAGGGGTCCTTATATAGGACTAAACCCTAGGGTGCTCAGAGGAGAACTTACATAAATACCCCTGTGGGGTTACAATGATAAATAAGGAAACAATGATAAATAAAGAAACATCAATCTACGGTAATCTCTAACACTCCCCCTCAAGTTGGAGCATATTCATCAATCATGCCCAACTTGGAAGTTATCCAGGAAAGCCGCTTCTTAGTCACTGCCTTGGTAAAAATATCATCAAGTTGAAGATCTGTTGGAATGTGTGGCGTGGTTATCTTCCCTCCTCGTACAGCATCTCTGATAAAGTGACAATCAATCTCAATATGTTTTGTTCTCTCATGGAACACAGGATTGGTAGCAATGTAGGTAGCTGATTTGTTGTCACAGTACTAGGGAATAGGAGTAGATGTAACAGCATTTAGTTCTTGTAGAAAAGTGAGCAGCCACATGATCTCACATGTAGCCTGAGCCATTGCTCTATATTCAGCTTCAGCACTAGATCTTGAAACGACTGCTTGTTTCTTGCTCCTCCAACTAACCAGGTTTCTTCCTATAATCATGGCATATCCAGTTGTAGATCGACGATCTTCAGGAGAGCTTGCATAATCAACGTCAGCATATGTAGTGAGATTTGTGTGACCATTCGCCCCATAGAAGATGCCTCGTCTTGGTGAGTCTTTTAGGTAGCGAAGGATTTGAAGAACATCTTGCCAATGGCTGTAGCATGGTTTCTCCATATATTGGATGGCTCTGCTTACAGCATAGGATATATCAGGTCTAGTAACTGTAAGATATAGAAGTTTGCCAACCAGGCTCCTATATCATATAGTGTCTTCAAAGAGGGGATCATTGGATGCAGAATGTTTTCTAGGCTCTGCTGGAATTCCTAAGGGTTTGCACTCAAGTAGTCCTGCCTCAGTTAGTATGTCAAGGCAGTATTTCCTCTACGACATATGTAAGCCTTTCTTAGTACGTATAACTTCTATGCCTAGAAAATAGCGAAGTTGTCCAAGATCCTTGGTGACAAATACTTTTTGCAAGAAAGCCTTGATTTTTAATATCCCTTGGTCATCATCTCCAGTAATAATCATATCATCTACATATACAGCAAGAATTACAGTACCAGTCTGCCGTCTCCTGACAAAAATTGAATAGTCAGACGTAGTCCTCTGGAAGCCCATGGTGCCAATCTCTGTACTCAGTCTATCAAACCAAGCCCTTGGACTCTGCTTTAGTCCGTAGATGGCTTTGTGAAGTCGGCATACATACTCCCCCTCGACTTCGTAACCTGGAGGTTGTATCATGTAGACTTCTTCGTCAAGCTCTCCATATAGAAATGCATTCTTGACATCTAACTGAAACATAGGCCACCCTTTGTTAACAGCCACAGAGATGATAGTTTGTATGGATCCCATCCTAGCCACAGGGGAGAATGTTTCGAAGTAGTCTACCCCGTATGTTTGAGTAAAGCCTTTTGCTACAAGTCTTGCTTTTAAACGATCAATAGAACCGTCAGGAGACTGCTTTGTAGTGAAGATCCAGCGACATGCAAGTGGTTTAATTCCAGGAGGGCATTTGACAAGGTCCCATGTTCTTCTAGACTGTAATGCTTCCATTTCTTCATTTATTGCCATTCTCCATCCCTCATCTTGTAGTGCATTATGATGATCTTTGGGGACAGAAATAGCCATTATAGCATCTGCGTATCTTTTGTCAGAGCATGATAAGCCATTAGTAGAGGTGAAATGAGATATTGGATGAAGTGTACATTGCCTCTTTGTTCTTCATAGAGCGATGGGAAGCTCCTGAGGACTATCCGAGGTAGTTTCGGAGCACTCGAGGATGGCATAGTTTCCTGCAACAGTGGAATAGGTAAAGGAACATGAACATGATTAGGCATAATTCTTCTTTTATACACAATTGGTGGAGGAGGAAACTGAAGGGGAATATCGAACACAGTCTGAGTAAAGAAGCTGATCTGTTCAAAGAAGGTGATATCACGAGAAACGTAATAGTGATGTCCTGTAGGATCATAACACATGTATCTTTTTTGAGTTTGAGAATACCCTAGAGAAACATATTTGATAGCTCGAGCAGACAATTTGTCAGCGGTATGGAAATTATGGACAAAGGCTGTGCATCCAAAAAATCGTAGGGGCAGAGGGAAAGGTTCTTCCTTGGGATAGAGCAAGTTAAACGGAGTGGATCCATGTATAGAAGCAGAGGGGACCCTGTTATAAGATGAACAGCAGTAAGAATAGCATTGCCCCAATATATCTTGGGAACATTCATATGGGTCAGTAAGGATCGAGCAATATCAAGAAGGTGTCTCTGTTTTCTTTCAGCAATCCCATTTTGTTGGGATGTGTATGGGCAAGAAGTTTGATGTATGGTACCCTGGGAGGCAAAGAAGGTTATCAAGTCATTCTGAGTAAATTCCAAAGCATTATCAGAACGAAAGATTAGTAGTGGAGAAAAAATTCTTGACATAATGAAAGAAGTTCTTGACAACGATATTAATTTCTGAACGTTCTTTTAACAAGAAAACACAAGATAAGCGACTGTAGTCATCCACAAAAACAACAAAGTACTTATGACCACTAATAGTTCGGACCGGACAGGGTCCCCAAATATCACAATGAACTAGGAAGAAAGGAGAAGTGCGACGAGGCTCAGTTCGAGCAGGAAAGGAAACTCTATGATGTTTTCCGAACTGACATGCTTCACACTCAAAGGGTTTTAGCATAGATAGTTCGGGGAACATCATAGAGAGAGCCTTGGCAGAAGGATGTCCCAGACGAAGGTGCCATAGAAGTGGATCTTCAGAGATTGAGGTAGCGCCAGCAAAGTTGGAAGTAGACGGGCTGTTGAGGTAATATAGGCCATTCCTCTCATGTCCCCCACCAAAAATCTGCCTCGTCCGGATGTCCTGAAAATAGCAGCAGAATTCATCAAAAAAACATGATAATGTAGCTCACGACATAGCTTCTGAACAAATAAAAGACTGAGTGGGAAAGCAGGAGCACAATGCACATCTGTCAGTCGAGGTTTGTTGGAGAAGTCAATAGTTCCAGTAGCAGTAACGGGAGAATGATCCCCATTGGCAACACGAACGCTCTTTACATTGGTAGAGGGTTGAGATGAGGTGAGTAGACTTGCTTCTCCCGTTAGATGAGTAGAAGCTCCAGAATCAATAAGCCATGCATGTTTGGTAACAGAGACTGAGTTGGCTATTGTACCCGAGGTAGGGGCAAGGCTAGCAGTAGCAGCAGATGCGGTCTTGTCTTTGGTTGAGGGAGCTGAATCATTTAGACGTTGCCGCAGACGAGTGTATTCAGAAGCAGTGAATGGAGTATGTTGTCCATCTGTACTCTGAGTAGCTGTATCATTGTTCGTATCATATGATTCGTCGTCAATAGTGTTATGAGCACTTGGTTGCTTGCCAAATGTTGCCCAGCAATGCTCAGAAGGATGATTCATGCGACCACAGTGTACGCATGCAGGATAACGACCAGTAGAGAAATCACGACCTCGTCCAAGTTCACGTCCACGACCAGAATCACGTCCACGGCCACGACCTCGGCCACCAGGATAAGGTTGTCGTCCTCTGTACCCAGATGAATAGTGAGCTGTTGTCTCTATAGAGGGATGAACCAGAGAATTTTGAACTGGAGCCTCTAGTTCCTGTAGTCGACCGAATATAGTTTCGATCGTAGGTAATTTATCCGCCATAAGAAATTAATCTTTTGCATTTTTGTACTTCGGGTGAAGTCCTTAGAGAAACCTGTAGACCTGCCACTCAGCACGTTCTCCTATTTGTTTATCACAGCATGCAGGTTGAAAGATAAGAAGTTCTTCAAACAGGCTTGTAAGTGTTCGGTAGTATTCAGTTAGAGTGGTCTCTTCCTGATTAATAGACCAGATTCTTGTGTATATATCAGAAAGACGAGACTTAGTTGTTTTCTGGGAATATGTGTGCTCAAGATTTTCCCACATGGCTTTAGCAGTATCTTTATATAGCAGATTTGCAGCAATATTTGGATCTACACTATTTGTCATCCAAGTAATTACCTGGCAATTGTCGATTAACCAGGCTTCATAATCTGCATCAGTGGTAGTAGGAGGAGTCTTCGTGAGGATGGCATTCTTTCGTTGGCCACCAATAAATATCTTGAAGGATCGAGACCATAGAACATAGTTTTCAGAGCCTTTCAACTTGATAGATGTGCCTTGTACCATCAGAGAAGGAGGATACATAGGCTTGGTCTCGGTGGACGTCATGATAGCGTCTCTAGGTCAAGAAAAAGTAACCTAGATAAAGTTGTAGTTGATCCGTAGAACCTCCTTAGTTGCACATTTTTGGAGCGTTGAGGAGGCTCGATGCCCTAAATCGAATCGAGCAAGGGCCTAGGGCCTAGGGCGGCAGTGGCAGAAACCTAGGGCGACAGAAGCTTAGGTCTGCGCAGGGGCGCAGGGCCTAGGGCACCGCAGGGGGGCGTAGGTGGGGGGGGCGCAGGCGGAGGTGGGGGGCGCGGCAGGGGTGTAGGGCCTTAGGGCACCGCTGCAGGGGCGCAGCGCGGGGGCACAGGTGCGCAGGAGCCTAGTGCGGGGGCGCCAGGCTGGACGCGCGAGGGGCAGGGGCGCAGGAGCCTAGCGCGGGGGGCGCAGGGCTGGGCGCAGAGCCGGGCGTCGTGGAGGGGGAAGGGGCGGGCGGTGGAGGAGGGATGTTAGATCAGAACACCGGTCTAGGACCGACGCTCTGATACCATGTGAAGAAAAGAAGAGAAGAATATTGTGTATTTACTCTGTGAGTCTAGGGGTCCTTATTATAGGACTAAACCCTAGGGTGCTCAGAGGAGAACTTACATAAATACCCCTGTGGGGTTACAATGACAAATAAGGAAACAGTGATAAATAAAGAAACATCAATCTACGGTAATCTCTAACATACCAATTTGGAGATGTAGAGACTCCGTGGGTGCTATATATAGAGCCCCACACCCCTGTAGTCAGATGAGAAAAAAGAATGCAATATCCACCCCTTTGAGGGCTTCTCCCGTGGTTATCCCGCTCCTTAGGGAGTAGGGTTCCACATAAAAATTTGTCTTCCTTGTTTCATATTTCTAGTTCTATGCTTTGTTTATCATTTAGCTTCCGCGTTCTCTAATCTAACAGTTCTCATGCAAAACCATGACATCCAGACCTCACCAGGAGATGACTGATCGATTGGAGCATATCATGACCACACTCACCGACCTCCAACAGCAGCAGACTACTATGAGGGGTCAGCAGGATCAGATATTGGCACAGCAGATGAAGATTGCGGATAGACAGACAGACATAAAGATGAGGTTCGAGGAGCTGTCAGATTTCACTTACCATCCACCTCAGGATGGAATACGACAGGATCAGCCACAATCTGTAGAGGTACAACAGCCTTAGTACGATGATCCACATGAGGAGGTACCGGTACATGGAGCCGAGGATGGAGATTATGGCAGGGAGCATAACCCTGTATACTTTGCAGATGAGGACGCATCTGAGCACTTTGTTATTCATAGGCATCAGTCAGTTTTTACTTCCTATCAGCGAGCTAATGTGCCCATGTTCGAGGGCACATGGATATCAGATGGGGCTGAGTAGTCGTTGAAGACGGGAATGAAGGTGCTTCAGATGATTCGCGCACCACGGGTTTCATGGTTATCTTTTATGGAGTATTCACTGACAGCATTCGCCAAGAGATGGTGGGAGGTGACAGTTTCCAAGTTAGGACGTGAGCCAACATGGGATGATTTTGAGACAAGATTCAGATCCCACTTCTTTTCTGGGAAGTGGAAAGAGTCCCAGCTTCGATTGTTTGCAGAGCTACGACATGGGCGGATGACAGCTAGAGAGTACTTTGTCCTCTACACCGAGTTGTCGTGACACATACTAGCAACCACTGCATTTCCAGATGAGAAGCCGAAGAAGTTTATCAGAGGGATGCGGGAAGTGGTGCAGGAGAAGCTGGTCGGACTACGTATCACTTCCATCTCCGAGGCTACTGATGTAGCGGATAAGTTTGAGGACATCCGAGAGAGACGTTCGGGAGCCCGTCTAGTGCGACGCCTACGTTGCATTGATCTTTTGGCATGATTCGACGACAGTTTAGCAGCAGAGGTCAGCCAAGCGGTTTCGTCCTACAGGTTCGACATTTTCAGGTGGTGTCCACTCATCTCTAGCAACTACTTTTAGAGGAGCACTTGTCGGACGTGACACCAGTTCAACTCGACCATCTGGGTCGCAGAGAGTAGAGAGACTTCTAGCACAACCGACTCAGAGCAGCAACCTGTATGGTCAGGGAAGGAGGTCAGAGGTGGTAGGGTAGGCAGTGGAGAAGCGGACGAGGTCGCAAGCGATGAGGTGGGGTAGGTGCAGCTCATGGCGGAGGAGGGGCGGTGACGGAGGAAGGGTTAGAGGGGCTAGATTGGGAGGGGATGGCAGGGAGGAGGATGAGGGGCGGCGACGAAGGAGGAAGGGTTGGAGGGGCTGGAATGGGAGGGGATGGCGGGGAGGAGGGAAGGCGACGGAGGATGATTTGGAGTAGGGGTTGGATTGGGAGGGGTGGTCGGATGTAAAGGATGGGACGGAGGTAGAGGGGCTGGAAGGGGAGGTAGAGGATATGGTGGAGGATGACATTTCCTTCCTTGCTATTTTTTTAATTACCCTTGTGTCCCCAAAATTAACGTCCGTTTGGGATGAGGATGTGAGACGCCTTCAAATCCGGGTACCCATTTACACGGCACTCGCAACGTTAAATTTTTAATTGATCACATTAGTTACCGAAATTGAGGAGAAATTTTTTTCGCATTTTGCAATGACATACAACAAGAAGAAGAAATGTCACCAACTTTTCATTTGCATTAATTTCCATATAGTTTACATGTAACAAAAAGGAATATTACATTATATACATGTCTTCCAAAAAGTGACAGAAGAGAAATAAAAGCATTATACATTATCAACTGTACCGAAACTACATAAATCGGGAGAACTACGCATTGAGTTGATATTGTTTGTATTGTTACATAATCTGTGTAAGTGAGTGTATTCCTTATGTTTGTCCAAGCTGACCATTTCATGCTACAGCTTGAGGGACTGTATTGAAAAATGTTATGTTTAGTACCATATATTAGTGTGATTGGAATTTGGTGTCTTGGTAGGGCTATATAAAGAGCCCCACCGTTGTTACTGTTGAGAAATTGAATAGAATATTAGCCCTTTAAGGTGGTTCTCCCGTTTTTTTCATCATGCTTCTTAGGGAGTATGGTTCTACGTAAAATCAAAGTCTTCTTTAAATTTTGATCTTGATTTGATTCGCTTCCGCATTTGTATTTTAAGAGTTCTATTTTCTCACACCATAGACATTATGGAACTGTTTCTTGTTCACGTGCAATGACTATGCCATGGTTTCCTTAGTTGTCATGTTTGCCAAATTTCTCTTTTGTGTCTTTCTATGTCGATTCATTGCTATTTGTTTCGCTAGAACAGATTTTGATCAGGACGACTTGTTCTAGGTAGGTTCTAGCTGTAAAGAAGATTGATTGTGCAGCACTATCCATACAAGAGGAGGACAATTTCCTTGAAGCTATATCGAATATGTCAAGGCTTAGGCATCCGAATATAACGGCACTTTTAGGTTACTGCACCGAGCATGGGCAGCGGCTTTTGGTATACGAGTATATAGGAAATGGAACATTGCATGATTTATTATATTATACCGATGACAATGGCAAGGTCCTGACATGGAATTCACGTGTAAAAATTGCACTTGGCACTGCACGTGCTTTAGAGTGAGTCCTCAATATAGCCATTGCGTGCATGCCTTCTTTGATGTTATATATCTTGTTTGATTGAAACTGTAAGATTTTTACAGATATCTGCATGAAGTATGCTTGCCACCAGTGATTCATAAAAATATAAAGTCTGCAAACATTCTACTCGACGAAGAGCTTAGCCCTCACCTTTCAGACTGTGGTCTGGCCTTGCTGACACCCAATGCTGAGCGGCAGGTATTAGACACATTATAGGGTTGGAAGATCAATCGTCAATTGTTTATTCTGTGAGTTTACCTTTCAGTCTTTGCAGGTTTTCACTGATACAGTGGGTTCATTTGGTTATAGTGCTCCAGAGTTTGCTATGTCTGGGGTTTATACTGTAAAAAGTGATGTATACAGCCTGGGAGTTTTGATGTTGGAGTTGCTGACTGGCCGAAAGCCATTAGACAGGTCATATTTCTGTTTATACCTGTTAGTTTCCTTTTAAAAACTTGTTTCTTTTCAGGATACAACCACACCCAAAAAAATATTCTTCTCAATTTATTTGCTAGAATTAATCCTTGCACTGGCAACTTAGAGTAAGAGTATTTATCTCGGTTTTATTCCATTCATTTAACATGGAATAATGCCATTTATCCTTCAATTTCTACCAAATAAGAATAATGGATAGTTCTCCCATGTTCCTTATCAATCGTGATTATCTTTTTCTTCATCAACCAAAATTCATATAGTTTTGATATTTACTGCCATCATGATGTTTCTTTACATTTTTTCATGTAATTTTAATTGCACAGTTCGAGGGATGTATCTGAAAAGTCACTTGTCAAATGGGCCACCCCTCAACTTCACGACATTGATGCCTTGGCAAAAATGGTTGATACATCATTGAATGGCATTTATCCTGCAAAGTCTCTTTCACGCTTTGCTGACATAATTTCCTTATGTGTTCAGGTAATATTTACATCTAGATCCTAATATTTGTTGACTGCATGATATACCTGCATTTTTTAGCTTACAAATATTAGTATCTTATGCATTGGTAATGTCAGGGTTTGAGTGTGAGGAATTGAGTCCCGCCCCATTAGGTATTTCTTTTGTGCCCATCGTAATCCTAGCCTTTCTTGATATAAATATGCATTGGGCTAATATTTCAATATATCAAAAAATTCTATTCACATGGCATCATTCTGATGGCCGTAGACTGCTGATTTTTACCTCTATGTCCCTCGCCAGCGGCCCCATCTTCTTCTTCATTGCCTCTGCTGATGTAGGGGTTTCCACTGCCACAAGTGGCTGACCACTGATTGTGGGGCTCGCTGCATGGCTCGACGTCAGATGTAGGATTCACCGGCGTTGCAATCACACAACCCATCATCTCCTCATGTAGCTCGTAGTCCCCCACATCTTCTCTATACGTGTCCTATAGGACCTAATGTGCCTTGGTCATGATCTACATGATAATTGATTTTTTAGTCTAATTCTGATACGAAACTTCCATATGTGAAGATGTTTGGAATTTCCAAATTCAATGTAACGTCGTTGGAGACTAATAGGGGCAAGCATGAGGAATCCATTCGATAAGGAGATCTTCCAAGTAGATGAGACCAATTATGTCAGATGACCACGAAAATTCTAGATGTTCGTCGGATGACAAGGGAAGCTTCACATTCAGAAACACCTTAAGATAGTACCCATTGGAGTAGTGAGAGTGAGTTGTATAAATGGAGACCTACTACTTAACAACTTAAACTCAAGCATTTTGTGACATAGTTGGGTCCATTTGGGCTTTAACCCAACAAGATGTTAAGACCAATATTCTTTGATAATGGATCGGGTCTAAGCTCGAGATGTTACAACTGGTATCAAAGTGGCTTTCCTTTAATATTGGAGGGAGATATCTGAGGGATGGAGCTACACCTATGAGTATCAGAAGGAAAGGGTTGCCCATAGGTGAAGTTGCTACTATTAGTGGGAATTTGGGAATTAATGATGAGTCATGCTACAACAAGGATATTGCATATATATAAGTGGGGAAAGATGTAGCACTCCACGATAGGACCACATCAGATATTCATAAGTGGGAGTGAATTATATATGTGGTAGCTGCTACTTAACGTTTTTGGCATAAGCATTTTAGATGGTTGTAAGTGGGTCCATTTAGGTCCAAGGTCAAAAATTATCAATGATAATAGTCCTCAATGGTGTCATAGGTATTGGAGGGTTGAATCCTCCTTGCTACCAGTCTCAGATGGCATGGACCAGTTCCTTACTTCTAACATGGTTCCATCACTTCGAGTGATATCCGAACAACTCCAACAGTTTGATTCCATTGTTTCTAACTCTGGCCATGTTCAAAAGTAGAGATCATTGCTTTCATTGAATCATCCAGACGAGGTGTTCGCTCTACTTTCGTGGTGGTTGATGTCATGATTTGAGACGTGGTTGAGGACGCAGCTGTCCTCCATGTATGCACTGCCACGAGATGGGCATTCCATCTGATAGGTATTGAGCAAAGTTTGGAAAGCCCCGACAACTAACCAAGCTTTTGTTAAATCTTATGATATCTCTAGAGAAACAATTACATACCAGAAACAAATTGTCCAACTCTCCTCTGTTGATTACTCTCGACTCATGCAGTTGTTACAGGTTAAGCATGTCACTGGTATTAATCGTGCAACTACTATCAATTTAGCTACTACCTCAGCTATTGTAGTCAATCGACTTTAGCTTCTACCTTAGCATGGATTATTGATTTTGGAGCCTCAACTCATATGACAGAAGAAGGTAATTCTCTGACTTACGCCTTACTTTCTACACATGTGAAGTTTGTTCAATTGACAAACAGTGCCCTTTCTCCCATTCATGGTTTCAAATATTGATATTGATAACGTATTGATCCGCCCAGAAAGGATATATGCGCATATTTGGCTCTCTAGGACTCTCGTCACAGAGATAGTCAATGATATCTAACCAACTCACCGCCGAGGCAGTGTGGGATATCCTAGCAGCCACATGTGACCAAACGAAGAGTGAAGCCAAGATTCTTCACTTTCAGTTAAACAAAATGGCCGTCCTCTATACAGTTTCTACTCTTCGTTTCGTGGCATGTTTGAGAAACTTCACAGCATGCCAGTGGCCACATCTATTGAGTAGCAAATGGCGTACAGGAATGCCACGATGGTTGGAGTTTTCCTAGCTGCTCTAGATCCGGGTATGAGGCAGCACGCACCCAGCTATGCCAAGGCATACGCCTCGAGGTGAGGCGGCCCTAAACCGTTCCAACCCCCACACCAGTTGGGAACTACGAGGCGACCGCCTCAGCTACTCAAGGAGGACGAGGTGTGAGGCGGAGGCGAGGCATTCCTCGAGGTGTTATTGATTTTCTGAGTATTTTTTATGTATATCATTTGTTATATTGGTATTTTCATATTTTTATAAAGGTCTAGTTGTTTGGGATATAATTCTACAAGATGAATGCTTAAATTTGACTGATTTCGTGTTCATATTTACCATTAAACTTGTCCAATTATATCAGTAAACTCTTAACATTATACCTTTAAATATAAGAATCCACATATATCATATAAAACATTACCCGTAAACTTATCTTGAGGAGTGGTCACATAAGGAGTTCTGTAATTTATCGAGAAGAAGAAACAAGATAGAATTCAAGGGGGGTTTATATACTACTCCCATACAAACGGATCCCTGATATAAATGGATGCATATACCTAAATAGACAACGTACGACAGGAGAGGGTGCATATGATGGTTCTTCAAATTCAGGGGTATATCAACAGAGTCCCTCTTTGATTTGATGGATTTAGTAAAAAGGCATATACAATTGTATATTCTTTCGGTTTTCGTATCTTTATAATTTCCATCATATGTTATAGTGATATGTATCATATGTTACTCAGAATATATATAATTTCATTAGTATATATTTTATTATTGTTTTATAGGTATTTTCAATATAAATTGAGGCTTACACCTCGAAGCTATGCCTTGCCTCGTTTCTAGGTAAACCATGTCGTTCTGCTTTTCATTTTTTCATACCTTGTACCCAGCTTCTTATTTGTGTGACTATCCATCCTATGGAGGAGGTTAATAATCATCTCAGCGGGATCATTGTCCTACCCCCTGCCACCATACAAACTTCCCCAGCGATGGTCGTATCTTGCGGCAGATGTCTCACTCAGAGGGCATGGTCCCCGTAGCAGAGGAGGCGGACGTCAATGTGGTCCATACACTTATTGTCATCATCCTGGTCATTTAAAGGAGATCTGCTATCTGAAGCATGGATATACCGCTTCTGCTCATGTAACCGAGCAATCAGAGCCTCCTGACAATTCGGTCCCTTTTACATATGAACTCCAAATTGAGAAATTAAAGAGGTTTTGGTTAGCTTATGACATTTAGGAGTTAATTTAATGATTGAACTACTGTCTTCATACACTTATTTTCATGATTGAATGCTAAATGACTAATAAGTATTGTAAGTGCCTTATGAGTTAGATGTATTGACTTATCAATAAGAAATTGGAGTTTTTAATTAATTAGTATCCAGGATCAAGATTTAGTTAATTGGATATCATACTTAGTCCTTAATTCAAGAATTATTTGTGTGTTATTTCTACTTGTGAGTTGCATTGTATTATCATTTATTCATATCATTTAACTTGCATAAAAGGTCAAAAACAACATGCATGCATTCCCATTAACTTAGATCTCACTAAGTTTTTTATTATAGATATTTAACCCTAGTTTAGATAGTCCAATAGCATGTGCCCTTGTGTTCGATCTTGGACTTATCTGGGTATAAATTAAACCATGTTATCTTCACCGATATATTTTAAATGTGGTTCTGTTGATTCGTTGATCGCTCATACTACAATTCAACATACTTAAAATAGCGATTTAGCGCTTCATCAATGGCTTAAAACGGTCTTCACAGCAATGGTATCTCAAATTTCAATAGAAAATTATCCAATTTGGATTTGTTGCAAATTAGTTGTGTAGAGATAGTTGTTAGTCTTTATGTCTTTTATTATATTTCAGTTTCTTTATGTACCTCTCATGTAATTTACCCAAGGGCTCTCTCCGTATATAAGAGACCCGAGGGCTCTATGGAATAAATCATTAGAGTATTCTAACATGGTATCAGAGCCATAACCCTAACCTAGGGTTCTCCACCGCCGCCCCCCCCCCTCTCTCTACCGCCACCGGCTAGGGTTTCGCCGCCCCCCTCTCTCCCGGGCTCCGAGACCCCCTCGCCGCCTTCCCTTCTTCGCCGGGCCCTCCCAGCGCCGCCTCCTCCCACCGCCGCGCCCTCCCCAGCGCCGCCGGGCCCCCTCCCGCGTCGCCCCACCACCGCTGAGCGCCCGCCCCCACCACCAGCGCCGCCCTCTCCATCGTCGGGCACCCCTCCCAGCGCCGCCCGGCCACCGTTCTCCTAAGGTAGAGGCTTCCAACGCCTCTACTCGTGGACGTCTTGCGGTCTTCTTCCTAGGACTCGGCACCATGCTCGATTCAAGTGCATAATCGTCTACCTATGCACTTGAATCCTACAAGGTCTCGGTAGACAGTATTTTCTTTGTCTATCAGTAGTTGTTCTTCTCCGACATTATGTCAGATCAGAAGCTTGATATGCCCGCCATAGGTGCCTTCAAAGGTTCGGCACCAATTGTCAAAATGGACGGGACAAACTACGAACTGTGGGCGATGCAGTTCCTCAGCCTCATGAAGTCGTGTGGTAAGAAGCATATTCTTACCGAGGATGAACCGCCGGAGAAGACAGGGATCTATGCCTCATGGGAGGCTGATGATGCGTACGCCAAGGTGTGGCTCTCAGGTACGCTCACGACGGAGATAGCGAATGATGTCCTTCACCAGCCCACCGCTAAGGCGATGTGGGATATTTTGGCGATGACGTACTCTCAGGTACGCAACGAGACGAAGATGCTCCAGTTGCAGCATGACATATTTACCACGAAGCAGAATGGGAAGCCTCTTCATTCCCTGTACACGTCGCTTCGTGGCATGTTCGAGAAGCTCTATAGCACCATTCCGCTTACAGCCACACCGGAACAGCAGAAGACGTTCCGTAATGCCACTATGGTTGGAGTATTACTCGCTGCCCTAGATCCAGAGTACGAGGCAGCACGCGCTCAGATTCTAGCAGATGCCACCATCCCACCGATGGAAGAGGTATACAGGAGGCTCAGTCGTATACCCGTTCCGTCCAATACAGCGACTGCGACTCCGTCAGCAATGGCAGTTTCTAGGGGACGTGGTGGTTCGTCCTCGTTTCGTGGCAAGGGAAGTGGTGGACGTGGCCGCGAAGGTCGCATACGCTCCACGTGCTCATTCTGTCGCCGTACTGGTCATTCGGAAGATACATGCTATTCCAAGCATGGTTTTCCCCCTTCTGCACGAGTAGCTGATCATGTTCAGGGTCCACCAGCATCTACTCCAGATAACAGGTTCGAAGAGTTAGTGGCACGACTTCGTGATATTATGCCACAGTCATCATCATCAGAGGGTGCAGACGTTTCTGACGTTGCGGCTTCGGCGTCAGCTGGTACATCGGCCTCAGCCAGTGCCTCAGGTAGTCCTTCAGTCTCATTTCATAGTCATGACCTCACAGGATGGATTGTCGACTCTGGAGCTACGCATCATTTATGCCGTGAGAAGGATATTCTGCAGTCCTACAGAGCTGTTCAGCCAGGTCGCTCTGTCCTCATTGCTGATGGCACTCATTCTCCTATCATCGGTCAGGGGGAGACAGCTTTGCTACCCTCTATGCACTTACAGAATGTGCTCCATGCTCCAGAATTCTCTATGAACCTCTTATCTATTAGTCAGATTACACGTGATTTGCACTGTCGTGCTATTTTTGACCCATCGTCTGTTATTTTTCAGGACATACTAACGGGCAGGGTGATTGGCTGTGGTTCTGAGCACAATGGCCTTTATCGTCTCGTTCGTAACTCTTATGCTGGCGTCTCCTTGCATTCCCAGGCCTCCGTATCTCCGTACACCTGGCATCTTCGGTTCGGTCATCTGCCCCTACAGAAGATGCGTCACCTCTTGCCTCAGATCTCTCCAAGTTCCTCTTTTCGTTGTGAAGCATGTCAGTTAGGGAAGCATCATCGGTCTAGCTTCCCCGGTCGTCAGAGTCGGAGCAGTAGCTCCCCGTTTGAATTATTTCATATAGATATTTGGGGTCCAAGTCGTGTCCCGGATCATCAGGGGCACAGGTTCTATTTAGTTGTGGTCGATGATTTCTCTAGAGTGTCGTGGACTTTTCTTCTTAAAAATAAATCTGAAGCAGGAAATGTTCTTCAAAATCTAATTAATGAAGTTCAGAATGTTTTTTCATCTACTGTTAAGTATGTGCGTACTGACAATGCGTTGGAGTTCTGCACTCGCTCTCTTGCTAGCTTCCTTTCCTCTAAAGGCATTATTCACCAAACCACATGTGTCTACACCTCTCAACAAAATGGGGTTGCCGAACGAAAACATCGACACTTTCTTGACATTGCTCGCACATTACTTATTCAGAGTTGTGCTCCATTAACCTTTTGGGGGGATGCTATACTTACTGCGTGCTATCTGGTCAATCGAATGCCTACAACTGTTCTTGGGGAAAAATCTCCAATCTCTGTTCTCTTTCCTGACAGAGACTTGTTTACCCTGACACCTCGGGTTTTTGGCACTGTTGCTTTTGTTCACCGCTTATCTCCGGGGCTTGATAAGCTATCTCCTAGGGCTATCAAGTGTGTTTTTGTGGGTTACTCCAGGACACAGAAAGGATACCGTTGCTATGACCCCGTCCATGACAAGTACTATGTGAGTGCAGATGTTACTTTTTTCGAACCTGTCATGTACTTCTCCCCTGCAGGTGACAGATTGGTCTCCTCCACATCATCAGATTCCAATGTCTATGTTCCACCACCTCCAAGCCTGGGTCCATCCTCTACTCCACCGACACCAATATCACCACCACCACCACCACCCCCGCCACCGCCCCCAGTTGTCCCTTTCACTAAATTCTACACGAGACGGACAGGCCCTGCTCAAGCTACATCTCAACCATCCAGCACGCCTCAGGTATGTTCGGATGTTAATGATGGGTTAAATAATGCACATGTGCAGGAGCTTTTACCACAGGAGGAGGACCAACCGGTCAGCACTAGTTTGGATGACTTGGACCGGCCTATTGCTCATAGGAAGCAGCGAAGACAGTGTGCCTCATATCCACTGGCATCTCATGTTTCCTTTCATCGTCTCACTGGGGACTTCCAGAAGTTTGCCGCTGCTGTATCGTCAGTAGAGATTCCACGGACATATCAGGATGCCATGAAGACTGAATGCTGGCGTTTAGCAATGGAAGAGGAGATGCGTGCCTTGCAATCCAGAGGGACTTGGTCTCTTGTCCCTATTCCTCCAGGTGCATCTGTGGTGAGTTGCAAGTGGGTATTTACGGTCAAATATCATGCAGATGGTCGTCTTGACTGATACAAGGCCAGGCTCGTAGCAAGAGGGTTTACACAGACATATGGGGTAGATTATTTGGACACTTTCTCACCTGTGGCGAGACACTCTACACTTCGCATCCTTCTATCGGTTGCCGTGGTACGTGACTGGACAATATTCCAGCTTGATGTTAAGAATGCTTTCTTGTATGGTGATCTACAGGAGGAAGTCTACATGCAGCAGCCACCCGGGTTTGCTGCTGAGGGGGAGACTCAGAAGGTGTGCAGACTTCATAAGGCTATCTATGGCCTTAAACAGAGTCCTCGTGCATGGTTCCAGAAGCTCTCTCAGCTTATTGAACGACAGGGGTTCAGAAGATCAAATGCGGACCACTCACTGTTCGTCCGGAAGACCCCTAGAGGTACCATCGTTGTTATGGCATATGTTGATGACATATTGGTTACTGGAGATGATGCACAAGGGGTTGAGATAACCAAGTCTATGTTGGGCAGCCAGTTCATTACAAAGGATCTAGGCACAATACGGTATTTTCTGGGGATAGAATTTGCAAGAAATGCACAAGGAATGGTGATGACTCAAAGAAAATATGTCACAGATTTGCTAGTTGAAACAGGAATGACTGGATGCAGACCTTCAAGTACACCTATGGACCCGAGTATGAAGTTGTACGATGATGATACTGAGGAGGTGGACAAGAGAAGGTACAGAGAAATGGTAGGTAAGCTCTTATACATCACTATAACTTGACCGGATATTGCACTTGCAGTAAACCGGGTGAGTCAATTCATGGAGCAGCCGAGGCAAGTACATATGGATGCATTGTACATGATATTGAGATATCTGAAGTCTTCCCCAGGCACAGGGTTGCTATTCAAGAAAGGTACAGATCTGTCTATTTCAGCCTGTGCAGATGCGGATTATGCAGGATGTCCACGAGATCGTAAGTCTACTTCTGGATTTGCTATCTTCATAGGAAGCTCTTTAGTCTCCTGGAAAAGCAAGAAGCAGACTGTTGTGGCGAGATCCAGTGCCGAATCCGAGTACAGAGCCATGGCACAGGCAAGCACAGAAATGATGTGGGTTAAAGCAGTCTTAGAAGATCTGAATGTTGAAGTTCCCTTGCCTATGAACCTGCAATGTGACAATCAGGCAGCATTATTCATTGCCAACAATCCAGCCTTCCATGAGAGAACAAAACACATAGAGGTGGATTGTCATTACACTAGGGACATGATTCAGAAGGGCTTCATCTCCACGTCTCATGTCAGTTCCGAGGACCAGACAGCGGACATATTCACTAAGCCATTGCTCAGAGGACCTTTTCAGAGATGTTCTTCCAAGCTGAGCATGATAGATATCTATGCTCCATCTTGAGGGGGAGTGTAGAGATAGTTGTTAGTCTTTATGTCTTTTATTATATTTCAGTTTCTTTATGTACCTCTCATGTAATTTACCCAAGGGCTCTCTCCCTATATAAGAGACCCGAGGGCTCTATGGAATAAATCATTAGAGTATTCTAACAAGTTGGATAACTGTGTATATCTCATGAAGAGTGGAAGCAAATTTGCTACCATGTTATTGTATGTGGATGACATTCTACTCGTGGGTAATGACATAGGAATGTTCAATGATATTAAAGAGAAATTAAGTAATGAATTTGAGCTGAAGCATATGGGTGAAGCATCCTATGTTTTAGGAATTCAAATTGCAAGAGACGGAAACTCAAGGACATTGAGTCTTAGTCAAGAAAAATATATGCATACTGTATTGAAAAGATTTGGAATGGAGAACAACACTCCAGCTCCCACACCACTTGTGATTGGAAAGAGACTCAGTAAGTGTTAATGTCTTGAAAATGAGTAGATTATTTAGAAGTTCCATATGCATAAGTCGTGGGAAGTCTGATGTTTGCAACGATATGCACTTGACCTGACTTGACATATCCAGTTATCCTAGTTAGTAGATAGAAAAGTAATCCTGGGCCAGCACATTAGGAAGTTGTAAAGAGGATTTTCAATATCTGAAAGGAATTGTACATCTAAAACCGATATATCTAGCTGAATCACTTGAGGTAGTAGGATACTCCAATGCAGATTTCAGAGGAAATGTGGATGATAGAAAATCTGCATCAGGTTACTTTTTCATGTTTGGTGGAGCAACTGTTCTTGGGGTAGCAAGAAATAAGCATGAGTATCTAGGCATACACAAGAAGCAAAATACATTGCATGTAACGTAGCCACCACTCATTAAGCTTGGAATTGGTCAAATGACCAATTGAAATATATTGTGATAATATTTGACCAATTGAAATATATTGTGATAATCAAGCACCAATAAGCCTGATTAATAGTGGATCTAATAGTTCTAAAGGAAAGCACGTTGAAATCCAACCTATATACAATATATAGTGGCAAATCAAGAAATTACGGTAACTTATATACCTAAAAGTGATATGTTAGCCGATTCGTTACCCTATGGAATAACATAATGTACATACATAAAAGACATTGGTTTGATGGGACTCAGGAATGCATGAGATAATGAAGAGGTTTTCATGAATAATAAACCTCAATAAAGACATCTCCTTATGTACACTACACGAATAGTGGGATATAATTTTTATCACTTCGGTCAAGTGGAAGATGTCTGAATATGTCAAATAAGAACTCGTGTTGAAATCCTCTCTGTTAATTACACGAACCGACGGTTGCGTAAAGGTCGAGTTTCACACAAGACCTGTATAACTTGGGCGTGGGAGGTATGGGGCAGACTACACGAGGGGATTCACACCTATAAAAGGACCTCCATCTAGAGGGGAATGATCATCTATCTTGGCCTCGCCAAGGGAGCCCTCGTCTATCTCTCAAGTTTTCTCTCTCATTCTCTCTTAAGAAGAAAACCCGACATACATGTTACGTAAATGTGGATTGTTGTTGATTATTGTTTCAATATATATTGTCACAATTAATATGAATAAGTACTATTTAATTACATTGGATTTGATATTAGAAATACCACAAAGCATCTCAACACTGGAATCCAAAAATGACGAGGAATTAACACATCATCGACCATCTTTCCTATTCCTTTCCAAAAATAAAAACGGTGAAGCCTTCTCCCACTATAAGTAGAGTCAACTACATGGATTCTTGCTCAAATCCATGTTGAAAGATTCGACTATTTTTTTACGTTGGTAGTGGACTATCTAACGCAACCCCCATAAGGGGGATTTGAACCCTGGTCTTTTGGGTGGTAGGCACACTGCACTACCACTCAACCATTTAAGTGGGTACTATTCCTTTCCAAAAATATATACGTATTTTTTTACATCATATTGTTTTTCTTTTTTGTTTACAAAGGTGAAATAATGACATGTGAAGTTGAGATGAGCTATATATTGTTTTCATTTTTATTCTCTTAGTTTGGTTGAAGTTAAATATGTAATAAAAAAATATCTGCTGAAAATTTTGAGTTTATGTGGTTTGCGATTGCATAAAGCCACCACACTCCCGTAAGAATCCTGTAGGACAAATTATCTCTCCTCTAGTAAATCAATAATGCAGTATTAGACATAAAGTTCACCATGAATTCCCAGATGAAGCACTTTGGGAACTGAGAACAATTAGTAAGATTCAAGTACACATTCTGGTTCTAAATCAAGAACCAAGTTGAACCTACATGTTGCGAATTGTAGAAGTAAACACGCACAAAAAAGATCGATCAAGCAAGATGCAAACACATATTTACAAGGTTCACCCATAACTGGGTTGCATCTTTGGGAGGCGGCAATCGGTTTTCACTATATGGAGAAAGAAGACAGTACATATATTAGAGACAACCCTAACGCTAAGGGTGTGTTTGGTACGCGGGTTAAGGCGGGTTAAACTGGTAGAGGGTAACCCGTTTTTGGGTTTTGGTGTTTGGATAGAGGGTTAAACTGGGGGTAGGTTAGAAGTGGGTTTGTTGTGATATGATTGTATTGAAATATGAAAAAGTGAGTAGTTATTGTGATGTGATTGTATTGAAGTTTGGAAAAGTGAGTAGAAGTGGAGTAGTTTATAATTTTTATATGATATGATGGTATAATATATTATTTTTTGATGGAATTAATTATGGAGAATTGATTTATTTAATTTTTTTAAAAAGAAATAAAGTGGGGCCCACGCATGAGAGAGAGGGAGTGGGTTAGGGGGGCATGGGGAGTTTACCCCACCAACCGAACGGGGCCTATGAGAGTTTATATGATGTTCATGTACAGATGGATCCCTGAAATAAATGGATTCATATACTCGAATACGAATAGAACCACTCAGAGAATTTTCGTTAGGGGGTGTTGCCCCCACACCCTTGCAACCTAGACCCCTCAAGCTCGTTGACCGAGCAGCGAGACACCCATCTTGTTGGGGTATGGTACAGCAGGAGGGGTGCATGGGAAGTACTTCAACCTAGGTCGGATGGTTAGGATTCAAGGCATATCAATACTGCATGTAAATTTCCAGGTTACTGCCTTATATATATATCGTTTTGGCTTGAGACAAATCCTAACTTAGGTCACCAATTTGTCATGAAGATCCTGTAAAATTGTAGGGATATTTAGCACTTGTGCCCCTTTTAACTTCCACAGTATCAGTTATACCTCTCCCTTTTTTTAGAATGTAAGTTGTGCCCCTAACTTCTTGTTGTTTTATCACTTGTACCTCTCAGGTTAGTTGTCGTCCATTCGCGTTCCCAAACAGAGATTAACTTTTGGGGAACAAAGGTAATTAGAAGAAATACATAGGGCAGATATTCCGTTTTCTAAACCCTTCTTTTTTTACTTCTCCGTCCGCCTTCAACGCCGACAACCTTGAGAATAGCCATTAATGCCATCCACCTTGGGCACATCAGCCCTAAGCATCGAACACGAGGAACAAGAGCCATCACCATCGCGTGGAGCTCTTCTGCCTTTGCCCAAGAACACGAGGAACAAGAGCAAGTTCTACCAGGTGGAGGGTGGTGGCAGAGGGATTTGGAGGAGGGGTTGGAGGAGGCATAGTGGCATCAGATTCCCGTTGTCGATCTTCAAGCATAGCGACATCATCTGTCGTGGCTGGAAATCCACTCTGATTTGAAGGAGCAACGGAAGCACTAGAGAAGGTGGTGCGACCACCGTTCGATGAAGCTTTAGCTCTACCGGAGGGGAGGGGGAGGAAGGTTGTTTGTTTTGACCATTATGCCCCTCTTAACTACGCATTGGTTTGAATAAATCATGATTATTTCGATTCTTTGATGGTCAAACTAACGAAAGGGCACAAGTAATTAAACAACAAGAAGTCAAGGACACAATTGATATTCCAAAGGGATGGGTATAACTGATATTGCAAAAGTTAAAAGGGGCACATGCGATAGAAACTCAAATTATAGTCATGCTATTTCTTAATATTTTTAGATGGGTTTTCCATTTATTTCAATCAAGAGAATTAACATGCTTCAGAAGAAGGCAGTAGTGGTATTCTAGATCATCACTTTTCTTTATGCTCTTTGTTGTCAAAATGGGCAACCCGGATCTGGGGAGGAGGATCTGGTTTGCTTTGCAGGACTCTGCGCTCGATCTATGAGGCATCTCTTGACCCCTTTTCACCAGTAGTTGTTCCTTTGCCTTCCAAATTCTAGAGGGGATCTGCTCCGTGCTTCTTCATGTTATGTCGTTAATGAGGCCCATTATTGGTGATGGTCGTGGGTTCTATTTTTGATCTGATGATTGGACTAGACGAGGTGATGTATGTGTACTTTACGCAAGACTTTTTGCCCCGACAGCTGATGTAGGTTTTTTTTGTGTGTTGGGAGGGTGGCAGTTGGCTCCCTCTTTTTCACTCTACCTAATCGGATTGTGGAGCTTTTACAGCTTCTGGAGAGTGCCAAATCCTAGGCTGAGGGGCATTTCACAGCACGGAAGGTATATATAGCTTTATACTCGTTGAAGATTTTTGATCCAACAGTGGGTTCTGATCAGTTTGTTGACAATTGAAGATGGAAGGTTCCGCAGCGGGTCTGCATTTTTACTTGGTTACTTAGAGATGGCCCATGTGAGCATTGTTTGGTGGAAGAGTGAGCTTCTTTCCTGGTAGTGATGGCACATGTGAGTGTTGTTTGGTGGAAGAGGATTAGATGAGAGTATTGAGCAGTTGTTTTTTAGGTGTGTTGTTGCAAAGGAGGTGTGGGCAGTGACACCTGTTGATGGGATTTATACATCTAGTTGGGCTGATTTCTGGGTCTCCCTGTATGCCTTAGGCCATGGAAGTAGTCCAACCAAGATCCTGGTGGCGGCTATTCTATGGTTTTTGTTGCTTACGTGGAATGGATCTATATTCAAGGATGAGCATATGTATTCGGAGAATGTAATCGAGCATGTAGAAACTCAAGACTTTTTGGTCTGTGTAATTATTGTTACTGTGAATATATAAAAGCAAGGGTAGGCGTCTCCTTGACATCATACCCTATTTTTCCCTTAAAAAATATTTCCCATTTATTTTCTCTTAGTTTGGCTGAAATTAAATATGTAATTTAAGAAAACATCTGCAGCCAATCTTGAGTTTATGTGGTTTGTGATTGCGTGAAGTCGCATGAAGCCACCACACTCCTGTAAGAATCCCGGTAGGACAAATTATTTCTTCTCTAGTAAAACAAGTAAGGCAGTGTTAGACAGGTCCACATGAACTCCCAGATGAAGTACCGTGGGACTTGAGAACAATTAGTAATATTTTAAGTACCCATTCTGGTTCTTTATTAAGAACCAAGTCGAACCTACAAGTAAATTTCCAGGCTACTGCCTTATGCATACCATTTTGGTTTGAGACAACTTTTAACTTCTATCACTCAATTTGTCATGAAGATAATGTAAAATTATAATCATTCTATTTCTTAATATGTGTAGATGAGTTCCCTTACCTAGCTCATTTAAGGGAATTAACATGCTTCAGAAGAAGGCAGTAGTGGTATTATATATTATTATTTTTTCTCGATGTTTTTCCATGAAGGATGCTTTATTTGTTGTATGGGGACACATGCTTATTCCAAATAACTTTCCTTTGTAGCCTCAACCGGAGTTCCGCCCACCTATGTCTGAGGTCGTGCAATCCTTGGTTCGACTGGTGCAAAGAACTAATTTTTCAAAGAGGCTGTCTGGGGATGATTTTGGGCCAATTCACAAGTTTTCGGAGTTTGAATCAAATACTGATCTTCGGTTTTGAGTCTCTTAATTATGCTAAATGAGTTTTGCATGTCCAGCCAGCGATACGTTAGTTGCAAGACAGAAGGCTTGCATCATTCCATAACCTCCAGTGATGATGCACAGAGTTCAAAATGACAAATTAATGGATAGTATTGCCCTTTCTCTCTGATCTATTCATTATTTGTTCTTTATCTACATATTTGTAATATGTGAATGCTGGTTCCCCCCAACTTTTGTCGCAGCTGGGCCTCGATCTCCATCTTGCTAGGTCGGTCATTGTTTGCTGCATGTAATATGGTGTCATGAGGGAGCATGATTCCACAAAACAAATTAATCTACAGGAAATAAGCGGTGACAGCTTAACAAATTGCAGCTTGGGTTTTTGTAAATGATATGGAATCATTGATCAGTACTGGATTGATGAAATGTGTATGTTTCAGATAATTGAATGGTATGGTGCCTATGGAAACGAACTCTCTTGGAGACAGTTTCGAGTCCCTCACAGTTTTTGTTCATCCAACTCTTAACTTTCAAAATTGCCAGATCTTTGGTAAAGACATTTGAAGCATGACTGGCATCGGTTCGATATGCCAGTCAAGCGCGTGCTCATGCAAGGGGAATCGTCTGGATGACACGTTGCTGGATATTAAAATGTCAAAAAATGTGTGGCGGGTTTTCTACTTCCTCTTAGCTGGCTCTATTAGAATCAATACTTGCTCTGCAAATATTTATGGTCTTTTCTTTTGTTCAAGGACTTGCCTAGCAGGCTAGCATTGAATGAGCTCTTTCTTTCCATTGAGCCCTCCCACTTAGAGCTGCCACAAAATGGGTGTCCAGGGAAAATAGTTTTTCTCATTTTTTTTATTTATATCATTTTCTTGAGGCTTCAACATTTTTTTAGTATGCTCTGGTATACTGTCAAAAAAATATTTCTCATTTTTTATATTCTATCATTTTCGTGAGGCTTTAACTATTTTTTTTAGTATGCTCTTGTATTGACCAAAGAATCGGTTACAGATTATTCTATACCTTTTTTATGACTAACGGCTCGGTTGAACTCTGTCCACTACCATTACTATATTGAAATAAGGGGACCAGAAGGGGTGGTTTCTGCTGTGCATGAAGGAGGGTTCCTGAGAATTATGGGTGCTAAGTTTGTCAGTATCGACAGTAGTGGTTGGCATTTGGCGTACGTGGACTGCTGTACTTGGAGTTATGATGCTGCAATTAAACATAGAAAAATGATTATCAAAACCCAACTGATACTAATATAGCATGACACATCAGCAGACATTGAATTTGGAGTTGTTTATTGGGTGGTTAATATGTAGAAAGTTGGTTCATCTCTGCGTATGATGTGACATCTACTACAGGCATCGTAGCAAATATTGGTTCAACGGAAATGGATCGTGCTGACTGGTGGAAGTATGCAACTTAAATTGGCACGATCAACATGCATGGTAATCAATGAGTATAAAAACATTATTCTCAAATGGTATATAAAAATCATTCAAACCGAGTTCCATTATCACAACACCAACAATGGTAAATTGGCAGAATGAAGTACGAAATAGAGCAGCGTATGGTTTGGTCTTGTCGGTATAAATATCCTCTAAATCTTCATGCATTGGATCATACCACATCGAAAATCCGGATGAGTCCGCGTGATCCTGACTACTTGGTCAACCCTATTCTTCACTTGAAATTGACAAATATTTTTTCATGAGCCCAATGATCTTTTAACCCGTTGTGTTTCATGTACTTGAGTTTCCATGGAAAATATATTTATGTGCCTAATTGTTTCCATGCATGTTTAAGTTTTTTCCTTAACATATGTATTTTTGGCTTCTTTCATAACCATGGGTATACATATGTAACATGCATAAGAATATATATACATTTTTCGTCATGTGGCATTTTTCATAAGATTCATGGCATATACATGTTTTCTTTATCATATAAATCACTTTGCACGTTAAACCCTTTAAGATGACTTTGCATAGCTTGCAATGACTTTTCTTAAACCAATTTCTTAATTTCTTGCATGCATTTTCATAACATTTGTATATATAACTTTACATTGCAATAATTGCATATGTGCCCTTGAAATCATAACCTTTACATATATGACTTAACATTGCTATCATTGCGCATGAGCCTTCAACTTATTCAGTGTTTAAAGTTGTATTTATTGTTATATCTTTAGATGGCTTTGGTGGCTTTACCGTCGGCACTAGCAGTCCATAATCATAACATACATGATAATGTAGCTACAATTGTAGAGAACTTATCTTTTGCCTTGATCGGTTACTTGAACTATATGTCTCCCCCAAGGCGTTGGTCCCTTTAGGCCCATGATAACCGAACTCTAGAGGTGGCTCCACTATTAGGTGTAGCATTTAGCTTCGCCTACCATTATGGTGTTATTATTCATCTTAAGGAACTCTAGAGGTGGCTCCATTATTCGTTGTAAAGGCATATGATCTCATCATAGCAAACACTCTCTTCAAGAAGAGGGAGGAGCGTTTAATTACTAATAAGAGTGGTCCAACTAAAACACAGATAGATTACTTTGCGTGGAGGAGAAGAGATCGGTTGTGTTGTAAAGACTGCAAAGTAATTCCATGAGAGAGTTTGACAACCCAACATCGCTTGTTAGTCTTGGATGTGCAAATAAAAGGGGTAGTAAAGACAACGAGAGTTCATAAGATCAATAAAAATAGATGGTGGAATCTTCCACTGAAGCAATTGAGCTTCAGGGAGAAGGTTTTAGAAGACTTATCTTGGGATTGTAGTAGAAGTGCAAACGAGAAGTGGGAGGCAGTAGCATCTTGTATCCGAAAGGTAGCCAAAGAGATGCTAGGTGAGTCAAAAGGGAGGAGTTCCAGGTCAAAAGGAGACTTGGTAGTGGAGTGAAGGGGTGCAAGAGAAGCTAAAAATTAAAAGAGCATGCTTTAAAGATATGTCTAAGGATAGAACAGAGGAAACGGTCACAAACTACAAAATAGCGAAGAAGGAAGCAAAAAAGGTTGTAACTGAAGCTAAGTCAAAAGCTTATGAAGTTTTGTATAAAAATCTCGACAGGGTCGGAAGGATATATTCAGGTTGGCCAAAGCAAGAGAAAGAAAGATCAAAGATCTTTCTCAAGTGAGATGCATTAAGGACGAGGAAGGTCACGTGCTTGTTACTCAGAAGGATATAAAGACTAGATGGGAGCAGTACTTCCATAAACTTTTCACTGGGGAAGGAAATAGAGAGATCACTGTGGGTGATCTAACGAGTAGTAAAAGTTATTTGAATCGTGCAAGCTATAAACGAATACAAAGAAAAGAAGTAGGGGAGGCTTTGAAGGTTATGAGACCTGGGAAATGTGTAGGACCGGATGACATCCATGTAGAAGTATGGAGAGTTTTAGGTGATCGTGGTTTCACTTGGCTTACGAATCTATTCAAAGTTATTTGACGAAGCAAGAAAATGCCTGAAGATTGGAGGAGTATCGTGGTGCCTCTGTATAAGAATAAAGGAGACATTCAAAATTGTTCAAATTACACATGTATCAAGTTGATAAGTCACACTATGAAAATTTGGGAGTGTGTGATCGAAAGAAGGTTGAGGCAAGTTTCCAAAGTAAAAGAAAACTAATTGGGATTCATGTCAGGTCGCTCAACTATTGAAGTCATCCATTTGCTGAGGAGAACAATAGAGATTTATAGATCTTTATTGATTTGGAGAAGTCTTATGATTCTGTCCCACGAGAGATATTATGGAGAGTTTTGGAGAAGAGACAAGTACGCGTCCTATACATTAACCTCATAACCTTTATGTATGATAAGGCTTTATCTTGTATAAGGACCTCGTCAGGGAAGATTGACTATTTTGACATCAACATCGGTTTATATCAAGGTTTAACTTTGAGTCTATTTCTTTTTACTTTGACTGTGGACGAGCTTACAAGTCACATTCAGGACGAGTTACCTTAGTGTATGTTATTTACTGATGATATTGTGTTGATTGATGAGACTGGAGATGGAGTAAATGAGAAGCTTGAGGTCTGGAGACATGCATTGGAGACTATCGTATAAGTAGGGCTAAGTGCACCTTTGATGGAAGCAATCGTGAAGGAATTGAGGTGAAGATTGGTGACAATAACATTCAGAAGAGAGATTCTTTTTGATATGTGGGATCTATTTTGCAACATGATGGGAAAATTGATGGAGATGTTACTAATAGAATAAATGCAGGCTGTTTAAAGTGGAGAGGAGCCTCTGTTGTGCTCTGTGATAAGAAAATTCCTTTAAAAATTAAAGGAAAGTTCTACAAAGCAACCGTGAGACCGGTTATGCTCTATTGATCTGAATGTTGGCATGTGAACCATAGATATGTGCAGATAATGGTTGTAGCAGAAATGAAAATGCTAAGGTGGATGTGTGGACACACACACGTAAAGATCGGATTCGGAATGAGGCAATCAGAAAGAAAGTTGGTGTAACTCCGATCGAGGATATGATGCGAGAAAACCACTTAAAATGATTTGGTCATATGCAAAGAAGATTAGCCGATGCATCGGTTAGGAGATGCGAGTGTTGGGATATTGAGCCGGCTAAGAGAGGATGAGAACGGCCTAAGAAGTGTTGGAAAGATACTATACGAAGGATCTTAGTTTTTTGGATATAAGCCCGAGATTGACCCAAGATAGATCTGAATGGAGGTGAAGAATCCATGTAGCCGACCCTACTTAATTGTGAGAAAAGACTTTGTTGTTACCGTTGTTGTTGATGTGTAATAGTATTTTCTTTTTTCATGCAGTGGTTATATACACATATACATATTCTTTTCTTTCCTCCAATGAAAACTTTTAATAGCGGTGAGAATAATTCAGAGTCGCCAACATCTTAATTTTTAGATTTCTTGACCTTAAAGCATTATTTAATAATTATACTTGATATCTTATCAAGGTTTGGTACTAATTAATGGAATATTGATGACTTTAATTAATATAAAACATACAAATATACAATCACTATCATTTGATTACCTCTAGACTGTAATTAAAAGAATTCCTATGAAATGTATCTCTGGGATGTAGAATAGAGAGAGGGAGAGAGAGTTACTATGTTAAACAGAAACTCGCATATATAGTATGTGTGGTCCATGTTAACTTTATTTAGATTTTTCACATGTGTTTCTTTTCTATGATCAATTCATTGGTTATGCTTAATACCAAACGAATCTAATCTCTGTAGCAAGAATTAATACGTAGGTAACAAATGCGAGAGTAAAACATTTCTATTCCATATTCCTTTGAGGTGAAATGCATGCTCACAATCTGGCACCCCCCCCCCTCCCCTCTTGTTTATAACATTTTTTGCATTTGTTTTGTTTGCACCCAGATTTAGATTAATGGATGCATGAGGCCTTGCCAGCAATGCAATTAACAACATAATATAAAGAAAACAAACGTATTTTAGACTCTCCAAGTCTAACCTCAATCGATATCCATTTTTTTGATTAAGTATGCCATATGTTATTACCATATTTAAGAAAAATGAATGCTACGATTGTTATGTTCACTAGCTTGCAAGTCAATGTGCATTATGCCTCTATATGAGCAAACATTAGAGGCAAGAAATGAATTTCCAACATCATTCATTCCGAATGCCAATCTTGGATAACTGCATGCTTCCGGAGATGATAAAAACATTGACAAACGTTTTTTTTTCCGAATACATCAACGTCTAATGAAATCAAAACGAGTCCGTTTACTTTGTTTTGACTTAAGGTGGCCATAATTTGAGTAATGGTTTTACGGGTTTGACACATACATTTGGATATCTTGTTCAAAATCAAGTCATTATATGTACGATAATCCTACGAAACAAACGCATAAATTTATAGATTGTATCTCGGATTTGAACTTTATTTATATGTAATCATATACCGCTACATACCTCAAATCCGAATCAAACACCTTCAAGCTCAATCGCGACTCCAAACACATCATCAATCTCCATGCTCCCTTGATCCTTCACCTTGAAAAAGGATTCCCGGTAAGGTCTCTAATCTCTCTCTCTCTCTCTCTCTCTCTCTCTCTCTCTCTCTCTCTCTCTCTCTCTCCAATGCAATGCAATATGATGAGGGGGAAGGTGGGAGGTATTGAGGCCAATGGGCTGTTATTGCTATAATGATGAGGTAATTAATGGTAGAGTAGTGCCAATTAAAATTGGTATTTCTTATTTTAAAAAACAGTAATAGGAAGGGGTTTCCTTTCCGATTACCTCTAGAAATTTCTTGATCGTTACAATTGGTTTGGATTATGTGTACTTATGGCGGATTACTCTCTCACATGTCATGAGATTGTTCATTTTGATGACGAGTCTCCCTCGTACCTACTATGAGACCGTACGTTTTGATGGCAGATCACTTTGTGCAACCGTCATGATGTTGTTCGATTTGATGGTAATTTTTTTAAGATATATCATGAGTTTGTTCATTTTGATAGTAGATTCCCCTTCCACCTGGCATGAGATTGTTCCTTTTGATGGTATATTTTTGAGAATGTTAGAATCAAACACACAAAATACACATAAAGATGGAGACAAGGATTTACATAGAAAATCCTACGGAGTGGGAAAAATCATGGGGACTCTCAATCCTTAATCTCCCTCACTAGAGATTAAGACTCTCTTCACCAAGATGAAAAACCAATGAGGAAGGATGAGTAGGATATATAGAGAATGATGGGTAAATGGTCTATCATCCAAAGATCCGTTTATCCATACAAGTCTGATAACTCAACACATCCCCCTCCCCTCCCCCTCAAGTTGGGCATGCATTCCACCATGCCAAACTTGCTACATTCAACTCAAATTGTACTGTAGGCAGCCCCTTTATGAAAAGATCAGCAACCTTACCCATAGACCTTAGGTAAGGAAGACAACAATCCATCATGAATCTTCTCACAAATGAAGTGTCTATCAATCTCCAAATGCTTCATTCTGTCATGCATTACGGGATTGTTGGCCAAGTTTATTGTGGCATTGTTGTCACAAAACATCTTCATTGTCATACTAAACTTGATGCCCAAGTCATTGAGCATAATGTTTTAACCATGGAATTTCTATAACATCATTGGCAAGAGCCATGTATTCCGCTTCAGCACTTGATTTTGAAATCACATCATACTCCTTACTTCTCTAAATAACCAAATTTCCACATAGATATATTGCAGAACCTGAGATGGATCTTCTATCATCAATGCAGCCAGTCAGTCAGCATCAGGGTATACTTTAATAGTGATCACGGGGTTTTTTCAAATGTAAGACCTTTTCCGATGATCTTTTTGTGTAGCATAGAATTATATTTACCGCATTATCATGAGAGGTGGTAGGAGCATGCATGAATTGACTCACCACATTTATAATGTATGTAATATCTGATCTAGTAAGGATAAGATAGACCAATTTTCCCACCAATCTTTGATATCTACCCTTTCATGCATCATCGAGAAGGTCGCCATCCTCTTTATTCATTTAATGATTTACTTCAATGGGACTAGCAGTAGGCTTGCATCCCAACATGCCACAGTCCTTCAATAAGTCTATATTATATTTTCGCTGACTTAGATACATACTTCCTAGATATCAAGTCATCTCAATGTCTAGGAAGTACTTTAACTTTCCCAAGTCCTTCAATTCAAATTCACTTTGCAAGTATTTTCTTTATCCTAGAGAGTTCCCCTTCATCATTATATGTAAGGATCATGTTCTTGACATACACCAAAAGAATAGAATGTGGTCTCCATTCACTAGGGTATATGCATTCCTAATTATGACCACACAGAGACGTTCAAAACACGCTTTTAGTGACTGCTTAATCCATATAAAGATCATTTTAGTTTGTAGCACTTGTTATCCTTCTCAAACCCATGTGACATTTTTATATAAACTTTTTCTTTAAGATCACCTTTCAAGAAAGCATTTTTCACATCTAACTGATACATTTTCAAAGAAAATTAAGTTGCTAGTCAAATAACAATCCTGATCATATTCTTCTTGGCAACGGGAGCAAATGTCTCTAGATAGTCAATCCCATATTTTTGGTTGTATCCTCTAGCCACAAGCTGAGCTTTGAATCTATTGACGCTTCCATAAGCATCATATTTGATTGTCTAGACTCATTTAGAGCCAACAATATGAACGCTCTTAGGACTTCAGGAGCATCAACAATATCTTTAGTATTATTCTTAACCAAGGCATCCATTTCTCTTCATATCATTGATCAGTTTCGGATCCTTTCTGATTTCATCACTATATTTGGGAACATGATGAGCATCAAGAGGTAATAAAGAATTTATATCTCGAATTCATCTTGGTGTATGCAATAAAATCCTCCACTGGATAACAAGTAGAGGAGCGAACTGTTCTAATAGATTCTCTCATAGTAATGGGGCGATCATTCAGTAAAGGATTGGCCTTATCAGTATGAATATCAAGAGAAAGGGGAACACTTGAGTAGTTTTCATAGACAAAATCACCCGTGGAAAAGTTAACATCATGGTTAAGGGCTGACTCTTTTCGTATGCTATAAGTCTATCCAATTCTACATATATTTTCACTGTTTGTGTCCCTGTATTGCTCATTGCTCTCCCTTACACAGATAGTCTCTTGTATGTCACCAAGAAAGTAAAATCCGTTCTCATTTTTCTCAACATCTGTACTCACGGACTTCCCTTGAGGAAAGCTCTTAGAGAAGTAGAACTCACTCTCAAATAAAGTAACATTCTTACTCACATGAAGACGGCGTGCCACATGGTCATAACATTTGTATCCTTTTTGGGTTCCGGAATAGCCAAGAAAAATGCATTTCATGGCTCTTGGATCCAACATACGCCAACCTGATCCAGAGTTGTAAAGAAAGCTAACACATCCAAAAACTTGTGGGTCCAAACTGAAGATAGAGGTATCCAAATGAATGATAGAGAAAGGATTTCTCTTCCTAATTATGACAGAAGGTGCCCTATTAATCAGATAATTAGTAGTCAAGACGGCTTCTCCCCAATCATTCTTTGGTGAATTTTACTAGAGGAGTAGTTCTGTGGTGACAATCAATAAATGATGATTTTTCCTTTCAGCCATCTCATTCTGTTGTGGCATGTAACTACATGAGGTTTCATGGATGATACCCTTCTCATCAAGAAAAGCATGTAAGGGACCTTCCAGGTACTCTGTAGTATTATCAGTCATGAGCGTTTTTACTCTTGTTGCATATAGAGTACTTTTCATAAAGTTCTTTACAGTAGTAGGAACTTCACTTATATGTTTTGAAATGTATGCATAAGTACTCCATGAAAAATCATCAATGAAAGTGATATAGTACATATGGTCACTCATTCTCTTCACACTTGACGGACCCCAAACATCAGAATGCACTATCATGATTGTCATATGTTGAGTTTTCAAACATATATGGGTAAACAGATCTTTGGATGAGGGACCACTTCTCATCCCTCCTCATTGGTTTTCATCTTACTGATGAGAGTCCTAATCTCTAGTGAGGGAGATCGGGGATTAAGAGTCCTAATCTCTAGTGAAGTCATTTGTTTGGTGATTTTTGCAAGGGAGCTGACCTCTGTTGTGTGCTCTAGTTTTGCCTCTAAGGGTGTGGCAAATCCCTTGGTTGTTGTTGATGTTGCTGTGTTTTGTGAGGGACATTATATCCCTTGATTGTTGTTATGTCCCGAGTTGCAATTGTGTGTTTTTTCTTGGACAAAGAGGGTTGTTGTTGTGTTTTAGACAACATCCTGCCCAAGGAGTTTAGGAGGAGTGAAGGGTATGTTTTTCTCGATCTGTCGAAGCTTGTAGTTGCCTCTATCCTCTGGGATAGTTGATGTGATTTAAGTTCTTTATGTTAGGATTGTTGTTCATATTGAAGACGAGGAGTTTAATTAAATATCTGTGAGAGATAATCAAAGTCTAAAGGGTAAAAACTTGCCAGTGAATGACCCTCTAACGCTTGGAGCATCTAGAGAACATGACTTGGCAAAGGATACCATCATGGAGTTATGGTCCTTCTTGACGAAATCATTTACGAATTAGAGAACTTGTTGATGAAACTATGATTCATCACTCTAATTAGCTGAAAATAGAGTTTCATCTTGAGCAATTAGGAGTATTCATGTGTTTATCACATAATTAACATTCATTCACTTGAAAATAATTTGCATAAATTAACACCCATTTTGTATCCATGTTAACTTGTAAATATTTCACATAACTTCTCCCATTTTTAATTAATTCACACTAATTCCAATTGAACATCAATCCAACTTCACTGTATACATATCACTAATATTAATCAACAAAAATTCTAAAAAAAAATACCAACTTGTATATATATGAAATGTACTTAGTTTGATATAGAAAAGTCATAAATGATGATATCTCTAACATACAATGTCCAATTTCACTCCACTCACTTTTGAATTAATATGCATTCAATTGTCTATAAATCAAGACCAAATTCAAGAGAATCGAATTTCATTTGTGAAACTTGAGTCTTGGGATCGAATTGTATATTGTACATTTTTAATGATCTTTGACTTGTTATGTCATGTACATAGTTAACTCTTTTTTATTTATTTTCTATTTATTTATTTCATCTTATGTTTTACCTAATTGCATAAAAATAAAACAACGACAACAATAAAGCATTTTCCCGCAATTAAGTTTGGTTGGCTACATGGATTCTTCTCCTCCATTCAGATCTATCTTGGGTCAATCTCAGGCTTATATCCAAAAAACTAAGATCCCTTCGTATAGTCTCTTTCCAACACTTCTCGGGTCGTCCTCACCCTCTCTTAGCCGACTCAGCATCCCAATACTCATATCTCCTAATCGGTGCATCCGTTGATCTTACATAAAAATAAAAATAAAGAAAAAAAAGACAAATTCTGACTTGAGCATACTGATTAATTCATTTGTATATATCGCATATATTATAGTAATTTCTTAACTCGTAAAAATCCAAAATTGCATTTGTGTCCATTGCATTGTTCTACATCATGCTTGATTTTTGCATGCATTTATCGTCTCCAGAAAATCAATTAAAAGATATAAAACAAAAAATGATATTCTACTCTATAAAATATCATCAAAAAATTCATAACTTGTACAGTTGGGTCCATTTAAGAACTGCATTGTAGGCTGATCTTTGATCACAATTCATATGTTCTAGAAGACTTACAGATAGGCAAGAAGATCAGAATCAGATTAGTTGAGGATGGAATATGTCGTCTTCCAGCTCGAGTGGGTCAAGCCTTACCTTTGTGATGAAATCTTGCTTGAAAAGAACAACTCCACTTTAGTACGAAAATGGCATGAACATCTTGGTCATATCATTTTTTCTTCTTTACATAAGTCGATGCCTAAGATTTTCTCGAGATTGTTTGAGGATGATTTGCAATGTGAGGTTTGCCAATTCACAAGGCACACATAAAATGGAGACAAAGATTTATGGAGAGGGAAAAAACACAAGGGCTCTCAATCCCTAATATCTCTCACTATAGATTAGGACTCTCTTCACTAAGATGAAAAACCAATGAGGAGGGATGAGTACAATATATAGAGAAGGATGGGTAAACGGTACCTTATCCAAATATATGTTTACCCATATAAGTTTGACAACTCAACAGCGAACATGGTATGAGGGTCGTTCATTTTGATGACAAGTACCCCTCTCACTTGACATGGGGGTCGAGGGTCATTCATTTTGATGACAGGTCTTCCTCCAACTTGTCATAGGAGTTGTTCATTCATCTCTGCCATGAATTCGTTCATTTGATGGCAGGTTCCCCTCCCCTCACCTACCATCGAACTTATCACCATCAATACCACCTCTTCTTCCTCCTACCTACCGCCACTATAGCCACTCCACTACCTTTCCCTTCCTCCCTACCATGGCACCTTCACCACCCCACTACTATAACACCACCACATTGCCATTGTCGCCGCTACCCTCCCGTCATCACCATCACCTGCACTACAATGGCACAATCGTTGCAACAATTGTTGTCATCATCACCTGCACCACCATCGTCGCCACTGTCATCACCATTGTTGCCACTTGCACTATCGCCACCATCGGCACCATCACCCTCATTGTGCATATCTCATGTAGTTGCATGCACTGCTCGCTCCACTAGTCATCCATGCGTGTGCATCCAATGTATTGTGTTGATGCACTGTATTGCAGCATCACCACATCATTGCACAGCCTCATAGCACCAATGTGTTATCGCATCCATTGCATCATTGCACTCCACTCACCATCACAATCAGCACCTGCAAAATGGGAGGTGAGATTATCATCTTCTCATTATATAGAGATTTTCATATTTTATTGAAATGTCGAAATCTACAGGTGGTAGACGACATGTTGGATGACAGATTGACAGTTGGACATGTGGATGTCATGTTTGTTACTAGATGGGCTATACATCAAATTTGGGTGAATGTTTTGGTTATTGTTATATCCGGTAAGCATATTGTTGTGCTGCTACCTGTTAATATCTGACAATCATGATAGTCCGGTCAAACTTTCTGCATATCAAACCCTCTTCTCTCATTTAATCTTAGGATCGTTCTATGTCAATTAGACAGCATGATGCATGTAGACTTTATATTTACATTGCATAAATTTCACCAAGGCTTTTGAAATCTTATTTGCCCTGACCAGTTAACTTCTTCTCTAACATCCATGCAACCCTTCTAATGGGACTGCAATCAGATCATACATCAACATTTGGAATCTCCATTTGGAAAATTATCGTCCTACATTAATATTGAAATTTGTTCCAAAGTTTTGTCTTCGTATCTGCCCATTTATCTTAAAAATTTACTCCCTATTTCCCAAGGTGCTTTCCTTGATGGTTGTGCATCCTCAAATTGTTATGTCACTGCCTTTAAAATTCTCCAAAAATTCTTTGTGATCGAGAAATGAGATCATCTTAAATTTGACTTTATAAAGTTTTTAATTCCTAAAATTGGGTTTCCTGGAAAATGAAAATTTCGATTTTGTAACATACGGATCCGAATAAATCGAATCTAACCCGATCAAGAGTCTGAAAGTTCATTTAATATTCATTTAATATTGAATAAATTTTGTTCGATCTATAGATCCTAGATCGAATCTCGTTCGGACGTAATCGACCAAAAGTCGATCGCATCGTAATGCGTACCATAGGAAAAGCCACGACGCAAAATCAGAAACCCCAAAACAAATCAAGATCACTCACAAATCTGATTCGACGAAATAAAACCAACGAAATCGACTGTTCATAAATCGGAGATCATTTGATATTTTAAAATCATAAATTTTTAGTTACAAACCAAGATCGTATATCGAGAATTTCGAGAATTCATACTCGATCCAAAGTATATGAATATTATACTCATATTTATCGTCGTTCAGAGATGGTCAAAAGGAGATATTATGCACGTGAATTCGAGATTCGAGGTGCAAGTGTGGACGACTTTGTTATTTCAAATAAATGAGAGAGAAAGTGATTTAAAAAATAAATTAAAATAAATGTTTTTAAGTCTGTATAGCAGACTATTCAATACGACACACTTCCACTTATTTTATATCTTCTTTCCACTTGGCAACACAAGAGCATCCTTTTCCCCTTATTTATACCACGTTCTCCCTTTTTCTTTTCCTATCTCTTTTACTCTTTTTTTTCAAATCCTCCCGCTGAGAATTCTGTCCCCTATTCTTTTCTTCTGTCGTTATGGAAAATAATGAAATGTGAATTGGTGACACTATTATTTTTGTGGTTGATTGTTACATTATGAGTGTCATTTCGAAATCGTGGAATTTTTTTCCTAAATTTCAGTAACGTAATGTGATGAATTACGAATATAATATTGTGAATGTTTTATAAACGTTAACCCGAATCCACAGGCGGGTGTCTCAAATTTTCCTCCATTTTTTAAAGTAGTAAAATATCATTTGATATAGAGTACTTCTAAATTTCATGTAATATACTTATTAATATTTTTATGTTACTAAATAGGCATATTCAAATAGATATGTGGCTATATACCTTCACAGTTTTTTATTCTTATAAATCTTTTTCAGACAACTTTTAAAATGATGCAGTTAAACTTTGAAATTCAATTTATAGGAAAAAAGTAATGTTCTTTTGCTAACTACTTGTAGGATTGATCCGCAATTTCATCTTGTGTAAAAAAGTGGAACTTGTGTAAACTATAAAGCTTTTACCTATAGGGCATAATTGCAATCTTAAAAAAACAAAAGAAATTTTTTGAACGGTTTTTAGAAGAGGTAAAGATATTTATATATAGGATTTGATGGGGTTCTCCTAGTGTCATTTTCCTGCAAACTTTTTTTATAATTTTGCAAAATATCACCATTTATTCATCTATATATCCCTCCAATATGTCATTCGAATTTCGCCAGAAACGGAGACTCATATGTCATTCATCTAGAATAGGTCGATTACAACAATGTTTAGATCGTTAAAATTACATGTTCTAGATGGAGGGTATAGGAGTCTCTGTTCCTAATGAAATTTGAATGGCATATTGGAGGCATATATAGATGAATATACATGATGATATTTTGAAAAAAAATAAAAAAAATTGCGAGAAAATGGCACAGGGGCATCCCATTTTTCCATATTTAAGTATTTAAGTTTAGAATTGCTTAGTTATTATCTAAAATATGATCCATTACAACAAAACTTACCTACAATAATAAATAATTTGAATTTTTTTATCATTTTCAATGTTAAATATATAACAACGAATATTTTATGCTGTAAAATTATCTTATATTCATTTATTTCGCAAGGAATGATATACATTATTAAAGTTTAATATAATAACAATTATCCATCCCTATTTTGTTAAAAATTTATATTAAATGCTACTAATTTAGCAATAGATAGGAGAAAAGTCAAAGTATAATTGTTATATAATTCGTTGCGAGCATTATAACGATGAGTACGACATCTGTTGCGAATATAAATAATCATGCAACAAATAATACTAATTAGTATATGCCTAACTACATAAAACATAGCAATGAATATTAAAAAATATTTTGCCACGGTTCAATTTTGTTATAGTGATTTGTGGTTACTGTTGCAACTAGAGTGGATGGCTCATAACAGAGACGGAGTCAGAACATTTTTTAGGAGGGGACTCAAGGTTTAAAAAATATATATCTATCGATTTATAATGTGATCATATCCATAAGGAAAAAGGGAGTATGTTGTTGAGTTGTATGTCACTTATGTGTTCATCACTTTCTTAGCCATTTATCTGTATTAGGATGGGTGAGTGCAAGTGGCTCTGTCATTGGAACATATGCAAGTTAAAGTTTTAAGACAAATGAATGGCTGGGAGGTGATGAACATATAAGTTATATGCAGATGAGTTGGATACTCCCCCTCCTCTATTCATTATATAACAATAGTTGTGAATTATAAATTATATCATCTATAGATTTCATGTAAATAATAGTTTATTTTGAACTTATTTTTTAGGGATTTTTACCCGACAGACCCTATAATCTTTTTAAATGACCTCTACGACCTTTGAAACATCGATATTCCTCCTTGACCACCTAAACTTGCTCCGTCTTACCCTATAGACCATGCCGTTAATTTGAGACTTTTTGAGTTAACTAGCTTGGGTTTAAGTTGAGTTAATCTAACCCTAGCAAATTCAATGGTAGGATTTCTTCTGCTCTCCCTCCTTTCTTCTTCTTCTCCCCCCTCCTTCCTCTTCCACTCTCTCTCCTTCATTCTTTATTCTTGCAGGACGAAGCCGTACTCTCTCCTTCCTTCGTCACGACCCACAGGGCCCCTCCATCTTCGATACGTTGGGCACGATGGCACGATAGCCCTCGATCTTGGCAGAAAGTCTCCACTGGTGGTCGTGGACCTCTCGCAGAATCTCTTCTCCGACGAGGTACCTCCTGCAAGCGGTGACATTGGTACTCTCCAGGAGCGAGGGGCGTAGGGGTGAGGGGTGCTGGGGGTGAGGGGCGGAGGGCGGGAGGGCGAGGGGCGGAGGACAGGGAGGGTCAGGGGCGGAGGGCGAGAGGGCAAGGGGTGTAGAGGGCGAGGGCCGAGGGCTAGGGGCGGAGGGCAGGAGGGCAAGGGGCGCAGGGGGTGGGGGGCAGAGGGCACGAGGGCGAGGGGCGGAAGGGGCGAGGGCGGGGGGCGGGAGGGCTAGGGGCGGAGGGAAGGGAGGGCACAAGTGCGAGGGCGCAGGGGGAGAGGGGCGGAGGGCGAGGGGGTGGAGGGAAGGGAGGGCTAGAGGTGGAGGGTAAGAGGGCGATGGGCGGGAGGCGGATGGCGGGGAGGACGAGGGGGGTGGGAAACGGAGATAAGGAGGAGGGAGAGGGGAATGGCATTGAATGTAAATTTGATAAACAAAATGGTAAATGTTAAAGAATATAACAGAAGCCGGTTAGTTTAAACGGGTAAATGGATGGGGATTAACCACAAGGGAGATAGGATAAGGGTTAGCAAGTTTACGGGGTTGAAGGAGGAATATCGAGGTTTCAAAAGTCGTAGAGGTCATTTAAAAAGATTATAGGATATGCTGGGTAAAAATCCATATTTTTTAATCAATTGTATGTTTTAATTCAATTTACATAATTGATATCATATAAGTTCCGCACTGTCGAGATTTTTTTATGAATGATATTTATACAATTTTTTTAAATTAGACACGTTTCATTTTTTTCCAATTCACTCTTTGGATTTTGATTAATTACAATATAAACTACACTTGTTCCAAATTTGTATCAAATTGAAAATATAAAAACACATAATTTTGTACTTTTTACTACCAACAACTAGAAATATTAATATGTCAATGAAGAAAAATACACCAATCAAGAATATACGTGTGTCTGGCCACTTACTTGATAATAAATAGGACCGATGATTAATATATGAGACTTGACAATAAATATTTTTTAGAAAATTTATTTTTTTCAGATCGAGAGGTAAACCACATATATGTATAAGTGATGATGAGATTAGATGAAAAACCAATCTCTTCTATAGGTTGATCCTAAAAAATAGATATTCAAAAAGATAGTTTGGGTAGAGATCCATTATAAGTTGATCAGTTTAGGAAGTTATCCGAGCAGATTGATCCAAAGTAAAATCTACTATTGCTTGGTAGAAATTTTATATTAAAAAATATATTATCTATTGGTAAAGATGATTGGTTTTCCCCCCATTGAAACGAAGGAGGTGCATATATAAGTTTTGCCCTCAAAAAATATAAAAGGTGGTTTATACTTAGGAAATATTATGATTATTTTTCCTTAAAATCCATAGAGAATAATTAAATATATATTATGTAATCTAAAAATTTAGGGGGCATATGCCCTTCCTTGTCCCCCTCTAAATCCATCCTTGGGTCATAACATTCTTGTGGTTACTTTACTCTTTTTAGGGTATTCATCGTCACGGGGATGCATCCTTCTATTAATTGTTGTTCTTTCAACACTTACTTTGCCTCTTGTTTTTTGGAAAAGCAAGAGTCGTTGTAAGACTCTCTTTTTATTTGTCTTGTTACTCTATCTTGTGACAGAACAAAAAAAATTAAAAAACATTCTTTTTCCTTCATCTATTCAAAAACAAACAAACAATATTGATTTTATTTCTATATGGTCAAACAAAAATTCGATTAACCGTCACTTGAAGTGATATGCTTAGTGTGTGACTTGTTGCTATAGAACTATAGAGTTAGAAATCAAAAACTAACTTACTTATACATGTCTTTAGAGTTTTGAAAAATCCAATCATCTCATAGATAGATACAGAGGTAGAGGAATTTTTCGGATGAACCACACTCATGCGTATACGTCAGGAGTTCATTGATGAAAAGGGACTAGGGAAAGCTTGAACCCAATTTTCACAATGACGGATATAAGTGAATTTGAAATTCCCGGAGAGTTATATATTTGCATATTGATAAGACCATTCATAAAATCTTGAAGCTCGATCAACCCCCCAAACCATATAGCTAAGAGAAACCGTGAACATCAGTTGTGCCCCTCTTGACTTTTGCAATATCAGTTATGTCCCTCCCTTTTTTGAAATATCAGTTGTGCCACTGACTTCTTGCAGTTATATCACTTATGCCCCTCTCAACTTATGCAATATCAGTTATGCCCCTTCTAACTTATGCAATATCGGTTATGCCCCTCTTAGCTTATGCAATATCAGTTATGCCCCCTCCTAACTTATGCAATATCGGTTATGCCCCTCTTAACTTATGCAGTATCAATTATGCCCCTCTTAACTTTTGCAATATCAATTGTACCTATCCTTTTTTTGGAATATCAGATGTGCCCCTGACTTTTCGTAGTTTTATCATGTGTTCTCCTTAGGTTAGATTTGTCCATCCATGTCCCGAACATTAAATTGTTGGGACGCGAGGGTAATTAAATTGAATAGCTAGGGTAGATGTGTCCTCACCTCCTCTGACCCCCTCCTCATGCATCGCCTCTCATGTCCTCCACCTCTCTCCTCCTCCTCCTCAGACTCCTACTCCAACCGCTTCCTCGGCCTCCCTCCTCTTGAAAGAAACCCCAAATCCAAATCGAGGTCATTGCGCCCACATTCTACCTCTTCATCCTTTCTCCCCTGTCTCACAGAACCCTCCATCTCCATCCACAGCAGTGGCCAAAGTTTGAGCTACTCCTCCATCGCACACGTATCTTCCACCCATGTTCTCCTTTCACTCACAGATGAGCCTCAAGTTCGATCTTCCAATGGATATTTCATGTCCACTGTGTAGAATACCAAACCCCGTCGCTTCTTGACACATTAGTAGTAAGACCTTCCCCACCTTGCAACCGTTCACAACAAAGAACACCTCCACAAGCCTCCATTTTTCGCGTAGAAGTACCATTAGAGCTGTCGAGCACAACAACAGGGTCTCTTCCTCGAAGCTTGAATCCCTAACAAGCATCCGCTCTAGAGCCTCTTCGTAGAACTCCCTCGCTTATATACCAACCAAGCACAACTCCAAGGATGAGATTGAAGTCGTTCTCAGGAGCAACAACTCTAGACTCCATTCCGTTAAGCCTTGGTTCCCAGCCTTCATCTTTGGATGCTGCAAGATGAAGATCCTCTCATGGATAGAACAAGCCTTGGTGAAGGCTAAGGAGTGAGGTACAACTACTATAATGTTTACATTTTGGATTGAGGGGTTCTTTTGGTGAACACGATTTGAAGAAGATGGATCTCTCAACAAAGGAGTTTGTCAACACACAACCGCGGTCTAGGAGTTGTTCTGTATTACGTGAGGCACATGCTCACGAGGAGATTCTGGTGTGGATCCTTGCTCATCGGATGAATGTGACGCTAGAGGGGATATCAGCTCATTGCTGGGCACGAAGAAGGAACTCCTTCGAAGCTGTGAGGTCGAGGTCGAGTTTGGGTGGGGGAGGAGGTCGCGACGGAGGCTGGGCGAAGAGGAGGAGGGAGGTGTGGGTTGGTTTTAAAAGTTATGCCCCTCTTAAACACAATATGGTTTGAATAAACCATAGTTTAGTTCAACTCATTGACGACCAACCAACAGAAGGGAATAAGTGATAACGGTGTACGAAGTCAGATGCAAAACCGATATTCCAAAAAAAAGAGGGGCATGATTGATATTGCGGAAGTTGAGAAGGTGTAAAAGTAAAATAAACTTTGTATTTTTAAATCTTATTTTTATTTATGACTTATTGACTTTCTTTTAGTACTCTTTGTCTTGCGCAAAGAATCCACAATTTTTATAAACTCTTTGTGAAATCCCTATTAATTACTTGAAGTATGCATTAAATTAATGTTTTTTTTTTAAAATTAGACTCGCAATTTGGTAGAGTTGTATTTCCTTCCATCATTAAAAGATACTTATCAAATCTCATTAGAGCATTGATTGATCGAGATTATTGTTATAATCAATGTAAGATTACGTTTATCCAATAAAAATAAGGTTAGAATTAGTACTTCACAAAGAGAGGGGGGAAGGGAACGATGGAAACGAGAAAATTGTACTTGTTTTTTATTTAGTAGTCTTTCTATTTTGCTGATTTATTGCCAGTGTATCATGTGGCTTTTTCTTCATGTGCTTAACTAGCAGTTAATTATGTATTTTTCCCAACAACATATGTCAGAGCAAGATTCTACATCAAGGTGGTCGCAAACGCAATAAGTATACATTCTTATGAAGCTATGAACTAGCGATGGTAGCTAATTAAAAGAGATCAATGAGAATCTTCGAAGGATTCTATTTGTGATGGTTGTCGTCGAGGTTTTGTAAGGAAACATGATAGTACGGCTAATAGAGAAATTGGTTGCACATGGGCATAAATTCGACAATTATAGTAATCTGTTGAGATCAGGAACATCCATAGTCTAATTAAGGTGTTCTAATAGTCCTTATAGGATCTTTTGCAAGTTACGAATGAGGTGGCATCCAGATCGACAGATTAAGTTCTTCAGATCTTGCAAATTAATCTAAATTTCATCTTTTTTTGAGACAGTCATTGGAGAACTAGTTCAATGGAGGTGTTAGGCGATTCATGATAGAAGAAGATCACTTATATTATGTAGATCCAATGGAAAAGTTTGCATTGAATGGTAAAACACTCTCCATTTAGTCCTCCAATAAAAAAGAATGAATTAACTTTATGTCATCGTCGGATAGGGTGCGCTATTTGGTCAATTTGAGTGGATTTAGGAAATGGATTTAGATTGAATTCGATTAGAGTTGGAAAAATGGAAGTTGTCACGCACTCAAAATACTTCCCAAGTGATTGGTTTAGGTCGATTGCATCGTGTTAAAAACAAATCAGCTGACAAAAAGTAGATTCTTATAACTTAACAATAATGCAAATCATCTTTTCCTAAATTAGTCATAAGTCTAGCGATATTTATAATTTAGTGTAGGCTTAAGTAACCATTTCATTTATAAATAATAAATAAAATACATTATCGGGAGGTACCTAATTCTTTATATACATATCATTGGTCGGTTTTAAGTTTGAATAAAATCAGGAAATTAAAGAAAATATCTTATTTTTATCAATTCATTATGAAACTCAAAGGACGTGTTCGGTTCTGGAATAGCATGAATAATGATGAGGAATAAGGAGAATAAAGGTCTATTCTCCGTCCAACTGTAGTATAGGAATAAGAAGAATACGATGGAACAAGTGTTATTTTCCGTTCGGCTGGCTATTGGAGGTTGAGGAATAAGGTTTGAAGTTAGTTAAAACTGTTGGTTGTTATTTGCTTTTGGTGAGATGAACTATATGCTCCAAATTGGTAACATATAATTGTCACTTACAAACCGATAGGAACCTCAACCCGAAAATAAAATATCCAAAATCCAGTAAGCCAAAGTTCAATTTACATTACGTACAACATCATGGCATGCTTATCATACATCGAATCCTCTACAATCTCATGCGTGGAGGTTGATCCGGTCGTCATCCAAACGATCTCTATATGCTTCTCCTACAACTGACATTGGATTACCTCGAGCTTCTCAATGAATAATTATTCTGAAAATTCGAGCACATTTATTGAATATGCCAATAATAGCCTTTTTGTCAGCATGGATTCGTGCGTCGGGGTCAACGTTGATGCCTTTATCTTGTATCCATAGGAAATCTGTACCGAATTATGTGATTTGATAGTCTTCCTTATTGGATGGATAAATCGAATTTAAATGTAACTAATGGGAAGAAATTACCTCTTTTGGGTAATCGTACCACAAACAATCCTCGACTCTCTCATGTCTACGCAAGCCCTTGAAGAGCATGTCAGCATCATCCGAGCAGAAACATCTACGTCTGTGAGTCTTAGGCGGATCACAATGAAGCATGGCCATAACTAGGCTCGATTCTTGGAGAAAATTCGAAAACCATTAATTAAAGAAAAGAGACGTGAAAGAAGTAAGCATTGTACAGTTTCTAAAAAACGACATGTAATTTAGGAAAAAAATTCCCTCATATTGCATCTTTCGTATACATGCCAGCTTTGACAGACCCGTCGTTAAGCCACACCACCGTAGTGCCTGCTCATCCATGTTTGTTACCGCGTCGTTGGTTGGTTATTTGAAAAGTGTGATGTCATCATCGGGATATAAAATCATGATCGTGGCTAAATTAACAGCAAATAGAATTGAAAACCATCGGATTTGTTGGACATAAAGTTTTTCTCGATACAATATGGATACATCATCGATGTATTCTCCCAAGGAGTAAAACATAAAACATGAATACGAAAAGACGGAGAAACGTAGTTGACCCAGCATGATGGCTAAGCATTCTCTCACATAATTATTATCAAACCATCATACAACACCTCTCCGATTCAAATGTCTTCCTCTAAGACCCTAATATCATTCATTGTGGAGTTGTTATCGAAGTCCCGTCACCCATCGTGGACTCTGTAGGGACCCGACCTTGTGTTGAGTCACGGGTAAATGCACTCGATACTTGATCCTCACCTTGAATATCATGGATAAAGTTGTCAATGATGCATCATGATATTATAACCATCACTTGTTTCTCGTAGCTATATCGCCAACCACCTATGAAGTTGGGGGCCACTATCACTCTAGGATCGCTTGCTAGCCGGTGTCTGTCCCCTCGAATCCTTGCATTGTCTCCTGCTGGAAGGTTGAGTGGGTTGCCCCCCTCACCTCTACCGGATTGGGCACCTCGGCGTATTTAATTCTGCTTCGAGCTCATCCTCGAATGCCCGATGTGTACTCGTGTCCTTCTCGAAGAAGGCTGCAAATGATCCTGTTGGTGCGGTCTAGGAGGAAAAGGTGTATGTCCCTCTGGTGGTGTACTCTCCTGCAATTGCATCCACTAGGTCATACTGAGGGAAGGACTTCCTTCGATATGCCTTGTAAGCCTTGTCGATCTGAAGGAAACAATGCTTCAGAAAATCCTCTAACAAAACTTAGATTGCCTACCGTGGACCAACTAACTTGCATACTGTTAGCCAAGCCAACTCATCAGGTGCGACAACCGTACAGGTCACCGGGTCCCAACCCCATCCGCTCTTGCTCATCAGGTGTACGAAGGAGGTGTAGTCCTTCTTTATGGTTTTCCATCTATTATTGAGCTTTGGCTTATCCTAGTTCCTCCCAGTTTTCATGTTGAAGTGGACTATGATGCTCTGCCATGCGGACGGTGTGAAGGATCCTCTGACCCGGTCGCCTATGTCGAAATGGTGCTTGAACAAACTACAGAAGACACTCGTCCATGGTGGGTGTCCATTTTACTCGGTGTGCAGTGGAATCATCGTCCGCAATGTGCACCCCAGATGAGCTCGCACCACTCGTGCCCATCTTGTAGGGATGCGGTTAAACAACATAGTCACATCACCAAAGCAACAAAGCATACATGCGGTATAAAACCGACCACCACAAGATTTTGTGAGATCAAGGCATCACTGATGAATCCCGTATTCATCATGCTAAAATTGTTCATTTAGGCTCTGTCCCCCATCATCCACTTGCAATTAATCATTAATAGAGCATTATTAGCATTCATACATGTGTAGATAATATCTGCATAAATTGCATTAAAAATCCCTTGTGTAAATTGGCCCAAAAAGCCGCTAACTTCTCATATTTTTAGTTAATTCATCCTAACTCCGATTGACTCAAAACGACCTCCATTGTGTAGATATTACTAACCTTATTAAATAAAAAATACAAAAAAATTACTGACTCCAATAAGTGTCAAATAACCTCAAAGTCAAATTTCACATCTGACGGACTAAAACGAGCATATCTCCCTCATACAGTGTCCGATTTTGGTCTACTCACTTTTAACGTACTCCATTTTCAAATACCTTCAAAACAAGACCAATTTCATAAAATTCGGAGCTCATATGTGAAAGTTGAGTTTTGGGCCTCTTTTGCGCATTTTGACTTTTTGCTAATTTTGACCTGAGTTTTTATGTGCATAATTAACTCTTTTAATTTTATTTCTTTTTTATTTGTGTCCTTTGATGAAAGTGTTAATAAGAAATGCAAACATCCAAATCCGGATCAAAACTGAAATCAAGGAAACTGACCAAGTCCGAGTGTCCGTTGTTGGTCTGTACAAAAGTTGTCTGTTTCTTACTTTTATTTTATTTTCCTAATTCCTTATCCTTTAAAAATCCAAAAAAAATAGATTAGTGTGTAATTAATTTTCTTATATTTTATCGTATTTTTTCTATAATTTTTATCCCCTCTAAAATCACCAAAAAAAATACAAAAACCCAAAAAGTCGGTTTTCTATACACATGGAGAGCCACCAAAAATACCACTTCTCACAGGTGACCTCTTTTACTCCCGAGTCCTTCATGAAAGTTGTAGATCTCGACGAGACGAACAACTTTCGTGAAGAAAATTTTTCGATCCGAGGTCATCTTCTATCTCTATTTCCCCTCCAAAAATCAGAAATTTTTTTGGTGCCACGTGGCAGCTCCAGGGCGTGCCACGTGGCACCCCGCCATACACACTATCTCCAGCCCTTCCCCGGGTCACGTGCCTAGCACATGACCCCATCATCTTCCACCTTCGACCGTTCCATTCCCCCCCCCCTGCGAGTAACCCCCGTGCCCCGCCATGCACGGCCATTAACCACCCAACGCCACCTCCGCGTAACGTCTTCTTCCTCGCCTATTAAGCAGCTCCCATCGCCGGCCTTCTTCTCGATCCGCCCCTTCTCCCTCAAGCGCCGGTGATAGCGGTTGCTGAACTGGCGTGATCCAGAGCTCCAAGCTCTGCTGCGGCCTCCTCCCCGAGCTGCTGAGCTCGCCTCCTTCGCCAAGGAGCTCGAGCGACAATCAGGAGAAGGCCTTCGCCTCTCCTCCCTCCGGCGACTTCCAATCACGCACCTTTACTTTTTTTTTCTGCAGGTTCAGCACCACCGCATTCCAGAGCCTCCGGCTTCGCGCGGAGGTGCCGCCTCGCCTGCGCCGCCCAGGTCGCGCTCCAGCACCACCTGCGCGGCCCGCCGATCTGACCTCCGCACCTGCACTCCTCCGCGTGGCCCAGCTCCTTCGCCGCCCCCGCGGTGCCTCCGCCTCGATCCGCCTTCGCCGAGCTCCGCCCGCCCTAGCCCGCACGTCGCCTCCGCCGGAGAGGGCCTCCGCCTTCGCCGACCCGCGGCACCTCCATCTCGCGCATCGCCCCCGCCGTTCCGCCCTCGACGCAACCGCCACTCCTCGCGCCTCAACCCTCCTCCGCCGCGCCCGTCGATCTCAGCCTCCGCGCCTGCCGCTGTTGGATCGGGCGAGGCCCTAGATCCAACGGCTGTGATCCAGCCACGCGCTCCAGCCGAGCCTCGAAGCTCGGGAGCCCCGAGCCAGCCCCGAACCATAGGCTGGGATGCCCGAGCCTCAGGCTCGGCCACCCGAGCCTCACGCCCGCCACCAAGCCTCGGGGCGCACGTGCGCGCCTGGGTAATTTGCACGGACGTCCCTACAGCTTCCAGATATTGCAGAAATACCCCCGCCAGGGGTAAATTTCAGAAGTGCCCCTCAAGTTTTCATTAATTACAGATAAGTCCTCCCAGGGACCTTTTTGCGAAGAAAACTTTATTTTATTTACATTTTAGTCCCTGTAATTTCATTTTAGCATATCTTCTCCATCTGGACTCCGATTTTAGCGTATAATATGTCATTTCGAAGCTAATTCCGTGCTCTATCATTTAGCATAGCTTGTGATCAGATCTGAGTTTATTTATTGAGAATTATTATTTGAGGATCTCTATTGGCTTATGCAGGCTTATTTTGACATATCTGTGCCATATCTCCATTGGAAAACTTGACGATTTATTTTACAGGGAATTGTTAGAGTTGAGATATTATTGAGGACTTATTTTATGCAGGGGCTTTGGAAAGGAAGATTGAATATTTATTTCCCTTGAATCTTTTCGAAGATAATGTCTATTGATTAAAGATTAATCTACAGGGAATTTAGAAGAAATTTGCATCAGAGCCCAGAACATATGAGATTATTTATTGACACTCTGATCATTTCTCTTGAATTTTAGCTTTTGATCTGTGATAATTGTCGAGGTTATTGATTTTTTATTTTTGAGCTGAATCATTAATCACAGATCCTGTGCTGAACAGTTGTCTTTGTGTATTTCCTTGCATCTGCATTTGCATATTGTTGCATTGTATATTTTTCTCAATACAGAAATTAACCGAGCATTAATCAATTATTAAATTTGATTTAAGACCGTGCAACTAAAAAACACCGTTCCCTGAGTTCGACCTTGGTAAACTTACCAAGTAAAAATATTCCACAACATTCTAAGATTGTGGTTTTTGATCGACCGAAATTCGCCTCCTATACTACAATTCATCTTTATTAAAGAGGTAGATTTCGCGTTCATCAAATGGCGCCGTTGCCGGGGAACGGCGAATTTTTAGGGTTTTGAATCATTTTTTTTAATTAATTTTTGTAAAATTAATTTTTGTGTCATTTTTTTCCTTCTGCATTTTATTCTGCATTTCTCTCTTACTCCATTTACTAACCGCAATTTCTCTCTTTGCAGACTACTGGGAGCGAAAATTTGAGATTCGATCAAGGATCTGCAAGGACACAAATTTGAATTTTAATTCCTGTGAGAGAGAGAGCTTAGAGTAGATTTTATTTTCTGCAATATTCTCAGGGTCCCTCTCTTTGAACCCTTGTAATAATTAAGACTGAACATTTCTGTGGTGTGTCGGGTCTGTTTCAACCCCTTCTGTGTGGTTGGGACCCGACTTGAGTGGCGTAGGACTTAGGCACATATACGCTTGCTTGTTTATTATTGATTGTGCTCGTAATCTCTAAGCCACACTTTTTCACTAATTAAACGCACTATAGATCGTTCAACATTAGCCAAATTTTAAATCAATTCTTCCCGCTAATAGAACTATCTGTTTAGGGTGTTTTTCATCTGTGCATATCATTTAGTGTAAATTTAAAATTCCTTGTCTTGCATCCCGCATGAAGAACGCGAGGATTCACTGTAAGTCCTTCTCTTAAGCATGCATCATTGATTTACGCTTGCATTGGCTTTTTTCGATTCTCCCTCCTCAAGTTTTACAACTTAGGAATTAACGGAATTTGGACTGCTCGTTAGGCGTGAATTTCTGTGCTCACCTAAACTACAGTGATAACCTTAATCTAAAATTGGGACTGCTAATCAAGGTGACTGCAAATAAACTGACCTAAAATTAACTCTTGTTTGGTGGAGAGAAACCCACTCATTGTTTGTGTAAGGACAAGATCGCACACCTTAAGGTAGAGCCAAAAATCGAAATGCTTCATTCAGACTACTGAGTTTAATATAATTAGCTACTTTCAGTGAGGGTCTCGGGTAGCCGTTTACGGTCCGACTTCCCTTAGCAGAGTAGGTGGTTTAGAGGACACCGCGGAAGGCACCGTCCTCAAGTAACACGGGTAGCCGTTTACGGTCCGTACTTACACCTATACTGGCTGAGAGTAGGTGCAACTAGTTGTATGAACTCGGGACAGTCTTTGTGAAATATTTCGGCACCTAACAGCTCCGCTTAATCTGCAAGATTGTTTTGTCATTAAATTAAAACAGAAAAGATAAGCGGCCGAACCCTAACGTGCCTTCACCAGTGTTGAGTGGGTGAATCAACGTGTTTGTTTTGTGTTTGATTTGTGTGCGTCAAAGACCTTGCAATTGCAAGCAAATCGTGGTTCGCTGATCAGTCCATCCCTCTTGACAAGATGTCGGCATAGTGGTCTTCTTTCCCGATCTCCACGACCATGTCCCGATATTCTTCTTCCTCTCAGCCATCATTCTCTTCCCGCCCATACATCCCACCCTATGACCACTCTTCTTCTTGGAATAGTCCTCTCTCACATTCTAACAATTTTATGGACACGAGAGAGAGACCTGAATCGAGGATGAACAATAGAGTGATCGCTATTGATAGAAGAACACAATTTCCGGTCACTAGGATATCACAACCTCTTGAACCATCCTCTACTCAGGATGAATATCCTCTTGAGTATAATCAATTTTCCTTCGACGCTCCACGAGAAAACCAAAGTCAAGGAAATACAACTTATGACCAGCCCATAATGTTTATGAACAATCAATACTCTCCTCGAGGATACATGCCCGAATCACGACACATGGAGACTGATTATACAATCACTAGTCATGAGATGTTTGAGGATGAGATTGCTCGGATTAATCATCGAGCAGACACCTTAACTATGAGAATATATGATCTCATCCAGTCAATGCAAAATTCAGAAGAAGTGAGGCCACCACCATGCGAACCACCGGATCATCACAATCAGATACAACCACTGACCTCTGACCCCCCGACTGACCATATTACAGAAAATACCAAAAAAATTGAAAAATTTGAAAATTCAAAAAAATTGGACAATTCTGAAATGGAAGCGTTTTGCAAGAGTCTGATCTTAGAGCTTCCATTAATCAAAGCCATAGAATATGTGCCCGATCTTAAGAGATTTGTGAAGAGCCGACTAATACCCAAAAAGACGGGCAAGAAACGATCCAGGACTGAATATCATGTCATATCTATGGCTAGTTCTTTGGTGATGAATCATAAACTCAAAAGCCGCAAAGTCAAGCGGTTGACTCGGGTCACATGTGAAATTGAGGATTCTATATTCACTCATGTTCGGTTAGACGACGACTCTACATTAAACATCCTCCCCAAGTCCGTCTTTGACCAACTCAAACTCGGACAACTCAAAAAGACTAGGGTGATCGTTCAATTACCCGATCGATCTACCAAAAGACCGCGGGGGATCGTTTCTGTCGTCGTAAATTTCCGAGGGGAAAAACACAAAGTGGACTTTATTGTCCTTGACATTGAGCACCCCGGAAGGATGTCTGAGTCTCCTATTATTTTAGGAAAGCCGTTCTTAGCCTCCGCTAAGGCGATCGTCGATTGCGAGACTCAAGAAATCAAGTTTCCGAACTCGGACCACAATGAACACGAACCCAATGACACATCCGACTCTGAGGAAAACCAACTTGAAACCAACAGTTATGATCAGGATATTTCACACTATCAGACATCTTCGCATGACACACTGATAAAAACAATAGGAGAGTCACCCAACAAACTGACTGTTGAACAAACTTTGGATTCTCACCACCCTATCACTGCTCCTAGGAAAATTAAAGATTTTGGAGCTTCTGAAGAATTGGACCATATCTTTGAAGATCACAACGATTATTTGAGTGGTCCAATCTTTGAGTCGGCAGTAATTCATGAGATACTTGAACCATATAAGGAACCGACTCTGGAAACATTCGATCATACGGAGGTGACATCAGCGACCCCAGCCTTAAACCACAGAAACACAAGGAACAATCTCCCTCGACCGAAGTGGTGCGTGACCCTTCAAGAATTGGTAGACTTTTATGGGGATTCATCTGATGAGGAACTCACAAATGCCACATCGGTTACTCAAGACAGGGAGATGAAGACTGTCCAACTTCCTCCCAATACTTCTCAAGGAAACAAACCGACCAAGAAAGTCACCTTTGACCTTACACATCAGGTGATTTCTGACGAGTCCTCGTCCGATCATGATGTGGTTCATCAGATAAGTGCAATAGGTACAGCTCTGATCCAAGGGCACTTACCTCTGATCGACAAAAGTTGGAGATCCTCTGCAGACGACTACTATTCTCCTGAGGACGACTCCGACGATGGCTGGTCTTCTTCTTCTTCGGCCCCCTCTTCATCACACTCATCATCTCCATACTATCTCCCTCCACACTCCCGCAAGAAGGTCCGTCGCAAACCTCCTTGATCTTGTACATCCGCAATACTACCTGGTCCCCCATCTGTATTTATCCGGTTATACTTAGGCTGACCTGAGCCTAAGTATAGGGGGACCGCTACCATTGTTTATACTTCACTTCTCGTCTTTTGTTTTTAATCCTTCTGTATTTAGTACGAGCTATGTCAACATCTCACTTTGTGCCATGGGGACATAGCACATGCTAAGTATAGGGGGGTGTATTTGTATATTTTTTTTTCTACTTTATCCATAGCTCGTACTTTAATCGTTTTTATCTAACATCGGGGATGGGTACAAGTAGTGTGTATAATACCTGTTTACAAAAAAAAACAAAACAAAACAAAACACACCAAAAAAAAAACAAATCTTTTTGAAAAAAAATGCATTAAAAAAAAACATCACTCATGGTCTTGCATTTCATCAAGCATTTCATGCATTTCTTGGTTGATTTATTCCTGACACATTCACTATCACTCAAGGCTTGAGGATTTTTGAGGACACTTGATTTCTGAGATCTTGAGATTCTGCGTTAGCCTGCCTTAGTCATTAGGGTTTTGAACTTAATAATCCACACTTCCCTAGTCTGAAAGATTTGAGCGCTATATTGCACTCTTCATCTCTAACATTCAAAAAGAATATGATCAGCACAATCACTTTCACAACTGCATGATTGATGAGATGAGTTGAGATATCACTTGAGGAACTAGGACTAGAGATTTGAGTTTAGACTCGATCTGATGATATTCGAGGATGGGATAAAGTTAATGAAGGCTGCAGAAAACCTGAGTGTCAGCAAAAAAAAAACCCAGCCAGTATGTGAACAAGTTCATATGCTATCTTTTTGATATTGACCTAAGTGCCAGGGTGTGATGAAACTTAATGAAAATTGTTGATCAGTGTGCGCCAACTTTTGGTAAAAGCAGTGGAGCTAGCCAACAAAAAAAAACAAAAAAAAAATCAAAGAAAAGCTCTATCATCCAAAGTCAAATTCTAAATGAGCTTCCACCAATGGCGAGCGCTCCCAAACATTTTCAAAGTGTCCACTTGGACCAAGCGCTAATTAGGATCAAGGAGTCGGGCTGACACCATAAAAGGGCTCTGCATCGTAAGCGATACAAGTCTGGGTGTCGAAGGTATCTTAGATACTCAAAAGAGACACACCCCGGTGTACTCCCAGAAAAACAAGTGCAGACGACTCCAAATTCTCTTGACGGACACATTGATCAACAAAATAAAATATATTTGTGTTGAGTAATAAGGCACTCGAGAGGCACCTTGTTCCAATGAAAGGGAGAGAAAATCAGACACAATCCTATGCCCTCCATCAACTGGCCGTCCATCTACACTTTCAAGTCTGACAAACTAATGAGACGGTTGACTGAAGCAAGAATAGACTTATTCCCTAAGGTTGAGGGTCAGGTCTAGAGGAGAGTCTCTTGGATTGGAACTTTGGGTGATGCCCCAACTCGACTCTCATGAAATGCAGTACACTTAAAATCATATCCTTATATTATATGTACAAACAGAGAGTCTGAAAATTAGAGAAGTTGGGTTCCTTTTGATTAAAGCTTGGTTGAGCCAGAATTTTAGGATCACTCAAATTAAGGGTCTTCTAAGAATTAAGCCTTGAAAATTCACATGCACAGTCAGGATGTAATCAACTAAGTCATTCATTCATGCTCGGGGACGAGCATGGTCTAAGTATAGGGGTATGATGAATCCCGTATTCATCATGCTAAAATTGTTCATTTAGGCTCTGTCCCCCATCATCCACTTGCAATTAATCATTAATAGAGCATTATTAGCATTCATACATGTGTAGATAATATCTGCAAAAATTGCATTAAAAATCCCTTGTGTAAATTGGCCCAAAAAGCCGCTAACTTCTCATATTTTTAGTTAATTCATCCTAACTCCGATTGACTCAAAACCACCTCCATTGTGTAGATATTACTAACCTTATTAAATAAAAAATACAAAAAAATTACTGACTCCAATAAGTGTCAAATAACCTCAAAGTCAAATTTCACATCTGACGGACTAAAACGAGCATATCTCCCTCATACAGTGTCCGATTTTGGTCTACTCACTTTTAAAGTACTCCATTTTCAAATACCTTCAAAACAAGACCAATTTCATAAAATTCGGAGCTCATATGTGAAAGTTGAGTTTTGGGCCTCTTTTGCGCATTTTGACTTTTTGCTAATTTTGACCTGAGTTTTTATGTGCATAATTAACTCTTTTAATTTTATTTCTTTTTTATTTGTGTCCTTTGATGAAAGTGTTAATAAGAAATGCAAACATCCAAATCCGGATCAAAACTGAAATCAAGGAAACTGACCAAGTCCGAGTGTCCGTTGTTGGTCTGTACAAAAGTTGTCCGTTTCTTACTTTTATTTTATTTTCCTAATTCCTTATCCTTTAAAAATCCAAAAAAATTAGATTAGTGTGTAATTAATTTTCTTATATTTTATCGTATTTTTTCTATAATTTTTATCCCCTCTAAAATCACCAAAAAAAATACAAAAACCCAAAAAGTCGGTTTTCTATACACATGGAGAGCCACCAAAAATACCACTTCTCACAGGTGACCTCTTTTACTCCCGAGTCCTTCATGAAAGTTGTAGATCTCGACGAGACGAACAACTTTCGTGAAGAAAATTTTTCGATCCGAGGTCATCTTCTATCTCTATTTCCCCTCCAAAAATCAGAAATTTTTTTGGTGCCACGTGGCAGCTCCAGGGCGTGCCACGTGGCACCCCGCCATACACACTATCTCCAGCCCTTCCCCGGGTCACGTGCCTAGCACGTGACCCCATCATCTTCCACCTTCGACCGTTCCATTTCCCCCCCCCCCCCCCGCGAGTAACCCCCGTGCCCCGCCATGCACGGCCATTAACCACCCAACGCCACCTCCGCGTAACGTCTTCTTCCTCGCCTATTAAGCAGCTCCCATCGCCGGCCTTCTTCTCGATCCGCCCCTTCTCCCTCAAGCGCCGGTGACAGCGGTTGCTGAACTGGCGTGATCCAGAGCTCCAAGCTCTGCTGCGGCCTCCTCCCCGAGCTGCTGAGCTCGCCTCCTTCGCCAAGGAGCTCGAGCGACAATCAGGAGAAGGCCTTCGCCTCTCCTCCCTCCGGCGACTTCCAATCACGCACCTTTACTTTTTTTTCTGCAGGTTCAGCACCACCGCATTCCAGAGCCTCCGGCTTCGCGCGGAGGTGCCGCCTCGCCTGCGCCGCCCAGGTCGCGCTCCAGCACCACCTGCGCGGCCCGCCGATCTGACCTCCGCACCTGCACTCCTCCGCGTGGCCCAGCTCCTTCGCCGCCCCCGCGGTGCCTCCGCCTCGATCCGCCTTCGCCGAGCTCCGCCCGCCCTAGCCCGCACGTCGCCTCCGCCGGAGAGGGCCTCCGCCTTCGCCGACCCGCGGCACCTCCATCTCGCGCATCGCCCCCGCCGTTCCGCCCTCGACGCAACCGCCACTCCTCGCGCCTCAACCCTCCTCCGCCGCGCCCGCCGATCTCAGCCTCCGCGCCTGCCGCTGTTGGATCGGGCGAGGCCCTAGATCCAACGGCTGTGATCCAGCCACGCGCTCCAGCCGAGCCTCGAGGCTCGGGAGCCCCGAGCCAGCCCCGAACCATAGGCTGGGACGCCCGAGCCTCAGGCTCGGCCACCCGAGCCTCACGCCCGCCACCAAGCCTCGGGGCGCACGTGCAACGCACGTGCGCGCCTGGGTAATTTGCACGGACGTCCCTACAGCTTCCAGATATTGCAGAAATACCCCCGCCAGGGGTAAATTTCAGAAGTGCCCCTCAAGTTTTCATTAATTACAGATAAGTCCTCCCAGGGACCTTTTTGCGAAGAAAACTTTATTTTATTTACATTTTAGTCCCTGTAATTTAGGGAATGCCAGATACCAGTTGTCTTCCCGTATCATGCAAAACAAAGACAACGCTACTACTTCGCTACTATATATCATGCACCCAGGAGTCTTTAGCCTTGGCAATTCTGTTGATTCTTCTCCAAACAGGAAGCCCCGAGGAAACCCCCCCTCTTGCTCATAGATAATCTACGGAAAAGGCTTAGGTACCTCAGTCTATATATAGTCCTTTTTTCCGGTAATTCTCAGTAGGTCCTTTTCCTATTCCTCACATAATTCCGGGTCAAAAAAAGCTACTCAATCCAATGGCAAGTCAGAAAGGCAAAGGATAGGCAATGGAAGTATGCATACTGGCTGGCTTTATAAAGGAAGGCTTGCTCTTTCACCTTGCTTTTGCCTGACTTTTTGACCCTTTTTTCACTCTTCCTTCTAGTTTTTACTACAGCTTCTTTAGGTACTCACCTCTCTTGGTAAGCAGGGTTCGCGGACTGCTCATTTGTAGAGGATCGAGTACTCCCCCTATCGGGTGCTTTCGACAGTTGTCCTCGTAGACGAGCGAGGAAGCCTTCCTCTTTGCATCTGGGGAAGTCAGCATCTCTGGGCCACAACTTCGCATGAGCAGAGGTGCATATATCTAGTTTGTGGATTGTACCAATAATATCAAGGTATATTGTCTCCTACTTAGATTGGTAAATCCAAAGGAAATTGCTATATCCTCGATTGAAAGAGGAGAAAGTGGTCTTAAGCATCTTACGCCCAAAAAGTCTAGCTGCTGGAGGGTGTCTACTGCTTTTGTTTCGGCGCTTTTTTCTTACACCTGGACGGAAGCCCTTGTAAAAGCATCAGTAGCAGCAGCAGTCGCATAGCATTTCTTGTTTCTTCCGCAGCCATAACCCAGAGCCAGTGGTCGAACTCCATTTTGAAGCGGCATACACTCTGTGGAAGACGAAACTATGTCTTTGGGTAGGGAATGAGGATATAAAATCCTGTTCTTCTTTCTTGTTCTGGAACTAGAGTAATGTGTCAGGAAAACTTTTGTTTCACATTTCCTGAAAGACCGCTTCATGAATATGAGATTTTCTGGGCATTTCTAATAATATCAAGTGATTCGAAGCCGAAAGGTGAAAGGATGGACTATTCTTCAAAAAACAAGCTGACAAACCTCCCCGACGGCCCACCCCGAAGTTCTCTTCTTCCGCATTTTATATAATATTTGAGAAAATCTCTACTATATTATATATAATATTTGATTAGATATTTGGGGCTCGGCGAGGCTACACCTCCCGATTTGTCAGGTATACTTCGAAGAATGGCATAGATCGGTAGGAAATACCATTCCGGCACAATATGAGGCGGGGTAGACATCGAGACCCGAGCTCAACCCGAAGCCTGACGTTCTTTGCCTCTCTCTCTCATCCGCTCTTCTCTTCTTCTAGTCTGTGTCCCCTTTTCTCTTTTTCTGCCAAGCTCCATGCGCCAGGGAACTGAAGATGACCTCCCGAATCCGAAAGAGTCGGTCGCCCGGTTCGTGCTCCCTCCCGGTTTAGACATCCCAACCAGCCATCATGGAGTCCTTACAGAGACCGCTGCAACAAGCCAGTGAGTCGCCGGTTCGTTGACGCACCGAAAGAAACCAGGTAAAAAACGTCCCGACAGCTTTTCTTGTTTCCTTCCATTATATCTAGACATTGATGCCATGCCAGAACTTGGCTCTGTCTGTCATCCTCGTCTACTGGAACTATATATGAGGGGCTAAGTAGGATAGTGAAAACCGGAGGAGACGTAGTGTGCGACCCGGAGAATTAGCCCTTTTTATTTGACTCTTTTCCCTTTCTTGTTCAAAGCAGTGACGTAGATAGAAAGAAAAGGGCCCGCTTCATCTCTCAATCTCGCTCGGTAGAAGTCAAAGTCAGCGAGATCCACTTTCCGCTTTCTCCTTTCCCCTCACTTTTGCATTTTTGATCACTGCGACACGCTCTCCTCGTTCATTTCTGGAGTTTGAGATTTCTTCGGCCGGGGAAGAGGACTAGGCTTCTTGCGAGGTGCGAAGCGGAGTTCGACAGCTTTGATTATATACTAGTTGCGAAGGTGCTGTGACTTTTTTGCACTTTATAGCGAAGGGATCCGCGGAGCCCGAGCGCTTTCTCTGCTTATCTGAGCTGTTTGGGTATCAAAAAAAGGATGTGCGTGACGGAGAAATTCCCCTTTCTTGCGCCGAGTAGTCAAGTTCAGGGAAGCTCCTTCCACCCTCTCTTCCCCAGTTTGTGATCGCTGGATCAGCCAAAGAAAGAAGCTCAGTAGTTGTGCTCAATGCTGCTCACTACCCTATCACTTCGGATATTTACGGCCTTTTGAGGCGGTTCCCTCAGGTTGAGTCCTCCTTTTTCAGATAAGGAAGAGGTGCAATTCCCTCGAATCCGGGGCATTCTCTGAGATCCTTGGACGAAAAGACCCGGAAATAACGAATAATGAGACAATTCACTAAATTGCTTTCTCAAATTGCATACCTATACACGCCCCTGGTTGACAGTCCAATCAATTACAGATAAAACATTCTACATAGTCCGTCGCATCCGATGGAGAATATATATACGAGTCTGATAAGCGCAATGAGGGAGACCATCTATCAAGAAAAGGAAAGCAAGGGAAAGTACTTCCACTATCTCTTTTTTGATCACTATATAAAGATGTAGTTTTTCAGAATATTATAGGCCTTCTTGCAGGTGTGTCCGCACCCCCTAGAGTGGACGAGGCTTCGCAGAGTGAGGAGACCCTCCTTGTCTATAGGGTCGTCGAGAGGTCGTCCGATCTGATCCTTATTTATTCGGAAAGCAATCTCTCCTACTCCCAAACTATTAACATCAGGTCTTGGTTTCAGCTTCTAAAGGCTGCCCTCTCTCGGCTGGATGTTGGTTCAGCCTACTACGAGGATCCCGTATCCCGTACTAAGTGCTTTCTCCCTCCTGGGTCCCGTGGTTCCTATGCCGCCGCCTTTCCCGGTCCTTTTCTTTTAGTGCTTCGACCCACGAAAAGTGGATAAGATGGCTGCGCTCCAGCTCACTCGACGAATGGGACGGCAGCAAATGCACATCAAACCAACGAGACGGAGCGAATGAACGACTGTAGTGGGAAGGGAGGTAGTTTCTAAAGTGGTAGTGTGCGCACTTATTTATATAGGCTCTTGATGTCTTGGCCTTTCCTGCTTCGTACTGCCGATACGTTGTTTGGGGGGTGTGCCACCTGAAATCGGGCTAGTCGACAACCGCACTCGTGATTGAGACGAGCAGGGCTGACTCACTTTTCCCAGGCAGGAATCATAGATTTGGAGAAAAAAGAAGCTCAAAAAAGGACAGAGAACTCCGATATCCAGCTGGCGAAAAAGTCTCTATTGATGTTTTACCGGGCGGCACCAGGCACCACTTTCTCAACTCTCAAATATGGAAAAGGTTCGGCAGAGGAGAAAAGGCATGGCCATGACGACTTGTGTGCCTATGAAGATGCAGATTATGCAAGTTCACCAGAGGACAGGAGATCTACTACAGGCTATAGTACTTTCCTCGTATGTAATCTGGTAAATGCTTAACTATTAACATGAACATCAGCTTTAAATAGAACTACTCGATCGCGTTCAAGTGCGGAAGCAGAGTCTAGAGCTATGGCTCATACTGCTTGTGAGCTGACTCCGTTGGTGTGAGATGCTATGGGACAGGCCTTTCCCTCCCAACTATTATTTAAAAGGAGGTACCTTTCCTCGAGGAAGTTTCCGGAGGTTTTTTATAGAATCATTACCCGGTCTTTTCACTAATCTCGACAAATAGTCAATGAGTGGCCAATATCAAGTAGAGGAAGTTCGATTTCTATTCTAGCTAGCAAAGAGTCAGAAAAAAGAGGGAGAAGCGAAGGGAAATAAATATTCAATCTTCCTTTCCAAAGCCCCTGCATAAAATAAGTCCTCAATAATATCTCAACTCTAACAATTCCCTGTAAAATAAATCGTCAAGTTTTCCAAGGGAGATATGGCACAGATATGTCAAAATAAGCCTGCATAAGCCAATAGAGATCCTCAAATAATAATTCTCAATAAATAAACTCAGATCTGATCACAAGCTATGCTAAATGATAGAGCACGGAATTAGCTTCGAAATGACATATTATACGCTAAAATCGGAGTCCAGATGGAGAAGATAAGTCAAGGCCGGGGTTCAATCCAATCCCTTCGCTTCGCGCGGAAGCCGCCCTACTCTCAAAAAGAAAAAAGTCCCGCTCCTGTCAGTTAGATATATGCGCCTAGTTTGAGCGTCCGCTCAAACTAGGCGCATATATCTAACTGACAGGAGCGGGACTTTTTTCTTTTTGAGAGTAGGGCGGCTTCCGCGCGAAGCGAAGGGATTGGATTGAACCCCGGCCTTGACTTATCTTCTCCATCTGGACTCCGATTTTAGCGTATAATATGTCATTTCGAAGCTAATTCCGTGCTCTATCATTTAGCATAGCTTGTGATCAGATCTGAGTTTATTTATTGAGAATTATTATTTGAGGATCTCTATTGGCTTATGCAGGCTTATTTTGACATATCTGTGCCATATCTCCCTTGGAAAACTTGACGATTTATTTTACAGGGAATTGTTAGAGTTGAGATATTATTGAGGACTTATTTTATGCAGGGGCTTTGGAAAGGAAGATTGAATATTTATTTCCCTTGAATCTTTTCGAAGATAATGTCTATTGATTAAAGATTAATCTACAGGGAATTTAGAAGAAATTTGCATCAGAGCCCAGAACATATGAGATTATTTATTGACACTCTGATCATTTCTCTTGAATTTTAGCTTTTGATCTGTGATAATTGTCGAGGTTATTGATTTTTTATTTTTGAGCTGAATCATTAATCACAGATCCTGTGCTGAACAGTTGTCTTTGTGTATTTCCTTGCATCTGCATTTGCATATTGTTGCATTGTATATTTTTCTCAACACAGAAATTAACCGAGCATTAATCAATTATTAAATTTGATTTAAGACCGTGCAACTAAAAAAACACCGTTCCCTGAGTTCGACCTTGGTAAACTTACCAAGTAAAAATATTCCACAACATTCTAAGATTGTGGTTTTTGATCGACCGAAATTCGCCTCCTATACTACAATTCATCTTTATTAAAGAGGTAGATTTCGCGTTCATCAATCACCACCACTAAACACAAATTAGTAAACCTACTCCCAAAAAATGGCAAATTACATAAAACATTGGGAGTTTAAATCATCGCAGCAGCCAGCAATGGCATGCTCTGATCAACAACAAATCATCAAAGCATATAGGCCAGCATCACACATGCCACCAGTGGAAACCAGACCACCCATCAGAAACAATAAAGCTTCCACTCCAAAATGAGCAAATGTCTTAAAAAATATGAGAAAAACTCATCACGACAACCATCGAAGGTATGCTCAGATAAATTCCATATCAACAAAGCATATAGCCAACCATCAGTCCATCTACCAAATGATATTGGAAGATCAAATCATCATCACAACCCATCAGAAAACAATCAGGATAGTCCAAAAATGAGCAAATGGCATAAGAAATGGGGGAAAACGTCATCATGGCAGCCATCAAAGACACGCTCATATCAATTCCATATCTGCAAAACATATAGCCAAGCATCAAGCCAACCATCAAATGATATGACGAGATCAAATCATCACCACTACCCATCATAAACCAATCGAGCTACTCGAAAAACGAGCAAATGTCATAAGAATATAGGGAAAAATCATCTTAAATCAAAAGCACTCTCATATCAATTCCGTATTAACAAAACATATAATCAAGCTTCAAATCAGCCACTGAATGAAATGGAGAGATCAAATCACCATCAACACCCATCAAAACAATAAAGCTTCCCTCCAAAATGAGCAAATGACATAAGTAAGAGAAGAAAAACTCATCATAGTAGCTATCAAAGGCATGCTCAGATAACTTCCATGTCAGCAAAGCATATAGCCAACCACCAATCCAACCATCAAATAATCATCACCACCACCCACCAGAAACCAACCAGGTTACTTGAAAACGAGCAAACAACATAAGAAAATAGGGGGGAAATCATCACAACAGCCATCAAATGCACACTCAGATCAATTTCATATCAGTAAAGCATATAGCCAAGCATCAAACCAGCCACCAAATGATATGGCGAGATCAAATCATCACCACCACCCATCAAAAAGCAATCAAGCTACTACAAAACGAGCAAATGGTAAAAGAAACAGAGGAAAAAATCAACATAGCATCCATCAGAGGCATGCTCAGATCAAATCCATGTCAGCAAAGCATATAGCCGAGCTTCAAACCGACCACCAAATGAAATGGCGAGATCAAATCACCACCACAACCCATCAGAAACCAATAAAGCTTCCCCACCAAAATGAGCAAATGGTATAAGAAAGATGAGAAAAAACTTATCACAACAGCCATCAAAGTCATGCTCAGATAACTTCCACAACAACAAAGCATATAGTCAACCATCAATCCAACCACCAAATGATACCAGCCACCAAATGATATAGGGAGATCAAATCATCACCACCATCCATCAGAAAGCAATCATGCTACTCCAAAAACAAGCAAATGACATAATAAGTAAGAAAAATTTCATCACAACAGCCATCAAAGGCACGCTCAAATCAATTCCACATCATTAAAGCATGTAGCTAAGCACCAAACCATCCACTAAATGATATGACGAGATCAAATCACCACCATCACCCATTAGAAACCAATAAGGCTGCTCAACGAGCAAATTGAATAAGAAATAGGAGAAAAAAATCATCACAACATCCAACAAAGGCACGCTCACATCACTTCCATATCAGTAGGGCACAGAGCCAAGTATCAAATCATCCACCACATGATACAGGGAGATCAAAACATCACCACCGACCAATCACAAAACAATAAGGCTGCTCCCAAAAACGAGCAAGTGGCATAAGTAATATGAGAAAAAATCATCACATTAGCCTATGGTAGCAGCCAATTCCCCTACCGATATCAGAAAAGCAAACCATCCACCAAATGATAGGGAGATCAAATCATCACCACCGCCCGGCAAAAACCAAGAAATCTACTCCCAAAAACGAACAAATTGCGTAAGAAATAGAGGGAGAAAATCATCATAGTAGACAACAAAGGCACACTCAGATCATCAACATGTAATCATCCAAAAACATCATAGATGCATCGATCAGAGGGAAAGCAAATCATCACAGTGGACAACATAGCAAATACAACAAGGACTGAAAATCGAACATATTGCACAAATCATCTCCATAATATGTTTATCTCAGTAAACATCGAATTTAAGCTACTAAGCAAGCACATTGGAACACACATTGGAGAATCGATGAGCAAAAAACACGTAGCACATCCCAATCCCATCGAGCAAGGCCATTCCATCACTACCACCAACAACCATCCCAATATACGATCCTAATTATTCTCATTATTAGTAACTATTTTCACACACAAAAATTAAATTCATACGAAATGATTGTATCGTTATTTGTATTGCCAATGTTTTTTCTATTCTTACTAATGACCATTTCGTAAGAATTTAAGGTTTTTATTGTGAAAATAGTTATTAATAGTAAGCATATGATATAATAGTTGTAAATCATTAAACATGAACTCAAAACGATAAAAAATACTATAAAAAATGTATGTACTCGTTGTAACTCTAATGTGCACATGACATTGGATAAACCCCATACATATAATAATTCTACCTTGATGTCTATGTTATATTGATATTTATTATGGAATCTATGCCATAAAAAATCTTAAAATATATGAGATATATCTAAAGCGTTGGCTTACCAAAGATATGGTGAACCCCCAACTCATTTGAATAGGTAAAAGGAACATGCTCTCCCACTTCCCCTCCCTTTCATTTTTTTGAAATGAAAAATATGGAGATTTAGACACAGTGTATCGCCACGGTGTCATTTAAAATTCAACTTAATTTGAGAATTCTATCCACTCCATCAATGCTGCCAAATTTTAACGGTTGCAGAATTGTTGAAATTAACCCCTCCAGATGGACATGTTAGGAATGCTTGTTTTACATAAAATTTAAAACACATATTACACTTGTTATTCTAATTGAATTCTCTAGTTTTCATTTCAAAAAATAAAAGAATGTAAAAAAGTTGGGACCATGCTCTTATATGCTCTGAGGGAGCATACTCATTTAACCCTGTATATAGGGCTACTCCAATGGAGAGCCAACTTGTCTACCTCAACCCTTTTCTATTTCCTAAGGTATTGTCAGAAAACAACTTAGGGATTTAGTCTACTAGATGACAATATATTGTCATTCAATTTCGTGTAAAACAAATACTCTTAACCCTTCCATCTACAAGGAGTCGATTTCAGTAATTCTGATATCAATAAAATTTGAAAAGCTTATTGAATGGGATAGGAGTCTCAAATTGAGTCGAAATTTGAATGAGAATTTGGTGTAAGATGTTGATCTAAATATCCCTATGTGTTTTCAAAACTACCTTAAGAAATAAAAACAATAAGGGTGAGGTAGCCAAGTCAGGGGTGGCCCCATTAACCCATATATCAACCCTGTCGAATTTTATCAGCCTCAAGATATTTGATATTAAACCCTTATAAATCATCGAGTTAGGAGTGCCTATTTTATACGAAATTTGAATGACAACATGTTAACATCTAGTGGACTCTCCCCATGTGTTTTCAGACTACGCATACACAAATACACACACACCTACATATTCATGTACATACATACATGCATGGGCACACACAATCATATACATAGACACGGACAAGTTTGCTACAACATTCTAAAGCGCATAAAAATGCTTCATTTCCCGAGCAATAAACCTTTATCTCCATCTTCATTGTCTGGCCTAATATTTAATTATAATTAGACGTATTCAAACTCAAGGAAACGAATTTATGAATTATGAAAGAAATTTAAATATAAAGATAATAAAAGAATTTTCTCTGACCATATTTTATAAATAAATAATGATACTAAGTACTAAGTATTAATCTTCGTTCCACAATTCTTTAAACCTGAAAATATTATTTCATTCTCAAATATGATGATAATTTTCAAGAATAAGAAAAACATAATTATTAATGTTAATTCAGTATGATGTGTAACTAGCCTACAGAAGAAGTTACATGCGCTTCAAACATCGACAATATTCTTATCAACTCAACTATTTGACAATTCGAAAGAAAAAATGTGTCATTAATCTATCACTGAAAGTACATACTTTTTTTTGATGATAAAGAGGGTGAACTCCTAGTGTGGGAGTCACCGCAAAATTATATTAAAATAATAAAGATCAAGAGTACATCGTAAGTTATCAAGATTCCCAGAAGTTCAAAAGGGCCCTACAATGTGATACAACATTTTCTGAGTAAAAATTCTGACTCTTGAAAATGAGCTCGTTTCTTGCCAGCCAGATCGTCCAAAGTGCCGCAAAAGGTTTTGAAACATCATCTGTGGAGCTTCCTCCCACCTTCCTTATTGCCTCCCAAAAACTCATCGAACCGCTCGTGTCTAACCAAGGGATAGCCAATTCCCTCCAGACCTTCGTTGAAGACTCGCACTTGAAAAAGAGATGTTCTGCATTCTCCATTTGCTCCCCGCATCTATCACAGCTCGCCTCCTGAGTCCCCAAGAATTCTGCCCTCCTCACCTTGTCACACAACTTATTTTTCCTCAGACACCATAAGAAAACTTTGATCCTGCTTGGTATCCTGCATTTCCAAATGATCTTCATATCCTTGCCTATGTCGAGATCTGTTATTTCCGCTCCTCCACTTCTCAACTCTTCATATAGCTGCTTGACCGAGAATTTGTTTCCTGACCAAATATAATGATCCCTGTTCGTAGTGAAGTCGCTCGCCAACTGCGTCGCCTCCAAAAGTCTAGCCAAATCCTCCCTTCTTCTGTCGGAATGGACCCCTGCAAAAGAAATTCTCCATTCTCCACTCTGTGCTAACTCCCTTAAAGTTGCTTCCTTCCACTCAGCCAATGCATAGAGCCTTGGGAATCGCCTATCGAGAGTGCCTTCCCCCGTCCAATCCTCCCTCCAAAATCTGAAATCCCTTCCATCTCCTACCTGTGGCGATAGTTTATGTGAAATAAGCCTGAGCACTTCACGTATTCCCTGCCACAACGATGACTCAAACCGAATTGCTTCTGCTGTGATCTCTCCGGTCACCCCATAAATCTTCCTCAGTATTCTCGTAGCCAAGTCATCATTTGGACCCCAAACACGCATCACCCATTTATCTATCAACGCTTTGTTCATACTTTCCAAATCTCTTACACCCAAACCGCCCTGCTTCTTAGGACGAGTGATCTCATCCCATGCCACTAGGTGCATGCCAGATTTCTGTTGCTTCCCTTCCGACCACTGAAAGTACATACTTAAATCGAATTCAATATGAGATTTACTAGAAATAGTTTGTGTCTCAAAACATACTGCATGCATATGAGTGATTGATCAAATTTTGGAGTCAGTGAACTTCAAAATACATCGAGGATCTGTCCGCCCATACTAATATTTGATTCAGATTCTACAATAAACATATGAACATCCAATACATCATGGGACATATATCGAAGAATAGGTAATATTAGTTAATTGATTTTCCACAACTCAGGGTATAAACATAATTGACATTATTTTGCATTATCTTCACCTTCTTCGTCTAACTATTTGTTTAGCTCACATTTAGAAGATTCAGACTGTCCACTTGAAGATTTCAATTTCAAGTATTTATATATCATTGATTTTTTATTCTTTTATTTGGTTTTGATTCCTTTAAAAGGCACAGATTTGATTATAAAGGCGAAGATTGGTGTAAAACTTGCTCTTCGTATTCCTGTAACTATGATTGTTTGAGAATGCCATGTTGCTGGAACTTTTCGTGAGAATTCATCAGAAGAAGTTTCCATTGCAAAGGTTGTATGCACATCTTTAGAAGAAGATACAGATTGGTTAGTAAAAAGGCAAAATATTTCTTTCAATTTAGGTGTCATTTGGAGTATTTTTGAGTGTCATGAGAACGATAAATGAAGAGAACCATTTAAGCCTACATCGAGGGGAAATGCAAAATGAAGAAGTGGTTAGGTTATCTTGAGATTGTTTTTCTAGATATGGATAGAATCCAACTATATTCGGATACAGAATAGGAGCTTGGCTTCTTGAAAAACTTCTACCATTCTAACACTTTCATCTAGATCATCTGATCGTATCATACAATGAAAAATAAGAAGCATAAAAAAGGAAAAAAACACACCTACAACAGAAAAACCATGGAGAAGTTTGAACCTCTGTCACTCTCAAATTATCAAAAGGTCTGCTAAAAGCCACATGGTTACAATAGGAAGTTTCTCCTTTATGACAAATATCACACAAATGGACTATCATACAATTTATTGATCCAGATCTACAATCAAATTAGGTCTAAAATGGTTAATTTTTGTATGATATGATCGATCAATTTCCACAAACACAGAGCATTGTATGTATGCCGCTTTATTCATTATAAGAACTCGTAATTTACATTATTGATTTTTTGAAAGAAAAATATCAATTAGTTTGACACTGCGATCTCTCCTTCCTTGTACGAAACTTCTGTACATTTAAGTTTTTTATATAAAGATAAATGGATATTTAGATATACTAGTATGTGGCCCCGTGCATTGCACGAGAACGAATGTTTAAGAAGAGAAATAGTAGAGGCTTGAATAAAACAAAGGTAAATTCTATTACCTCATTTTTTCTGACCTTTGTTATCACTTACCAAGTTAAATTTTAAATAAGAAATCTAAGTTTAATGTAAATTGTTCATGAAATAACCGACATACTTTTTAAAATTAAATAATATAATTAAATGGTTGAATATATTAACTGATTCATATGTATTTTTTATTTTCATATAGCTTTATTTGATGGAACATTTTGGAGCTTAGTCAAACCCTCGCTTTTGTATCGGGATATATACGATGTGCAAATAAGCCCTACTAAATAAGAAAGAGTTGTACTTTGTGTTAGCAGTTATTTAAAATAGAATTTAATTTTCCTAATGTGGATCGTATATTGTATTAGGAAAAAACCACAACTTACTTTAAATGCAGCATGTAAAGACAACTAACAAATATAATTAAGAGGTTTTAGAATTCACATGAAAATTAATTAAGGGTTGTCTTCTTTCCCTAAAGTATCAGCAAAAAATACACAATTTACTTTAAAGAATGTAACAAACAACTCAAAAATATCATTACGAAGTTTTAAGAATTTACAGCATCGCACTGTAAGATTGGCCTTAGTCTCGCGTCCATAGTGATAACCCATGATGCTTCCTCCTATTCATTTTCTACTTGCTTGTGTTGATGTAGGCACCAGAGAGGCTGGTGGGAGATTAATGCGAATGCAACCAATGTCTTAGCAGTCCGTTAGGCTATCGAGGATGTTGAACGGTTTGGTAGAGGTAGTTCGTCTCGATGGAGGTCAAACTGACATCAATGTAGTTGGACATGCCAAGGCATGGTGGTCTTCCCCTGAGGTTATGATGCAGACATGACGGTGGATGACAATGGGTACACCTCCATGGTGGGGAATGGCAATCAGTCGATGGTGTTGTTGCACAGGAGCATGTGCGTGAGGGGAAGGTGGTTCATGAATGTCTCAACCAAAGCCTCTTGGTGCTCCCGTGGAGGAAATTCACAAAGATGGAGTGACAGAGAAGGTATTTGATGGAGATGTCTACCAGTGGATAGGTATGAAGGACTGCAACCGCATCCGGTAAGAAGGGGATGGAAAGGCAGCTGGCGAGGTCGATAGGAAGGACTATGTGATGTGGTGAGCGCGTGGCATCTCTCCCGCTTCTGCATGTATCACCCGTCATCTTTAACGTGGAGCCAGCCTCATCAAAGAATAGACAAATCAAGTTAAAAAAGGTGAACAAAAAATGATGAGCAATGGCATGACGTGTTGGCGATAAAGCCTTTAAAGATAGCGGAGGATGAGAATGACTTGCAATGCATGGGAAGAAAGCCACGAGCCGTACGCGGAGGCCACGTTGCGTAAGTAGAAAGTTTACGGGATCTCCAGCGCATGCAACGAGGACATGATAACACGTTAACACACCATGCAAATAGGAGAAGGCGACAACATAACAACAGGGAAAAGGCAGATGCAAACAACATTATTAATTAATTTATAAGGAGCGAGAGAGTGGATATTTGCTACTGTAACAATCAAGAAATATTAATTAATTTGTATTAAAGAAATGTGAGAACCAACGGATGAGGAAATATGACAAATGTTGGATCGTTGAGATTTCTCGGACGTAAATTTGCTACAGTACCAGTCCCAAATATATATAGTAAGATGGTTTTTTAGATGTTGGTGGCAATGGCTTACAACTCTCCCCAATTAAGCCCCAAAACGAGTATTTGCCAACATTACCAAACCCATCAGATTCCCCCCAATTTCCAATTTGTTTCATCACCTCCTGATATTTTTTTATTTTTTTATTTTAATCATTCCTTGGTGGGGGCTGTAAGGTCGCTCTTTCCTTCCCGTCTCTTTCCTCACACATACTAACCCCTTCTCCGGCCCCCTCGCGATCTCCCGATCCGGTCACCGCCCCGTCGAATTATCCACACGGCGACCTCCGCCCGAGGGACCCGAGGCGGAGGCCACGGTGACGCCACGAGTGCGTGACCGCGCCGGTGATCCGATTTCGAATCTCCTTTCCCGCCCTCCCCGATTAGGGTTAGATCTCGGAGTCCGCAGATCTCAGGGTTTCGAGGAGAAGCGTGATTGGATCTCGTAGGCAGCGATGGATGCCATAGATGAGCTCGTCCAGCTCTCGGAGTCGATGCTCCAGGCGCAGGCCCTCCTCGCCGACGAGGACGTGGACGAGGGCTCGGGATCGGGGTCGCGGCGCGGCTCCACGTTCCTCAACGTTGTTTCCCTCGGCAATGTCGTGAGTACCCTCCCCTGATGCGTTTGTTGCGTTGGGAATTGGATTTGACAGCTGCAATTGGTTACTTGTGGTGATTGGTATCTGTTGAACGGAGATTAGTGGGATTTTCTATGAAAGATTAGATTTTGCGGATTTTCGGGACATGGGTTGTTGAGGAATTGCCGGGTAGTTTGAATCCTCGGCGAAAGAAGGGAGCTTTCTGTGACGAAGCTGTGCGTGCTGTTATAACCCATTTGTGTGTTTGTGGCAGGGTGCAGGTAAGTCGGCTGTGCTGAATAGCCTGATCGGTCACCCGGTTTTGGTACGTGATTCTTGCAGACACATCATCTTGAGTTTGGTTTGTTTCAATGCGTGAATTATTGTCTTGATCGGCGTATCAGCCGACGGGAGAGAATGGAGCGACGCGGGCACCCATTAGTATTGATCTTCAGAGAGACAGCTCTCTCAATAGCAAGTCCATTGTTCTACAGATAGACAACAAGTCCCAGCAGGTTTCTGCAAGTGAGTCATTCTGATATATGTGCTCAGCATTTGGTTATTCATAAGCCTTGGTTGAGTTGTTTGGGATTTTTACTTCTGTAGGTGCCCTTAGACATTCTCTCCAGGACAGGCTTAGCAAGGGTTCGGGGAGGAGTCGTGCGGATGAGATATATCTGAAGCTACGTACTAGCACAGGTTAGCTTCCATCTTTTTGTCATGGCGGTATTTTCTCAAACACGGCAATCATCATCATGTTTGTTTCGACAACATCAGATGAGATTTAATGAATATGCAGAAAGAGATTGGAACTTGAATAATAATAATATCTACGAAATGCTAGTATGAAAGTCTGACATTTAGATTTTTTTAAGAATCAGCAATTGTCGTCAACCTATAAATCTCAGAATGTATGAAAACCGGCCTAATATTGTAGTTCAGACCAACATTTCTGCCTATGCAATATTCATGTGATGTGGACATCTCTATTATGTTTTTTTAATTTATACTAAAATGTCCAATTAATACCATGTGACATGGCATATGTTATTCAGCACTTCAACTGAATGAAAATCTGGTCAACTCATTGGATGGAATAAATCTATCTACTGGTAAAGCTGTGCAATTTACAGAAATTTTGAAACCTTTAGTTGGGAAATGTTAGCAAATTTCATCTAAAGCTGTGGCAACTTGCTAGATTTACAACAATTGCTACCTTTAACCTGGTCCCTTTCAATTAATCTGTTCACTGCCACAAAATGGGAAAGAGTGAAATGTCAGAATGTCTACCAGAAAAAATTCGAAAGTAAAATTCTCTCAAAAAATAAATTTTGAAAGTAAATTGAAGACTGAAAATTTTATTTGGGAATTAATGAAATGCCACCCATGAGCATGTTTCAACATGATTTTTGAAAGTACTTTTCTCTTGCAATTTGAGCTGGATATAATTATATTGTATTATTTTTAATCTTATATTAGACAAGAATGAACACTTCTTTCAAAGCTCCTGACATATAATCGGTGATTTATGATTTAGTGGAAGTTATTGTCTTCTGCTCTTTCATAAAATGACTCTGATATCACGACATAATTGGGAGGATAAAAAATTAATGCAAAACTTTTTGTCTGCTTTCTGTAACTTAAATTACGGCATACTTTTCTTCACTGGTTTATTTTTAGCAGAATGTAATTTTTATACAATTAGTTGTTTAGTAGTATATGTTTATTTGTGTCATCCATAAATTTTATGGTAAACAATGGTGTAATACTAACCAAGGTTGCAGAAATCGATATTCGGTCGCCGGGGTCACTGACCAAGGATTAATCGACAATCGTTCAACTAATCAGATTTAGTCAGCCTTTAGCTGGTTTTGAATTTTCTCATTATTTTAAATATATAAATCAATTTTTATAGATATATTCTTATATATTTATCAAGGTTGTAGAAAGCGGTAGTCGGTACTCGGTCGGTGGGGTCACTGACTAAGGATTAATCGGTAGTTGGGCGACTAATTGGATTTAGTCGACCAATAGTCAATTTTGATTTCTTAATTACTTTACATATATAAATTTTTTAATACATATATTCTTATATAATAAAATAGATTTGTACATTGCTATACTAACATAATGAAACAAAAGAAGTATTTGTCTTTAGATATAACACTGAGCATATTAGTATAAGTTTGCTTTTAAAAAAGGCAAAGAAACTAAAAAACTAAAAAAACTTGATGTAAAAGTCGGTCGACTAGACCGACTAGTCGACCCTATTAGTCGGGATGATCAACTTATGGCCGACTAGGCCTAGTCGAGTCGGCTACCCCCCGACTCGACTAGTCGGCCTAGTCAGCTGACTTTTACAGTCATAATATTTATATAGATTTGTACATTTTCTATACTAGCATATTGAAATAAAAGAAGTAATTGAATTTAAGTAAAACTTTAAGCATATTAGAATAAGCTCACCTTTAAAAAAAGCAAAAAAATAAAAGGTAAAAAATCTCCATGTAAAAGTCGTCATGATTAGTTGGGTTGACCGACTATTGGCCAACTATGCCTAGTTGAGTCGGATACCCCCCGACTCGACTAGTCGGGCCGACTTTTACAACAGCGCTGCTAACAGATTGCCTTCCATCATCACTGGTAGTCTGAGACTTGCACATGGGGACTTCCTTGTAAAAACGAGGTCAACACCAATTGCTAAAATATGCCCGTGGTTGGTTAATACTTGTATCAATGTTCAATTAACCTTTATAAATGTAGATTGTCTTTAGGCCTTTTCCTGAAATTCATATAGCCATCTTTCTTTTTTTATGCACCTCCATTGTCTACTTTAAGTAGATGATTATCAACTTGATATCTGCATTAGTTTTTTCACAATTAGTGATCATATATCTTATATGCACCCAATTTTTACTTTTTTATTATTTAACTGGAGATTGAATTGTTTTACACAAGTTTATAAGATTTGCCTGCGAGTCATAATCAAATCAATTTTGTCCCATATAAATGCTTGGCAAGTTGCGAGTACTAAGTCAATTTTTTTGGCTCCTTAAATCATATCAAGGTATCAAATTGATTTGCACGAGTTTATAATCTATGCCTACAATACCTATATTAAATCATTTTTCATCTCATATAAATGTATGTCTGTTTGTGAGTACAAAGTCAATGTATTTGACTTGTTAGGTCATACATGCAATTTTGCCCTTAAAATTTGATTTTCTTGTGCCTTTCAAGTTGCTACTGTTCCCAGCTTTTGCTGGAAGTAGTGCTGCATCTGTTTTTTTATTGGAATTGATTCATTATTATTTTTTATTTTTCTGCCCAGCTCCTCCACTAAAATTGATTGATCTTCCTGGGTTAGACCAGCGGGCAATTGATGAATCATTGGTGAGTATTTTTCCCAGCTTTTAGTTCTGAATTTGACATTCTCTATGCATTGGTCACATTCTAGTAGTAAAAGGTTCAGCTGAGTGTAGAAGCTTCTTTATCCTGGCATAGGACGATATACCAAGTATATCTATTGGAGGCAAGAAATCTTTGTATGGAATCCACTTAAGGTGGGGAGAAGCTTGGGTTTTATGGCTATGTTCTCACAACTTTGATAGCATCAGTTTTGTCATTTTAATACATAGCTCCCCATGCATGCTTTTATTTGTTTGTGTTCACATAAGTGGGATCCTTGTGATCCTATCACCGATTCACCATAGGCATGATCTGATCATTGTTTTAGAAAAACACACCTCGAGCGCTGAGGTGTACGCCTCGAGGTGTTTTTCAAGGAAAAATGCCTCGAGGCTATAGCCTCAAGCAACCTCATTAAGGCATGCGCCTCGAGGCGTATGGGACACTGCCTCAGAATTCATCTGATTTTTTATTTATTTTATGTTATATATTCTTCTCTTCTCTTTGATTGTGAGCCTTACGTCTTTCGTAGATAAGTAGTTTCAAGTCCTTTAGCTTGCGATTCATTGAAAGGCATTTAATTAACACTCCAGCATCGGCAAGCTCGTGTATTTAATGCATTTATTTTGCAGTCTATCAACATATTAAGCTCATTTTTACACGGTTATTTTTAAATCAACATGAAAAAATTGCTCCATTTTTTGCAGTTTATTAACATATCAAGCTTATTTTTACTTTGTTCCACATGTTCTTTATAAATCAACATGAAAAAAAACTTGAGTCTTGATTCCTTGAATTTAATGCCTTTACTCTTTAGTATTAATCACGCACAAATGCTTTCTTTATTGAAATGTTTGGATGCAAGTCTTCTACTTGGACCTAAATTTAGAAGAGTATGTTTTGTAAACATGTCTCATCTTTGCTTCTATTTAGTCGGGATAAAAATAATACACATCAAAGCATTCATGAACAAGGACGGTCATAACATGCAATATTCAAGTATTTATTGCCCAATCCTTATCGTAAAGTAAAAAGTGGTAACTGCTTACTCTCTTGTCTTTCTCAATTGATTGGTACACATACATTAACCAAACTGTAAAAAAGGCGTGGACATCAAGTTCCTTTAGTTAAATTTCATTCAGAACTTTACTATTACTTAGACTAACCCATTGTTGTGCTTGCAAATCCATATTTACTTCACTCCTTGCAAATTGAGAGTCCAAATGAAGAGATTAATTTAACATCCTACAACAGATTATGCTTAAATTTAATATTTTCATACATGTTTAGAGACGTGACATCGATGTTTAGAGATGCAATGATAACGTGTTTATATTTTAATTTTCTTTATTGGCCATTCATGTCTTTTAATGGTCAAATTGTTTATTTTTTGAACTTTGATCGTTGTTGTTGGGAATTTAAGCTAGTTTAGCTCTAACGCAGTGCGAACTTAGATGTTTGAAACATGAAATTAGCCTTATCGAAGCTATTTAATTTCTAGAACTTTCAAAATGTAATTACGATTAATTGTCTTGTTTTATGAAAATTTCTTTTTGGAGTGAGGCTTACGCCTCGATACACCTCGAGGCTTCTGATTAGTGCTGATCAAGGTTCAGATTCTACATGTTAGTTTTAATTGGACTTGATTCAAACTATTACTGAATATAATGCAACTGGTCAAATTATTCTCATCTAGGAGTTGATCCGCTACTTCTTTTCATTTTATATTCTACTGGTCTGTGGAAACATGGAAGGGGAACATACAATAAATCAATCACTATTGTGGGAATTTCAATTCCATTTGACCATCTAATAAGAAAGGTATAGTATGTACACCGCATTACATACATCCAATATAACTTGTACAGAACTCTTAATTTTCATTGTCCATTTTTTTCAGCTGGAGCTTGAACTGTTAATTTGCATTAAAGCGTATTGATTTTATGCAAAGCAATGCATCTTCTTATCAATTTGAATTCTTAAGTTCGTTTAGTTATACATGTGTAAACAAACATGCTTAAATGTGTACATTTATGACATGTTTATGCATGCATTTCATTCGTGCATGACGATGGTTTTTAGGTATATGTCTATGCCTTGTGTTTGCACGTGGCATGCAGATGTTTGGATTTGGCCCATTGGGTTGCTTAGTTTCGTACCTGTCTTGATTATTTAATGATCCGAGTTTTTCAATCCATCAAATCAAATTATACTTGCTGCCTTTGATATAATTTCTACTATGATATAATTTCTACTACTTTCTCTTTCAGATCAGTGAATATGCTGCACATAATGATGCTATATTGTTAGTGATAGTACCTGCTGGACAAACACCTGAAATTGCTTCTTCTAGGGCATTAAGACTTGCTAAAGAGTTTGATGCTGATGGTAGGTATCATGCTGTCTTTAGTTTCAGTTCTAATAAATTTTAGAATTGAGGTTTTTTAACATGCCTTCTGTTTATTTTGATCTTATAATATGTTGATAGCATTTTTCTTTTCGTCCTCTTCTAGGTACCAGAACAATTGGTGTTGTAAGTAAAATTGATCAAGCTGCTGGAGATCAGAAGTGCTTGCTGCCGTACAGGCTCTTTTATTAAATCAGGGTCGACAAAACATCTGATATTCCATGGGTTGCTTTGATTGGGCAATCTGTTTCGATTGCTTCTGCACAATCTGGTTCTGTTGGAGGAGAAAATTCGTTAGAGATTGTTTGGCGTGCTGAGAGTGAGAGCCTTCGATCTTTACTTACCGGTGCTCCTCAAGGCAAGCTTGGTAGAGTCGCTTTGGTCGAAACCTTGGCTAGGCAGATTCGTAAACGGATGAAAGTCAGGCTTCCAAACCTAGTATCGGGGTGACGTACTTAAATTCTTGTTATATGGTCTTTGAATTCGTAAAGGATGAAGTCAGTCTTGTTCATGTTGCCTATTTTAGACATTACTTTTTTATTGAGATAATAAATGGTGAAGTTTTTGAGCACACACTTATATGGCAGGACCATTTTATCTTTAAAAAAATGATACGTGAATATCAGTTTTATGTCAATGTTTATCAACAATTGTTCTTGTTGCTCTTTTTATCAGTGTCACAACCTTTGAGTTTACCGCTTTGATTAATAAACATTTCGACAACCAGTTAGTTTTGCATATTTTTTTTTGCTACCTGAAAATTGTCATGAATCCTTTTCATCTCACCATTAAACAATGTCGTACAACCTATATGAGACCCACTTTCTGTGATTTATTTATAAATACTCTTCAGTGATCATCTTTTGTCTATCTCAACTTGACTTGTTGTTGTTGCATGTACACTTATCTTTTTTTTGTTAGACCAAATGTTTGAAAACGAGTCCTATTTTTTCTATTTTCCTGCATCAAGACATTCTTATTGATGAAATACCTATTTTTCATAGTTAGCTCTAATTTATTTGTTGTTTACCCGGACATATTGATGATATATCAACACATTCCCAAATTTTTTAGAAACGGATGAGGCAGCACGTAGCCGTAGTGTACCTTTTTGATCCATGAAGAAAAATCAGCCTGTTAATGATCGTATTTTCAGTTAGTTTCTCCCCCGATTCGCTTGCGCTTATAATGGATTGTGGTTCAATTCCCTTTGTCAAATTTGTCCAATCTCAGGCAAAATCAGTAGTTCAGTTGGTTTAATATGTTGATTCACTTGGTTTTATGGGTTTCATAGACACATGGTGATTTATGTTGCCAACAAAGTGAGAAAATGAGAAGTTACCCAAGCAAGCAGAATGAGATGATCATGGGCTGGTTTCTCGTTGCTTTACAAAAATGAACTTGATCGTTGTAAAATTACAACTTGATTTAGTCAACTGATTAGCTTATACTGTGTTGTGTTAAGTTAGATGGGTAATTGGAAGACCCATTCACACATTCAGCTCAATATATAAACACTTCACTCAAAATAGTAATACAAGCACTTTGTTGATGGTGTTTTGGTTTATATGTGAGAATGGAACAAAGTTTTTTCGGCCTTAGTTAGGCAAGAAATCTATAGTTGAATTCACTTCAATGGTCTGTTGGTAGTGCAGTGTGCCTATCGTCCAAAGGACCAAGGTTTAAATCTTGGGGTGGACACTTGCGTGTGTTTCCCCTATATTTAAAAAAAGAGAAATCAAAGAAAAATTGCATATTCTTAGAGGGGATCATTAGTTACTGGCATGAGTTTGCACAACTGCATATGCATGTGTTGGCTGCATTCTTGGAAACAATTGTGCCTTATTCCTGTGCCTTTTCTATTTTAGGTTGCATGGTAAGTCTCAAATAGTTCAAGATGAATTAGTCCGTCTTGGCGAACAAATGGTACATAGTTCAGAAGGAACTAGAGCAATAGCTTTGGAGCATTTGTCGAGAGTTTGAGGACAGAATTTCTCCCAGCACATTTCATCTGGCGAGGTGTTTATTTTATTTAATTTGTTTCTTTATTTTTCTATCAGAATTTTCTATTCGTGACTTGGTCTCATAGTTCTCTTACAAATTCTAGACTTGGATTGGATGGTGGTATCTCAATTATATTCTTCAGTTGCATAAAAATACATTGTTCAGGAAATTGCTTGGAAGTTGGAAATTATGAGTGTTGAATCCTATATCGAATAGGGTGATACATGCATGGAAATATGAATTTGATGCCCGTGACTTGAACTTTGCCATTTTTTTAGAAAAAATTAAAATGGCTTTCTTTTGCAGTACCCGTGTAGTTGAATTCTAGATCTTGCAGTTGTTTATGCAGCCTATCTTGATGTTGGGCCGGTCTGTATTTTTTTTATAAAGTCAGTGTCTTCAGTCATTTTAACTAGTCCATTCAACAGGGTGGTGGCTGGAAAGTTGTCGCTAGCTTTGAGGGGAACTTTCCCAATAGGATCAAACAACTTCCTTTAGATAGATATTTTGATATCAACAACGTGAAGAGGGTATTGAGAACTCTACTCTTCTTTTTCTAGAATGGTTATCTTTACTGCACAAACTCACTATCTACTACTTTCTAGGTTGTACTAGAAGCTGATGGCTATCAACCATATCTTATATCTCCAGAGAAAGGTCTGAGATCTCTTATAAAAGGGGTCTTGGAACTTGCAAAGGAGCCATCCCGCCTTTGCGTTGATGAGGTGCTCTTTAATTTGGAATTTTCTCTTTTTTGAGATTTATTTTGATATTTGCTTATTGAGTTAATGGTTCTTTCTCTCTCTTTTTTTCTGGTTGGTTTTTGAAGTCATGAATTTCATCCCACTAAAAGTTATGCTTGTTGTTCTTCATTGTCATGGAGGAGTAAAAGATAGAAGCTGGGAACATTATCGTTTTGATTGAAAATTTGAAATCTGCCCAATATGCTTTGAAACAACCTGCTTGTCATGTGTACTTATAGTCCTATACTGCCTAAAAGATAAAAGCAAACTTATTCTAATACACTTATGTTTATTCAAATTCGATTACTTCTTTTCTTTCATTATGATAATATAAAATTGTAAATATATAATAATATATGAATAAAAATGATTTTTATGTTTAAGAAATTAAAAAAATTAAAATCGATTAAAGCTCGACTAAATCCGGTTAGTCGTCTGACTGTCGATTAATCCTTAGTCAATGATCTAGCCGACCGAGTACCGACTACCGATTTTTGCAACCTTGATCTGGTTGAACTACTTGTAATTCAGTAACGTGACAATGTTGCTAACAAGTAGAGTTTTTGAGTAAACACCTACCAAAGGTGCTCCACCCTTCTTTTTGTTCCCCAAATAACACACACGCACATTTGTAGGCAGAACTGTATGGGTTAAATTAGTTAATAGTACAGTTTATTATCTAAAAATATCTAGTAGTTATTTGTTTATTTTTTAAGCTGCACGTGGTAGTCGGTGGTTGCATGATCTAAGATGTAAGTGGTAGTCGGTGGTTGCATGATCTAAGATGTATAGTGTGTTTTAGTAATTTTGTTGAACAAGATCATATTTTGATTTTTATTTATATCTGTTCATTGTATAATATATGAGTTAGTTATTCTCTATAATATTTTTCATAGTATTGTGCTGGGAGAGGAATCGGGGAATCTTCAAATGAGGTTTGCCCTTGTTTGATCCAGAAAACCATCAAAGATGCCCTTTTATTATATAAGTCCAACAGCTAACTCAGTTACTATGTAGGTTAGTAGCTTACTTGGCTGAAAGACAAGTCCATCTGGACCATCTCTGGCAGAAGCTTATAAAACCGGAATATTTTTTTTTTGAAACCAACTTTTCAGGGAGGCACGACTCGGTGCTCGCCCCAAACTTTTTATTAATACTGGAATATTTAACAAGCATTATAATTGGAATGTTATCACCGATTTTAATTTTCAACCTTATTTGCATTGAAGGGGTTGCTGTTGTGAAAACTAAGTGATCTGTTATTCAAGGGAACCCTAGACTCTCTTATATAGGGAGAGACCTCATGGGTAAAATACATAGTAGTCCAGAGAAAAATAAAAATGACGAACATGTACATAGCATATAATAATATCTATCTCTACACTCCCCCTCAAGGTGGAGCATAGATGTCTATCATGCTCAGCTTGGAAGAACATCTCTGAAAAGGTCCTCTGAGCAACGGCTTGGTGAGTACATCAGCAGTCTGATCCCCTGAGCTCACGTGAGCTGTAGATATCAATCCTCTCTGGATCAAGTCTCTAGTGTAGTGGCAGTCAACTTCAATATGCTTTGTTCTTTCATGAAAAGCTGGATTGTTGGCAATAAACAAGGCTGCCTGATTGTCACACTGAAGCTGCATCAGTAGAGGTACGGCTACATGTAGATCTTCTAGTACAGATCGAACCCACATCATCTCAGTGCTTGCTTGCGCCATGGCTCTATATTCGGATTCAGCACTGGACCTTGCCACAACAGTTTGTTTCTTGCTTTTCTAAGAAACCAGAGAGCTCCCAACAAAAACTGCAAATCCTGAGGTTGATTTTCGATCCTTCGGACACCTTGCATAATTGGCATCTGCACATGCTGAGATAGACAAATCTGTGCCCTTTCGAAACAGCAACCCTGAACTTAGAGAAGACTTCAGATACCTCAGTATCATGTATATGGCATCCATATGAACTTGTCTTGGCTGCTCCATAAATTGACTCACCCTGCTTACTGCAAAGGCAATATCAGGACGAGTTATGGTAATATAAATGAGCTTACCCACCATTTCTCTATATCTCCTCTTGTCCACTTCAGCAGTGTCATCATCATACAGCTTCATGCTTGGATCCATGGGAATACTTGATGGTTTGCATCCAGCCATGCCTGTTTCAGTCAATAAATCTGTAATGTACTTTCTTTGGGTCATCACCAGACCCTGTGCATTTCTGGCAAATTCCAACCCCAGAAAGTATCTTAGGGTTCCAAGATCCTTCGTGACGAACTGACGGCCTAGGAATGCCTTCGCCCTTTCTATGCCCTGAATATCATCTCCTGTAACCAGAATATCATCTACATAGACCATGATAACAACTGTACCTGCTGATGACTTCTGAACAAACAACGAGGGGTCTGCATTCGACCTCTTGAATCCCTGTCGTTCAATCAGATTGAAAAGCTTCTGGAACCACGCTCTGGGACTCTGTTTGAGGCCATAAATTGCCTTGTGAAGTCTACACACCATATGCTTCTCCCCCTCAGCAATAAACCCCGGTGGCTGCTGCATGTAGACTTCCTCCTGCAGATCTCGGTACAAGAAGGCATTCTTGACATCCAGTTGAGATATACTCCATTCACGTACGACAACAACTGATAAGAGAATGCGAAGAGTAGAATGACGAGCCACTGGAGAAAATGTATCCATATAGTCCATGCCATAGGTTTGTGTAAAACCTCGCGCGACCAGCCATGCTTTGTAACGATCTAGACTGCCATCAACGTGGTATTTGACTGTGAATACCCACTTACAGCTCACAATAGATGCATCAGGAGGTGCAATAACCAAGGTCCATGTGCCACGAGACTGTAATGCACGCATCTCATCTTCCATAGCCATTCTGCAGCAATCAATCTTCATAGCTTCCTGGTAGGTCCGTGGTATGTCCACGGAAGACAAAGCTGCATCAAATCTCTGAAAGTTACCTGTGAGGCGATGAAAAGACACCTGTGAAGCAAAGGGATAAGATGTACACATCCGCTTCTGCTTCCGGATAGCAATAGGAAGATCAAGATCATCTTCCGCTGTAGTGGATGGTGTAGTCTCCTCCTGTGATGCGGATCGGATTCGGCGCGTCGTCGAAAAATAAATAATTTGTGCGGTGGATATTTGGTGGAAGAAAGAGAGGGATTGAGAAGAGAAAGTAGAGGGGTTGAGGAGAGAACTCGTCGGGATTACGAGAGGTTGAAGGAGAAGAACGCGGAGATCGCGGGAGGAGAGAGGAGAAGGAGGGGGATAATGAGATACTCTCAAATTTTCTTAATCATTCACTGACTAAAAATGATGGACTACCATCTCTTTATATAGGAGAGATGGTTTACAAAAATAGTAAATAAATTAAAATTGATAACTAATTTTATCCTAATTGACCTCTAATTAGACTCTAATTAATTAATTGACCAACAATTACATTTAAAATCTACGAAATAAACGTTGAGATCACATGCGATCTCAATTATTTAATTAGACCACTACGACCACTAAAAACGTAAATAAAATTGACGACTAATTAATTAGATAAATGTGGCCCTATAATTTGGGGTCACGCTGCATCAACTCTCCACCGCTTTAAAAATTCGGCTCCTGACGAATTGCGTGATGTAGGTGGATCGTTGGAGAAATCATCCTTGAATTGAGGCTTCAATTTCCGCCAATTAGATCCCTTTCAACGTTACGTTTGTAGTTCTTTTCAATTGAAGGGCGTCCCTGCAATTTTCGTACCCCTTCAATTTTTCTCACATTCCTTTTGCCCTGGACCTTTCTGTAAATAGAGAATTTAGGAATTTTGATTATGCAATTTTTCCCACTTGAATTCCAATCCCCTTCTTCCAGGGATTTGAGTTCCCTCAATCTCGGACGAATTGTTAGGGCACGGGGCCCCTGTGGCGTTATAGGCGCGTGGGGCCGGTGACCACGCAAAGGCGGCGCGGCGGCTCCTCGAGGGCGCGATTTGGGGCGGCGGTGCTGCTGGTGGGGTCGGTGCGGCTCGGCGGAGAAGCAGAGGTCGCCAGGGGTGTTGCGCGAGAGGGCGAGGGAGGGGCTGCGTGGTGGCGTGCGGAGGGTGGGGGTTCTGGGGAGGATAGCGGGGGAGGGGAGGCGTTGGGGGGGTATGTTGCGGGTGCGGGTAGGGCGCTGGGACCGCGCGGGGAGGAGAGGGGCGGCTGGTGGGATGGGGAAAGTGGTGGGCGAGGGGCTCGGGAGCGGAAGAAGGGGGAGGGCCTGGGGAAATGAGGGGAGGTCGGGGCGATAAGCACAGGGAAGGGGGTTCAGGGGTGGGGAGGGGAGAAGGCGCCGGGGGGTGGGGTTCTGGGCTGTTGGGGTTATGGGAGAGGGTCGGGGGTATGGGGCTGTCGGAGGGGTTGTCGGGGTGGGGCTGACGGCCGCGCGGACCGGGGAGGGCAGGAGAGGTACCTGGGGGGGTCGGGGTGGCTCCGGGGTGGTTGGAGGGGGCAGCGGAGTCGATGCTGATGGCGGAATTGGTTCTGGAACGTGCTGGACAATCGCTTGATCGGGTTCCACGGCGAGTTTTTCGTTGTCAAAACTCACGACAACGGCTTCGGAGGTTGGCGGCTTCGATTGGGCGTCGCGGTAGGCCTCAAAGTAGGCCATTAAGTTCCGAGACATAGACTGGAGATTGTTCTGCAAGTCACGTCACGTATCATGTCCCCCATCTCTTTGAAGGTGGCGTCGATGGTGGAGATGGCTCGTCGTGTTTGTTCGGACGAACGATGATGTCGGTGCGAGCGCCGGGACGGATCGTTAGATCGTGAGGACGATTTAAATGCCATGCTCTGATACCAAATGATGCGGATCGGATTCGGCGCGTCGTCGAAAAATAAATAATTTGTGCGGTGGATATTTGGTGGAAGAAAGAGAGGGATTGAGAAGAGAAAGTAGAGGGGTTGAGGAGAGAACTCGTCGGGATTACGAGAGGTTGAAGGAGAAGAACGCGGAGATCGCGGGAGGAGAGAGGAGAAGGAGGGGGATAATGAGATAACGGTGGCTGTGCTCTCTAAGATGATCGCTCGGTGGGGGCAAGTTCTTGCAGTCCTTGACGATGGCTTGGCGCCAGGGGCGGATTGGGCCAGCACGACGATTCTTCTGGAGTGTTCTGCTCGTTTTATTGAGGAGATGGAGGGGAAGGTCATATTCGAGCGTCTGTTCCTGGGCTCCTGGTCTTTCAAGGTGGAGATTCTCATACTGCCGCCGCCGCCGGCGTCCGATCCTTCTCCTTCTTCCTCCGCCTTGCGCGGTGGGCATCAGGGCTCTCCGTCGAGGGGTGACGGTTCGGGTTCTTCGCGACACGTGGCCTCTTCCAGGGATATTTTCGAAGCGTCGTCTGGTGACTTTTCCGAAGCGTCGCATGGGGGATATTCCGAAGCGTCGCCCGGGGATGGTTCGGGCCCATCATTTCATTCGCCTTGGGGCGCGAGTGGCAGACGTGATATTGTGGCGGTGGATTGCCCCGATGTGGATTTCTCTCATTTCGACTTCTCTGGCCACGTGGATACGTCTATACGAGGCTCTTCTTTCGGATCTGCTGTTATCTCCCTCGGGCCTCCTTATCGGGTGCTGTCTGACCAGTCCGGGATATCCGAATCCATTTCTTGGGTCTCGGACTATCCATGTCCTATGCCCATCAGTGTGGTGGCCCCTATCTCGAGGGACATTCTGGAGGACATTTTCTCCCTCGCAGTTGTTATCGCTGGACTCTCCTGCGCCTATTCTCAATGATCCCCTCGTCGCCACCCCTCCTCGCCGAGGGGGGCGACCTTCGCGGGGATGGTCGGGCTGTGAAAGGTATGCTGCTGCTGTCGAACTACATGGCGATGCTTCCTGGGACGTGGTCGGGGCTCCTCCCCCCCCTCAAGATTTGGTAGAGCTTACACTCGAAGGCGATCCTACCGCCTTGGTGACACGCCACCCTCTTCTCCTTTCCGAGTCGCTTCTTCGCCTCGGGATGTGGTGGCAGCTGCTTCTGGTTTAGTCCGCGTGGGGAGGAGATCTCCTCCTGGCCTTTGAGCTTCTCTGTGGGATTTGCGGCTTCTTGGGGACCCCTTTTCTTTTGTTTATGAAGATCTTGTCTTGGAATGTGCGTGGACTTTGTGACTCCCATCGTCGCCGTTCTTTGGGCGCTCGTCTTTTGGAATGGGGCTGCGACATTGCTTTTGTTCAAGAATCTAAGTTGTCTGTGCTGGATGAAGATGTTTGGCGGTCTTTTGGTGCTGGTGGTTGGATGCGTTCCGTGCGTTGGATGCTTCTGGTGCGAGCGGTGGTTTATTTGTTGCTTGGCGCCCTTCGCGCTTATCATTCTCTTCTTCGAGGATCGGTCGTCACTCCGTCTCCGTGGTGCTCACCCTATCGGAAAATAATTTGCGTGCGGCTTTCACTTGTGTATACGGGCCTACCTCTCATATCGATCGCCGGGAGCTTTGGGAGGACCTCAGGGCGGATGCGCTTGCTTTTGATAACATGCCCTGGCTGGTGGGGGGTGACTTTAATGTCACTTTGCGATCAAGGGACCGTCCCCGCGCTCGTGGGGGCAGCGATCCCGGCTCAGCAGACTTCATGGACTTTGTTCGGGACTTGGCTCTGGAGGGGCTGGAGGCAAATGATATCGTCTACACTTGGAGGTCGAATTCTTCCCGATCGCGGATCGATCGGTTTCTGGCCAACGAGCACTTTATGGAGGCTTTCCCCCTTTGTTCGGTCACTTCTCGTCCTCGCGCTTTCTCTGATCACAGTCCCATCATTTGTGATACCGGGGATGGTCAGCGTCTCCGTGGGCTCTTCAGATATGAGCGTTCTTGGCTCCTCGAGCCGGGATTCAGGGAGTTTGTTCGGAATCATTGGAACCAGTCCTTTTTTGCGGGTTCTGCCGCACGTCGCTTTGCCCTTAAACTCTCTTCCCTGCGTGCGGCCCTCGCGTCCTTCAAGCGGGAGTCGAGGCAGGCGCGTATTCGTGATCGGTTGGCGGATGAGGCGGTGATTCTACGCCTTGACATTCTCGAGAATGATAGAGATCTGACTCCGGACGAGTTGGCTGAGCGCGCTGCCGCCGTTGCGACGACGCGGTTGGAGGATCGTAAGCGTTCAATCGAGTGGCGTCAGCGATCTCGGGTGAGGTGGCTCAAGGAGGGGGACGCCAATTCTGCTTACTTCCACAGGGTGGCGAATGGCCGCCGCCGCTCTAATTCCATTTCTTCTATCTCCATTGGTGGGATGCATTTCGAGGGGGAGGTTGATGTGGGGGTGGCCGTGGGGAACTATTTTCGTGCTGCGTTTGGCTCCTCGGCCCCGCGGCGGTGGCGCTGGACGGGCCAGGGGGCTCCTGCTCTCCCTGCATCTTCTGCGGAGGCGCTCGTGCTCCCGCTTTCTTTGGAAGAACTCAAAGGGGCGGTTTGGGACCTCAATCGTGATGCTGCCCCGGGGCCTGATGGCTTCCCGGTTTGTTTTTACAAGGAATTTTGGGATATTCTTGGGACCGATGTTCTGGCTATGGCGCGGGATTTTTGCGAGAGAAACGATGGCTTTGATATCCTAAATCGGTCCCATGTTGTGCGTATTCCTAAATCGTCGTCGGCTACTAGGATTGAGGATTTCAGGCCTATTTCCGTGTCCAATGCAATCTATCTAATTATTGCAAAGGCCCTCGCGCGTCGCCTGGCCCCGCTCCTCGACTCACTCATTTCGCCTACGCAGGCCGCCTTCGTGCGTGGTAGGCAAATTTCTGATTGCTATGCCGTTGTTTCCGAGATTATTGAGTCATGGAGGAGGAATGCAACCAAGGGAATTCTTTGGAAGATTGATTTTGCCAAGGCCTATGATACTCTTGATTGGCGGTTCTTATGGTCAGTTCTGTGGAGAAGGGGGTTCCCCTCTACCTGGATTACGTGGATGCGGCGTTGTGTGTCAATGGCATCGCTATCTCTTTTGGTCAATGGCAGGACGGTCGGGGGTTCTTTCCAACCGCGGAGGGGGATCCGCCAGGGTTGCCCCCTTGCCCCTCTCCTTTTCGTTCTGGCGGTTGATGTTCTGCCGCGCATGATCGAGGGTGTGGTGGGGGCTGGTTTGTCTCGGGGCTGCTCTTTGGGCCCCTACCACGTACCGCTCGTCCAATTTGCTGATGATACAATTTGTTTCATCGAGGGGGATCCTTCGAATGTGTCCCCAATGGCTACTACTATTCATCTGTTCAGCGAGCTCTCCGGTCTTCATATGAATGGCAACAAGTCTAAGGCGGTCCCTTTCTTCATGTCCTCGACGGAGGCGGCGATGTGCTCGCACGTGCTGGGCTGTCAAACTTCTGATCTCCCCTTCGATTACCTGGGATTACCCTTGACGTTGGGCCGAGCGCGCACGCGTGACTGGAAATCGATCGTCGAGAAGGTAGAGCATCGCCTGGCTGGGTGGCGCGCGGCGATTCTCTCACGTGGTGGCCGGTTAGTGCTTCTTAAATCCGTTCTTTCCTCTATCCCTATCTACTTTCTCTCGGTGCGGGGGATGCCAAAGGGGGTTCGTTGGCGTCTGGAGAAGTGTATGCGGGCATTTCTGTGGGGGAAGAAAGGAGGAGGGGGAAGGGTGTGCACCTCGTTGCCTGGGATGAGGTCACGCGCCCTAAGAAGGAGGGCGGACTGGGTGTCAGGCGCCTGGCGTCGGTGAACGATGCTCTATTGCTCAAATGGGCGGCGAGAATTTGGGGGAAGGAGGACAACTTCTTGATTAATTGTTTGAGGGGTGCGGCAGGGGATGGCATCCATTTGGCCTTTCGTGGTGATTATCGGGGCCAGATCTCTATCTTTTGGCGTGGGGTGATGGGTGCTCTTTCTCGGAATCGCTCCCTATTCTCATTCAACCTCGGTGATGGTTCTCTGCTTCGCTTCTGGGAGGATGACTGGACGGGAAGGGGGCCCTTTAGTCTCACTTTCCCCCGTCTTTACGCTTTGATCCCCAACAAAGATGTTACGGTGGCCGGCTGCTGGGATGGGCGTGATTGGTGCCCTTTTATTTCTGAGTCTTTGTCGGACCAGCGGATGCTCGAATATCTCTCTCTCATAAGCTTTCTTGTTGATGCCCCTGTGCCTTCTGTAGGCCGGGACTACTTGGCCTGGAAGAATGGGCCCTTCTCTACTCGTGCCGCGTATATGGCCATATTGCCGGTTCCACCTGGGAGGGATGACATGCTCTTGCGTGATTGTAATCTATTGTGGGCACTCCGGCTTCCTGAGCGTGTGGGTATTTTTCTTTGGCTGCTCCGTAGGGAAGAATACTAACTCGAGATCGTTGTGCACGGATGTTTCCCAACTCTTCGCCTCTCTGTGGTCTCTGTGGCGTGGATACGGAAACTATTGATCACCTATTTCTGCATTGCTCCTGTGTTGATGCGTTATGGGCCGATTTGGGGTGGCTGGACCTCTCTTCCTTCGCTCATTTCTTTCAGAGCTTGTTCTGTGATCGGGGTCGGCCATGGCCTACGCTGATTGACCCTATCTCGAGGCTTTGGAGCCTGTGGCTGGGGCGAAACGAGGCTATCTTTGCTCGTCAGCGGTTCTATTTGGAGAATGTTAGATCCACGGCCTCGGGCTTCCTTCGTGATTGGACTTCTATGTAATTTTTTAGCAACAGGGGCTACGATCTTCGTCTACCCCCTTTACTTTGTTTTGTAATTTCTCATCTTCAGTTTCCCCTTGTAAGTATCTCTTTCTCTTTTTAATGCATTGGGGTGAACATCTCCGCGTGTGTCCCCCTTTTTTTGAGCCTAAAAAAAAAACTCTCAAATTTTCTTAATCATTCACTGACTAAAAATGATGGACTACCATCTCTTTATATAGGAGAGATGGTTTACAAAAATAGTAAATAAATTAAAATTGATAACTAATTTTATCCTAATTGACCTCTAATTAGACTCTAATTAATTAATTGACCAACAATTACATTTAAAATCTACGAAATAAACGTTGAGATCACATGCGATCTCAATTATTTAATTAGACCACCACGACCACTAAAAACATAAATAAAATTGACGACTAATTAATTAGATAAATGTGGCCCTATAATTTGGGGTCACGCTGCATCATCCTGCAATGAAGAATCCTGCACATGTACCATATCTGACTCGTCAGTAGTAATGCCATCTGAACATACCTGAGGCATGATGGATGTCTGACGTGTAGCCTGAGCAGGACCTGACCGACGCGTATAGAATTTTGGTAAAGGTGGAATAGGAGGTCGTGGAGGTGGTGGAGGTGGAGGTGGTGGTGAAGATGGCGTAGAGACAGGAACAAGAGTGGACTCAGGTGAACTCCAAGTAGGAGGTGGAGGGACATAGACATCATTGTTGGTAGTGGATGGTACCAGTCTGTCACCTGCAGGGGAAAAATACATAACAGACTCAAAGAACGTGACATCAGCACTGACAAAATATTTCTTGTTTATGGGATCATAACACTGATAGCCCTTCTGAGTCCGAGAGTAACCGACAAAAACACACTTGACAGCTCTAGGCGAGAGTTTGTCAAGTCCAGGAGTAAGAAGATGAACAAATGCCACAGTACCAAAGACACGAGGAGTAAGTGAGAATAATTCCTTGCTAGGAAAAACGATAGAGACAGCAATTTTCTCACCAAGAACAGAAGATGTCATACGATTGACCAGGTAGCAAGCGGTAAGAACATCATCCCCTCAGAAAGAAAGAGGGGCACACCTCTGAATCAGTAGGGTTCGAGTAATGCCAAGAAGGTGGCGATGCTTTCTTTCTGCCACACCATTCTGCTGAGATGTATACACACAAGTGGTTTGGTGAATAATGCCCTTTGACGAAAGAAACTGAGAGAGGGACCGTATGCAGAATTCTAGAGCATTATCTGTACGAACATATTTGACAGTAGAAGAAAACACATTTTGCACTTCATTAATCAAATTCTTAATCATCATATCGCCTGCTTCAGATTTATTCTTTAAAAGGAAGACCCAAGAAACACGAGAAAAATCATCCACTACCACTAGATAAAATCTGTGTCCTTGATGATCGGGTACACGACTTGGACCCCATATATCTATGTGAAACAACTCGAACGGGGAGCTACTGCTCCGACTCTGACGACTAGGAAAGCTCGACCGATGATGCTTTCCTAACTGACACGCTTCACAACGAAAGGAAGAATTGGGAGAGATCTGAGGCAGAAGATGTTGCATTTTTTGGAGCGGGAGATGACCAAAACAGAAGTGCCAGATGTACGGAGAAACTGGTCCGGCAGAATGAGAAGAGACGCCAGCATAAGAATTCCGGACTAGCCGATATAGACCATTCTGCTCAGAGCCACATCCAATCACCCTGCCCGTTAGTATGTCCTAAAAAATAAGAGAAGACGGGTCAAATATAGCACGACAATGCAAATCCTTCGTAATCTGACTAATAGACAACAGATTCATTGAGAACTCAGGAGCATGTAGGACATTCTGTAGATGCATAGCAGAAGATAGAAAGACCTCCCCCTGTCCAACAAGTGGGGAATGAGTACCATCTGCAATCTGTACTGAGCGGCCATAGGGAATGTCCCTGTAGGACTTAAGTCTCTCTCGATCTCGGCAGAGATGATGTGTGGCACCAGAATCTATAATCCAATCAGAGATATCATGAGAAGATGTAAATGTAGTAGCACTACCTGAGGTACTAGCAGCAGAGGAACTGACAGATGCTGTAGCAGCAACATTTGAAGGTCCACCAGAAGAATCACCAGATGATTGTAGTATAATATCACGTAGACGTGCCCAAGTTCCTCGAAACGATTGTCTGCAGTAGATGCCAATTGGGGCTGAGAATGCTCTGCTACACGTGCCGATGCTGGGAACCCATGCTTAGAGTAGCACGTCTCCTCCGAGTAACCTGTGCGGTGACAGTACGAACATGGCTGACGAAAGCGACCTCCCCTACCCCGGGGTCCGCGTCCACGACCAGAACACTGACCACCTCTCCCACGCGATACTGCCATCGCCGATGGGGGTGGAGTAGCTGTGCTGGAAGAAACTGATATGCGACTGAGCTTCTGTAAACATCCTCCATTGGAGGAATAACTGCATCGGCCAGAATATGAGAGCGGGCGGCCTCATACTCAGGATCTAGGGCTACAAGTAGGACGCCCACTATGGTGGCATTCCGAAAAGTCTTCTGCTGTTCAGGAGTCGCTGTGAGTGGAATAGTACTGTACAACTTCTCAAACATCCCTCTCAGGGATGTATACAAGGAGTGAAGAGGTCTGCCGTTCTGCTTCATCGTGAATATATCATGCTGAAGCTGTAACATCTTGGTCTCATTTCGCACATGGGAATACGTAGCAGATAGGATATCCCACATTGCCTTGGCAGTGGGCTGATGAAGGACATCATTGGCAATCTCCATAGACAGTGTACCTGATAACCAGACCTTGGCATACGAATCATCAGCCTCCCACGAGGCATATATCCCTGTCTTCTCTGCGGGCTCATCCTAGGTAAGAATGTGCTTCTTACCATTCGACTTCATGAGACTCATGAACTGCATCGCCCAGAGCTCATAGTTCGACCCATCCATCTTTACTATTGGCGCGGGACTTTTGAACGCGCCTATGGAGGGCATATCAACCTTCGATTCTGACATATCACCGCTTGAGAAGAACTAGGGTTTGTAGACAAAGTGACAGGTGTCTACACAAACTGCATAGGATTCGAGTGCGTATGTAGACTTTACGCACCCAAATCCATATATGAGGAGGAAGAGACGACTACGAGCACGCCGGGGATCACCGAGGATCGGCCAGGGCACGTCGAGAGGTCGGCTAGGGCACGCCTGGGAGGCGCCGGGGATCAGCTAGGGCCGCCAGGGAGGGTGGCGGCGAGACTGAGAGGCGCCGGGGATCGGCTAAGGCCGCCGGGGAGGGTGGCGGCGGGACTGGGGGCCGGCAACGGAGAGAGGCCCGAGAGGAGGCCGAGAGAAGATCGGCGGAGAGGGGCGGAGAGGAGCTCGGGAAGGCGGCGGCGGCGGCGAGGGATCCGAGCAGGCGGCGGCGGGAAGAGAAGGAGGAGAGGGCGGCGGGTGGGGAGAGGGAGCGAGCCCTAGGGCTTGGGCTCTGATACCATGTTGTGAAAACTAAGTGATCTGTTATTCAAGGGAACCCTAGGCTATCTTATATAGGGAGAGACCTCATGGGTAAAATACATAGTAGTCCAGAGAAAAATAAAAATGACGAACAAGTACATAGCATATAATAATATCTATCTCTACAGTTGCTCCGAATAAGTGCAACATTAGGAATAATAATTGATGCTGTGGACTGATGACCCTTTTTTTTGAATAAAAAATGATTATATTTGAATGATCCTCTCTCTATATGTTAGTGTGTACTGGAATTTACAACTTGGTATTTTGTATTGCCTAACTGCATGTTGCTGGATTTTTTTTCCTAGTCTACTGAACATCCTTCACACACTAGCAACTTAGCAAGTAGCTAGTATCATGATTTCTTCTTCTTCTGAAATGCTAGCTGCTTCGATTTCTTTCCACAAGTGGAATATGACAGTCATTTTCTGTTGATTAATTCTGTATCTGATATAGGTGAACATGGTAAGTCTATTTCTGTTGATTAATTCTGGATTTAATATAGGTGCATAGGGTTTTAATTGACATCGTTTCTTCTGCCGCAAATGCCACACCTGGACTTGGGAGGTACCCTCCTTTCAAACGAGAGGTAAGACTCAGTTTACAATTTGAACTCATTATCACTTTGATCAGACGAGATTGGGCTATCAGTAGTCAGCCATTTATCTTTTGTTTCAAGGTTATTGCAATTGCATCTACTGCTTTGGATGGGTTCAAAAATGAAGCTAGGAAGATGGTAGTTGCCTTGGTTGACATGGAGCGAGCTTTTGTTCCTCCACAGCATTTCATCAGATTGGTGCAAAGAAGGTGAGCTATCTCAACATATATTACTTATATGCAAATGTTGCTGTTATGTTGTTTCGAGTCTGTCTTGATTTTCACACTACAGTCCATCTTGATCTACTCACCTTAACATGGAAGTCCATATCGATTTCAATATCATTTTGATATCGCGTCGATACGATATTTCGGCGATATATCACCAAAATATCGCCCATATCGACGCCCTTTTGTGAGGGAAATGCCTGAAAAGGAGGATATATCGCCATATCGGTCTCATCTCAATATCGATATATTGGCGATATATCACCAATATATCACGATATTTCCTTCCATGCACGCTAACACCGTGCTACCTTGATTTCATGCTTATGTAGCTACTTTTGATCCATTGTTTCTCTATATTTGTCTAACCTTATCTCTATTAATAAAACCAAAGGTATAAGTTCACATGGCAGAGAAGGTTCACGTGGCAGAGCTCCTTCTCATGGTAGAGGGGATAGATTCATGGCATTTGTGGAGTTTGTAGAGGCTTTCCTAGTTTTGTCCGTCTTCTCCAAATTGAAGTCATTCTTTGATCAACCGCTGGTCTGGTCTTTGAATGAGGATGTGGATCACATGACCTTATTCAAGTTCGGTACTTGAACCAAGTTTTTGACAATAGGCAGAGTAACGGAGAGGAGAGCGAGTTGAGGACATGACCACATGGACCTTGATGACAAGCTTCATTTTGTTACAACTCTTCCTGTTTGGGTTCATGGTCCTTAGAGAGAGGACATGGAAATAGAGATTGGATGCATTGAATGTTGCTGAATAGTTGGACATGGTGGAAAATAAAAGGTCATTATCAATAGCGGAGGTGGAAGAGAGTACATGTTGAATTGGCCACGAAAGAATACTTGAAGTAAGTGATTTAATGGAATCAGATGTCCTGAAAGATGGAGTTAGTGGAGGGATATGTGAACGCCCATTTCTTTCATTTTTTGGCATTTGAGAAATGGATGAAAATTGCTTTTGATAGGCTGGTAGTAGAGGATGTAGAAGTACTCATGCAAAATGAGGATGGTTTGACTTGACAATAAACTTTTAGATCTTCACAACAAGGATGCTGAGTGGGGCCAACCTGTGGTGCGAGCAACATGTCATTGAACGGGGTGTCATAGGAGCAACATTGCTTGCTAGTCAAGTTGGTCATAGAGGACATATTTTTCATATATATATATATGTATATATAGGAGGTAAAATCCACCTTGGCCAAGCTGAAGTAGGAGGTTCATTGAGGACTTGTTGGCCCTGATGTGATGCATGTGGTCTTTAATATGTTATTTCTATTCTTAGGAATGAAGCAAGGTGCGATAGAAGATTCGATATGTATTCATGATGGTTGCAAAGGAACTTGCCTTAGGCTGTAGGAGTTTTAGGTGACATGGTGAGGTTGGCCTGGCTTTCATCACGGGAAGATCCTTTCTAGATAATTTTTTGACGGCATCTAAGATGATCTCCATTGGGGAGAGGTGAGATTTGAAATAGTTTTTTATGGAAGGTTGAGTTTGTGAATGCCCATGACATCATGTATTGGCCATTCTTTAGAGCATGGTGAGAAAGAGAAGCTTTTGATGTAGTAGATCTCGTGAATGAAGAGGTGTATCACAACAACTTCCTCAGTGCTGATACAACTTGGGAGGTTTATGACGTATATGCCTGACATTTGGCATCATTGTTATTCAGTTTGATGATAGATGTGTTGGCTTATGCCATAGCTTGTATATGTTATGGGGTGTTGTTTTCTTGTTTCTGGGAGAACTTTGTTTACTTGGTCCAATTACCTTTCTTGCAATATGCAGATGGCCCTGTATGCTTTATACGTGGATCAAGAGGCGCAACATGTGAAGGTGTTTGTGGAGATATTTGGGAAGGTTTCGGGCTTGGGGGTCAATAGTCGAAAGTTTGTTTTGGTGGCCATCAACATGAATGACGTGGATGTCTTGGAGGGTGGGAGAGCGTTGGACATGAAGTGGGTGCAATTGTCGTTTACGTACTTTGGCATGCCTTTGATGAGCTCTTCCTATACGTTGGTTAATTAGACATTGGCGATGAAGTTGGAGCAAGGTAGGTAATATCGATATCAGTATCAACTACTTGTCGATACGATATATCAACACCATATCGCCCAAATCGGCTCGATTTTGTGAAGGAAATCGCCTTGGAAGGGCAAATATCGACCATATTGGTGATATATCGATCACATGTCGATCAATATGGCTTACCCTAAGTTGGAGAGGGGCCTCATGTTTTGGAGATCAAAGCTTCTTTCTTGGAGAAGCTGACTGATCTCGGTGTGTTGGTTTTGTCGACTTTGTCCTTGTTCTAATTGTTTTTTATGTTGCCATTGTAGTTAGGAGATGCCAGTCTATGAGGTCTTTAAAGTTTTCTTTAGAAGGGGACAGATAAGAGGGTATGAGACGGATTAGTTAGGTGTGAGGAGATTTGCTGTCCTGAGAGGATGGGGTAGGAAATTGTGGCACCTCAATGACGCCTTGCTGACCTGAGTGGATGGGGTAGGAAATTGTGGCACCTCAATGACGCCTTGCTGATTAAGTGAATTTTGAAGGTGCTGGGTGGGTGGTGGCAGAATTCTGGAGCCTTGCTATGGTTGATCCTTTCTTTTGTGGAGATGACCGACAAGTTGCCTTAGGAGGTGTAAAAGGAGGTGCGGTAGTGCTTTAAGCTTGCTGTAAATGAAACATGGATGATCATAGACCCATGTTGGATTACTCAGGTTAAAAAAATGGAGTTAGAGGGTTTTTGGATTGAGCAAAACAAATATTGAGTAAAACAAATAGATTACAAGAGAGGGGGGTTGTTAGAGATGTGATTTAGAGTTGTAATTTAGAGTTGTACTGAATTTAAAGCTTGGAAAATATGGAAATTCGGGGAAAAAAGTTTTTTTATTTGAGGATTTGATGAAGGTATCAATGATGAAGTGGTTGACATGCAGAGAGCTTGAAGTATTCAGTGAAACTAAAAACTATAGATGTGCATGGAGAATTCTAATGCTTTATGGCACCGAGTATTCGATTATTAATGTACTGGGATGTAGTCGGAATCTACAGTTGATATGAAGGTTCATCATTTGATGTGGCTATGAAGAAAGGATTAGAATCGCGATGAGTTTATGAAAAAAAGCGTTGGTGTTGTGCTAATCGTAAAGCTCGGAAAATATGGAAATTTGGAAAAAGTATTTTCTAATTTCAGAATTTAATAGAGAGATCACCACATAAGTAGTAAGGTGGTTGGCATGGGGAGAGCTTGGAGTATTATCTGAAAAGCTATATACTATAGAGTTGCAGGGATATTTTTAATGCTTTGTGACACCGAGTGTTTTGTTATTATTGTATTAAGATGTAGACGATATAATTGATATGAAGATGTGTCATTTGACATGCGGCCACCCAAAAAAGTATTGATTCATGAAGAGTATTTAAAAAGAGAATTAGTGTATCATCAATCGTATAAAACATTATTATCTTGTTTAGTATCGATCAAGCGGTGCAAAGCAGCACATTTTAGCGCTCCATTTGAAGATGCAAAAAGTTGTAGAAAAGCATTTTAAGTGGTGTGGGGGGGCACAAATTTTTAGAAGGATCTTATCACAAATTTTTAGAAGGATCTTATCATGAAAGATGCAACCGCTTTAGTCCTAGTCTTAGATATGTCTCAAATTTGATTGTTTACTGGTGTTGATTTGAGTGTATGAGAGGCTGGATGAAGAGCTTTGTAAAAAGGGTTTGATCAAAGATATTTTGGATGAAATCTATTAAGAACAATACATTTTTTTAGCTTAAGACCTAGGTGTGTGCCATATTTGATTTTTTAGTCTGTATAAAGGTCTTCAATTCATGTATCTTATATGCAACCCTTTAAATAAGGGAAGGGTTGGTGGTGGCATTATTATTAATGGAAACTTGCAATAGTGGTTTTTAGCAAGCTTACAAAATTTGGTAATAACTAATAAGTATTCAGTCGGTTGACGTACTTACTAATGATTAATTGTCAGTCATGCGAGTCGGGAGACTAATGGAATTTAGTCGATTTTGTATTTTTTAATTTATATAAATATATCAACAATTTTAATACATAGTTCTTTTATATTTTTTATACATAATTAATTACCAAACATACTTGATGAAGTGATAGGAAGAAGGTTAAGAACAATACAAAACATGTCAATTCACAAACATGCTTAACAAAAAATAAATTCTAATAGTAATAGCCATTAGCTATCCTCTTTATCATCTTCTAAATCAACATCTTCATCATTTTCTTCTTTTGTTCCTTTAGAATTGAATTCCTCATCTTCCTCGTATATCGACACATTATTTGATCACTAGGTTGAAGCTCAGTTGCCAAGTTCACTTCTTTGATTTCTTGATTCCAAAAATTTTCTAAGCACCACTTGCGTCTGATACAAAAACCCTATTTGGCCTGAACCTGGAAAAACCTCATCCTCTTGAGCTTGTACATTGATACTCCAATCCATTCACTTACTGTGCACGATCATGGGATGAAAGAGGGTTTCGTGATTGCTCAAGTCAACGCTCCTTGAGGTTGGAATTGAAACTTACTTGAGCAAGATTGTTTAGTCTCTTTGTCTCCAACCTGTCTCTCTTTTGTGTGGATCTGAAAGCTACATTACAAGTATATTTTCAATTATAAGTGGGTTAATCAACTCATTGTCGAGTCAAACGTGCTCTAATTACATTCACAATCAGAGGATGGACAGTTCAAGCTTAAGATCTTAATGACCGTGAATTGTAAATGAGGTGTCTTATCTCCATGAAGAGGCCATTGTTTTGCTATTAAAATAAATAATTTGTCAAGTCAATAAACTCAAAGATTAATGGCATAATAGGAAAATAACGTATTATATACCTAAGTAGAAATGTTCATTTCTCGACCTTCGTCTCACAGCTAATGGCTTGTTAGACATTTTTTGAGCATGTACATAAGCAAGCAACTCCTTCCTTCCGATGATGTGTTGTATATCCAAATCCCGATAAAATATTTTTATGCAGTCCATAAATTTATTCGCCATTGTATTTGTATTGAACATACTACACTCTTTTAAGTAATATGGATTGAAAAATAAGTTGCAAGGTGCAAAGGATTATCGAGGCTTCTTTTGGTCCTTAGAGATAACTACATCCACAATTATCTTATAAGATTACTCCACTTCGTTAAAAGATGACATTTTCTCTTATTTGATTTCTTCATGCCCTCTGCAGACAAATTTCATGGATGACTTTTGATCTGCATCAGTCGCACATAATAAGCGAACCACAGGTTTGAAAACTCGGATTGAAAGTGCAATGTGGTTCCGAAAATAAGGGCTCAAGAATATTGTTGACACTTCCTCTTTTTTGGTCCTCGACCATTTGTATCCTCAACTCAAATGAAGAGAACATCAACCTACCTCGTTTACCCGAGTCTGGTAATGTTTCTCTTGTTAGTTGTCTTTCACATCAAGCTTAAGGTCTCTGTGTGGTCATAAAATGAAAATCATGGTTGTTTTCTCATTGTAGTTGCACTCTTCCAGAGTCAGATCAATGGAATGAATGACACATGAAGTTCACCGTATTTGTGGATATTTTGTCAGCAATGGTCGTCCTGCTGCTACATCGGCCAAAGCATCGTTCCCGCAATAAGATGCAAGATATTCTGCATCATGTGCCTCGTCAGATGCATTTATAGACTTCAAAATGTTCGTAGTGAGTAATTGACGCATAAGTTCTTGATGCTCCTTCCTCACATGTCGATTCATGTATACGACATTATCGAAGATCTGTTGCCTTCTACATATCTCGATGATATTGTAAATCATCGAGATATGTAGAAGTCAACCGGGTTCTGCTGTTCCTTCTCCCAAAGAAGGGGACTCCTACGAGGGTTGAGGATCTCAGACCTATTGCTTTCTCCAACGTGCTCTACTTGATTGTGACAAAGGTGTTGGCGAACCACTTGAAGGTGGTACTGGGTTCGGTGATTCTTCATGGTCAGTCGACGTTTATCCCTGGTCGTCAGATGGCCTGGTCATGGCAACAAAGATATGCCTAGAGTGGAAGAGGTCTAAGAAGAAGGGGCCCTGCGGAAGATTGACTACGCAAAAGCATATAACTATATCGACTGGAACTTCCTTTGGGTGTCCTTGCGGAGAAGAGGTTTTCCGGATTTTTGGGTGGCGATGATGAAGAGATGTGTTACCACCTCCTCCTACTTGGTCTTGGTGAACGACAAGCCTGTGGGTGGCTTCTTTCAACCTCAAAGGGGGGTTCGGCAGGGATGTCTGCTGGCCCCTATGTTATTTGTGCTGGTAGCTGACGCTTTGGCGGTACTATTCATGCATGCGATAGAAGCCGATTGGTGTGTTGGTTTCAGGCTAGCGGACATATCTATTCCTATACTCTAATATGCGGATGACACGTCCAGACCATGAATAAGGTCCTTTTGGCAAAGTGGGTGATCCAGATCTGGGGCCCTTCTGGCTCGTTGGCTGCAAGGCTTTTGAGGAAGATTTATGGTGTGGGAGGGGAACTGGTGGCTAGGAGAGCGCGATTTGAATCCCTTCTCTGGGCCGAAATCCGAGAGGTCCTGCCCTTAGTCGCGCACAGGTTGCGCCCAAAGGTGGGGGATGGGCGCACGTTCAGGTTCTGGCGTGACGACTGGACAAGCGAGGGGATCTTGAGAGATAGATATCCGAGACTTTTTGCTCTGACGACGTCGAGGGAGAGCTCCGTCACACAGGTGGCGGATTCAGGTACGTGGTCGCCGACCTTCCTGTCTGATCTGTCAGATCAACTGTTAGAGGAGTATGTCAGATTGCAGGAGGAGCTGCCTATGCCGGGCATTCTAGAGCAGAGAGAGGACCACTTTGTGTGGGAGGGCAAGCGGTTCTCGGTTAAGCGAGCGTATGAGGAAATGGTGTCAGTGGAAGCTGTCCAGTATCTGGAACTGTGCCAGGACATGAAGATTGTTTGAGCTGCTAGGATACCTTGCAAGATCACAATTTTCCTGTGGTGCTTAAGAAGGGATCGCTTGTGCGATAAAGTGAGGAGGGGGAAGACCTTAGGCGTTGATGACACCCTCTGCGACAGATGTCACAGGATGGAGGACCCGGATTGCCTGTTTTACAAGTACCCGACGTCAGCACACATATGGGAGGAAGCGAGGATCCCATGGGTGGCGACGACTGGGGCGAACGCTTTGTGGAGGTCGATTCGGTCAGTGGGGATTGGATCATTGGACGACTGTTCCAAGCCTTTTGCTGTCTTTGGGCGATTTGGTTAGGGAGAAATGATGCTGTGTTCAAAAATAAAAAATTTTACTCAGAAAATGTTGTAGCACACTGTAAAGCACTGTATAGCTCCTGGACTGCCAGGTAATGTATCCCAAGCTCTAGTAATTTTTTTTGAAAGCTTCCCAAGCTCTAGTAATGAAACAGTGGCTGCGGTGACTCTCGCTTCGAGGGCTCACCGTCTTTTTAATAAAAAAGCTATCTTTACCATATCAGTGATGGTATCCTTCGTAACTCGTAGGCAACGTAGGACCTGAGCTCCGACTTGTGACAAAATATTCATATGCTTTTTGTTTGCCATTTCGTAAAATCATGGCTTGTTTGTAGCCCTTTCGAAAACCTCCTATCATGTGGTTGACTTCGACCCTCTCTCGAATATGTATGTCTATCACCCACACCACCAAACAAGGTTTGAAATATCGACATCCATATCGTATCGTTAGGTCTAGATATGGATGTATTAAGGATATATTGGATTATATCATAGATATCGGTGGAAATATTGAAAATAACTTAGAAGGTACTTTTTCGCAAATTAAATCAGCTTAAATTCTATACAATAAATAACACACTAGTGCATTTTTATTTTTTTGAAGGCAAAAGAGGGGGTAACACGCTATGGTGTCTGCCCCTAAATTTATTCAAAAGTTAAGAAAAGAAGAACTTACATAAGCCATGATTCAACAATAGTCCTGTAGTGCACGAGTACATTTTCACAATAAAAGCGTTGCAAAGAAAAGAGGACGCCATTTGTAGCTAACCAGATTGCCGAAATAAACACCAAAGGCAAGAGAACATCCTTCTTCGGCCTATCTTTGGCCTCCACAAGCGAGCTCTACAATGCCCCTAAGTTTTAGTATCAATCCACCTCAGACCAAATTCAAGCCAAAGTTGTGAAGTTACCGGACAGTGCAAAAAGAGATGGTCATTAGTCTCTACTTGGCTATTGCATAGTGGGCAAATATTGGACATATCCGGGAAGAGCCCCGCACAACGATCCCTTGTCATAATTTATTTCCTTCTGAGGAGCCACATAAAAAAGTTAGCCGGTATCCTGTGCTTCCAAATAAGGTTGCGATCTCTAAATCTAATGACAATATCCACCCTTGAAGCTGGTGGTTTGCATATAGCCCGATACGCCCTCTTCACTGAAAAAGAGTTGTTTTTTCAGACCCAGTGATCCTGTCTAATAGAAGGTCTATCAAGTTGTCGCAACGACTCCAATAGTAGCGGGAATTCCTCCAATTGTCGGTCAGAGAAATTCGTAATAGAGGAGGGCATCCAATTACCATTGTCCCAGCAGTCAGAAATACGGGCGCTGCGGTCGGTCACTAGAGCAAAGAGGCGAGGGAACCTGATGGACATGCCCCGCTCCCCGTCTAGTTATCTGTCCAAAAATCCAGAATTACCATCGCCAAGCACGTGTCTGAAGAGATCTTGGCAGTGAGGCATGACCGAAATGATCTCCCTTCAGAAGGGCGAATCCTGCAAGCCACGTAGATGACTCATACGGTCAGTTTGGCTCGTATCGTAGATGCATCGCAAGAGTCTGCAATAGAGGTCCTCATTCTCCCCCCACAGTCTCCCCGCCCACATAAGTAGCAACACCTTGTTCATGGTCTCCAGGCTTTTGAGCCCCCCAATCCTCCTTCATATTTTGGCAATGTTACAGTCTCCCAATTAACGAAGTGAATATCGTTACTCTCCTGTCATGACTTGCGGTGGAGGAAACGACACATCAACTTATCCATCTTCCCCCGGATCCCAGCAGGCATGATTCGGGACGACATGAAGAATACTGGAATAGCCTCAAGGACCGCCTTACTAGCACCAAGCCCCCCCCTCTAAAAAAGAAAAAGCCGCCTTCCAGCCTGAAAGTTTTTTCTCCATCTTTTCAGCAACCTGTAACCAATCCGACAACTTGATTTTGCCAGCAGCAAGAGAGAAACCCAAGCAACGCAGAGGGAACGAACCATAAGCAATGCCCAACTCTTCACTCAAGGAAAGAGTCTCTTCAATTGACATACCAAAAAGGCACCAAAGTAGACTTGTTGCGGTTGAGAACCAAACCAGACATCTCCCCAAAAATTCCAGCGTGGTTGCCATGCCCTTTGCCTCACTTGTACCTCCCTCAATAAAGAAGATTGTGTCATCAACGTAATGCATGAGAGGAATAGAGATTCTATTGATAGAATACCCCACTGTGGCTCCACAACTCTGTTCTCGGTCAACCATACAAACGAGAACATCCGATGCAATGACAAAGAGTAATGGTGCAAGGGGACATCCTTGCCTAACTCCTCTCTGAGGTTGGAAAAAACTACCTTCGGATGCCCATTGATTAACACCGAATACGAAACTATAGTTACATAACGTTTCATCCAGGAAACCCAGATATCTGGGAACCCCGTCTGTACATTGCCGCCCACAGAAACCACCAATCCACCGTATCATATGCCTTAGAGAAGTCAATCTTCCAAAGAAACCCCTTCGGTTACTTCCTCTTCCAGTCCCCAATGATTTCAGTAGGCATAACCAGACTGTCCGAGATCTGCCTCCCAGGTACAAAAGCTGTTGCAACGGAGAGATAATGTGGTCCAGTACCCTATTAAGCCTGGTTGCAAATATCTTTGCAACTACCAAGTATATAGCATTAGATAGAGCAATAAGCCTAAAATCTTCCACTCACAGAAACATCGTGCTTGGGTAAAAGGAAAATGAGGGTCCTGTTTAACTTGTCGAAACTAGCATTGCATCTGCAACATTCCTCCACCACCTCCAGAACATCGTCCCCAACCATCGACCAGAACTCCTTGTAGAATAGGATCGGGAAACCATTTGGACCCGAGGCGTCATCAACATTCAAATTTCACACCGCACAATTTAACTCCTCCATGGTGACCCCTTGAACCAAGTGACTAGCGTGCTCATCAGAAATCCTGGAGGCCCCCAGACCACTCCATCTCCTTGGCCGATTGACAGTTCTGCTTGAAAAATTGCGAAAGTGATTCGCGAACGCAATCCCCATCTCCCTTTCCCCCTCCACTTTGTTCCCATCAATCACTAAAGATCGAAAGAAGTTACGACGACGCCTCCCACTTGCCACCCTGTGGAAGAAGGCGGTATTCGCATCTCCCTTCTTGAGCCAAGCAACCCTGGATCTCTATCTCCATTTTGCCACTCGCTTCTTATCTTCAGCAAGAATGATTTTCTATCGCAACCCTTGCTCCAACTCTGAGGTATCCAACTGCCTCCCATCCTCCAATTCATCAAGCAAAGCCATTACTTTCATAAACATCCTCTTCCCTTCCTCCAACTCCGAGGTATTCACTCTGTGGAAGAAGACGGTATTCACTCCGAGGTATCCAACTGCCTCCCATCCTCCAACTCTGAGGTATCCAACTAGTGCACTTTTATAAACATGAAGAATGTATATTTAGCAAATTAACAATATAGTACACCACATACTTTTATGAACATTATTCAGGATAGCTGTAAATTTAAAAGAAAAGATGATCTAATATATATTAGAAACTATAATTTCTCCATGAACTAAAAGTAATTAATATCGATTGGAGCATGACTTGGATACATATTGGTGATTAATAACACCTAAAAATCATAAATTTGGTTATTTATTCATATCGAATTTGTTTGCGAACGTGTTAATATAAGTAGTGTCGAAGAAATCCTCAACAAATCAACTTTTAAAGTTTAAAGAATAAAAAATTACATTACAAGATTCTTTCCTCATAAAACAAGCAATATAGTCAACTAACATGATTGACGTAATAGATAAAGCATTGATATCAACATGATATCGATGATAAACTCTAATTGATGGAAAGTTTGAAATTCATCAATATTGATGATATGAGATGACATATCGTCGATATTTCGCTCGATATCAATCAATATCAAGGAAAAGGATATCCGAAGTATTATCTGTATCCTAAACTCGTCGATATGGATATATCGCTGATAAATCAAGGATATATTGGGATATTTCATTCCATGCCACCAAGTGTATTATCATCCGCATCATCTCCACCATTATCCTTTGATTTTGATTTTGCTCTATAATTGGTGGAAGCCACATCATTATCATGATCGTCATCGTCCATTTATTACACTCAAAAAGGGTTCATCATACGATGATATTTTCCCATGTAACTGTCAATGTCAACATCTGCCGCTATTTGTTAACTTATATTTTGATTTGGTTGTCTTCTCGCCTCATCAAGTACTGGGGTACCATCGAAATCCTTCCAGTTTTGTAGGACATCTTCCTCCACATTGTCATCATAAATTTTCAAAATATATGCAAGGTCGATGTGGTATATATACTCTTCTTTGTCATGCCCCTCTCTCTCATGTTTCGTCTTCAACCTTAAATTGTAATCCACATAGACAAGACTGTTGGGCTTCTATTCTCCAATCTATTTTGGAATGAACAGACGAGGTTAAACATTCTCCAGTTCTTCTCACATCCCCTATCCTAGCAAATGTAGTTTGGGACACCAATTCTGCCATCATTATCCACAAACTAGGAGCTTCTAACCCATATATTAACCGTCATTCTAAAAATGTACTAAGCCTTCTCCCACTATAAGTAGGGTCGGCTCCATGTTGAAAGATTTGACTATTTTTTACGATGGCCGTCGACTACCTAACGCAACCCTTGCAAGAGTGGGATTTGAACCCTGGTCTTTTGTGTGGTAGACACACTGTACTACCACTAGACCCTAGTCTTTTATGTGGTAGGCACACTGTATTAACCGTCATTCTGTTGTGAAAAAATCAAAAGAGAGAAATTAATTTAATAAATAACGATCTTATTATTTAAGAAGTAGCATTGATCTATTGAATGTCCCCTTTCCCGATGATTCTTGACGCGCATTACGTTAAGTCATATTATGCCACGTAAAGGTTTAAGTTCAAACTTATGAGTTGATACCAATCCCAAGTTCTTAACTTCCTACATCAGTCATGTACAAATGTTTGTGGCTTTTATCCTGTACAAGCTTTCTCTAACATAATCTGAACGATTGTTAAAAGGTCAATGCTAATATCAAGATTGTGTATGCATTAGTACTTTGGGTTTAAATAATAAGCTGGACACAAGTACTTACGTTTTAACATATTATTAAATGTGCATATTGACCTTGTAAAGAAGATGCGAGGGCATTTTGCACTATGGCTCCCCAATAATGTCCAATCAGGCCTTGAATCCTCTGCTTTGTTCTCACCTTTCCCTTCACGTAATACAATGTTCATAGATTATTCCCGTAATCGATTTTTATCATCATCCAAGATCTTTAATGCATGCGCAACTTGTTCCGTGATTTTCACGACTCATGTCACGCCATCCCATCATTGGAGATCACTGATCAATGATTCCACTTTCCATTCTCCTTTGGTTTAAGCCTCAGTTATACCAAACCATTCACCTTGACAACACATGATTTTCAAATCGATTTGTGTTGTTTCAAGCTTTGCAATGCTATAAAATTGGTAGGAGACCTTGTGATCCTAGACTCGACAATTTATCCATTCTACACCCCCGTCGATGTCAAAACTCACTAATGATTGTAATGATTGTAAATGAGTGTGGTGATCGCCCATGCTTGATCCACCACCTTTGCCACTAGTTTCGTTTTGCTTAAGTCGTTTAACATCAAGTCAATACGATATGTAAAACACGACATACAAAAAATGTTGTACTTGTTAGAAGCTATGACCATTTTACCCGCTTTCTTGAAATTGCTGCCGATGTTTTTATCTATATGCACATTGTTATCATTCCAAACCTCTTTGTGGAACGTCTTCATCAACTTCGTTAGGTACTTGTGGTCTTTCAAATGCGACTATGCATCAACCAGTTTAAGAAAAACATCTTTCCATCACGTGATGATATGGTTCCTCGTGTAACTCGTTCAACCAGTGCATATCGAGGTTATCGACTCACCCCATAGTTTGGCCAACTTTTCTTCATCCCTTTGCTCTTTTATTTTTTCTTCTCCGTGGCAAGATATTTGTTATTGATCTCATAAGATGTGGGAGCATTTACTTATGTTCATGAATCAACTATCTCATTGATGCGTGTTGCAACAAAGATCCATTAGCAATGTTCACATGAATTCTCTATCCGAGATAACTTGCTAGTAGCCCTTCCCACCTTCTCCCTGTCATTGGAGAACATGTCTTTTACCGCCTTCGATCGTGGGTTTTTGCTTATGTTTTAATGCATGGAATTATTCCTCTTTTAGAAGGGCTTAATTCCCTCCCCTTTGTGGTATTTCGTGGGTAGTGGTATGGGTGCACTTCCAATAACACACCTACTACCACTATTACCATAAAAATTGCCTCCTTGAGCACTACGTAGTTCTCGCTTTTCAAAGTCACTCTTGAATGATTTTTGTGTTGCCCTCTCATATGTCTTTTCAATCAAAAAGTTCTGAATATTAGAAGAGTTGACAAACTCGTCATCATCAAAATTATATATAACCTTTTTTTGAGAAGTAAACGGGAGTCTTAGAAATTGAGACCCAAATCATAATAGAACATTGAACTCCTTTTAAAATATGAACTCGTTGAATTCTTCATCCTTTCTTGCCTTCTTTTCATTTGTCCAAGTTGGCCTTTACGGGTTATCTTACATTCCTCAAACAAGATATGCACTTGGCTACATTCTTGGTGATGCCAACAAGGTGATTCTTCAGTCTAGTGACTCGTCTCCTCCCACCGCTTCCCATAGAACTTGCATTTCGGTTTGGATTTGTTGCCATACGGTGCAGTGGTATTTCTTCATCCAATCTAACCGCCCTCTCTCTCATTCTCAGATACCTCATATTCTAAAACGGAGTGTGAAATCATGATGTTGATTCTTGAATGAAACCCACTAGAGAACACCATACACGGAACCTATAAATTGAACCGTTGATTAATTACTATTAATTTCTTTACTTCAACCTTGGATTTATAGTTTTCTAAAATAAACAAAGTACCTAAAATCTTGAATCAGTAGTGTTTAGCATGATGTTCAAGCTTGTATGTTACAGTTTGTAATAGGAATCAACATAAATCTATTGTTCCATCGGTCGGTCGACTAGTTCGAATATTCGATCCGAATATGTGGCTCATGGGTTACCGACTGAGTAGTCTCTAGTCAACCAATAATTAGTCCAACCAAATATCCGACCTGCCTATTATTGGGTCGATTGGCTGAATTGTTGACCGACTTTTATTGATGTTTTTTTAAAATTTTAAGGCCTCATATATCCTTATATCAACATAAATGTTAAAGATCCATATATGTAACTTGTTAATTAGTATCTTTATATAAATTTTATATGTAAACTAATTAAAAATAACATACAACAACAAAGCCATTTCCCATAATTAAGTGTGGTCGGTTACATGGATTCGTTGCCTCCATTTAGATCTATCTTGGGCCAATCTCAGGTTTATATCAAAAAACTGAGATCCCTTTGTATAGTCTCATTCCAACACTTCTTGGGTCGTCCTTGCCCTCTCTTAGTCGGCTCAACATCCCAAAACTCGCATCTCCTAACCAGTGCATCAACTGACCTTTGCAAATGGCCAAACCATCTTAAACAATTTTCTTGCATCTTATCCTCGATCGGAGCTACACCAACTTTCCTTCTGATTGCATCATTCCGAATCCGATCTTTATGTGTGTGTCCACACATCCACCTTAGCATTTTGCTATTGTCATTCGCTGCACATGTCTATGGTTCATAGGCCAACATTCAGATCCATAGAGTATAGCATGTCTTACAGATGTTTTGTAGAACTTGATTTTTAAAGGATTTTTCTTATCACATAGAACAACAGAGGCTCCTCTCCACTTTAGCTAGCAGTTATTTATTTTATTAGTAACATCTCCATCAATTTCCCCATCATGTTGCAAACTAGATCCCATATATCTAAAAGAATCTCTCTTCCGAATGTTATCATCACCAATCTTCACCTCGATTTCTTCATCATTGCTTCCATCAGAAGTGCACTTCATTTATTCAGTCTTAGCCCTACTTATATGAAATCCTTTAATCTCTAATGCATGTCTCCATACCTCAAGCTTCTCATTTACTCCATTTATAGTCTCATCAATTGACACAATATCATCAACAAATAACATAGACCAAGGTATCTCATCCTGAATGTGACTTGTCAACTCGTCCTTGATTTAAACCAATGTTTATATCAAAATAGTCTATCTTCTTAGATTGGATTCTTACCCAAGAAAAAGCCATACCATGCATATTATTTATGATGTTAATGTATAGGACCTGTACTTGTCTCTTCTCCAAAACTCTCCACAATATCTCACGTGAGATAGAATCATAAGCCTTCTCCAAATCAATAAAAATCTTATGAAGATTCTTCCTTTTAGCTCTATAAATCTCCATTGTTCTTCTCAACAAATGGATGGCTTCAATAGTTGAGCGACCTGACATGAATCTGAATTGGGTTTCTTTTACTTTGGAAACTTGCATCAACCTTCTTTAGATCACACGTTCCAAAATTTTCATAGTGTGGCTCATCAACTTGATACCTCTGTAATTTGAACAATTTTGAATGTCCCCTTTGTTCTTATAAAGACGCACCACGATACTTCTCCTCCAATCTTTAGGCATTTTCTTGCTTCGCCAAATAACATTGAAGAAATTTGTAAGCCAAGTCAATCCATGCTCTCATAAAACTCTCCATACTTTTATAGGAATGTCTTTCGCTCCTACACCTTTCTAAGGTCTCATAACCTTCAAAGCCTACTCTATTTCATTTCTTTGTATTCGTCTATAGCTTGCACGATTCAAGTAACTTTCACTACTAGCTATATCACCCAAAGTGATCTCTCTATTTCCTTCCCAATGAAAATATTATAGAAATACTGCTTCCATCTAGTTTATATCCTTCTGAGTAGTAAGCACGTGCCCATCCTCCATAGAAGGACATATCGGTATCGATATCGGTGCCATGTCGACGATATATCGTTGATATATCGACGATATATTGACGCCATATCGCCGACATTGAACCGAGATTGTGAATAAAATGGCCTGTATCGACCCGATATCGACCATATCGGCGATATATCGGTGACCTGTCGATACCGATATATCGCGATATGGCCGTCCATGCATCCTCATCCTTAATGTATCTCACTTGAGAAAGGTCTGTGATATTTCTTTCTCTTGCTTTGGCCAACCTGAATATATCCTTTTGTCCCTCCTTAGAGTTGAGATTTTTGTACAAACTTCATAAGCTTTTGACTTAGCTTCGCTTACAGCCTTCTTTGCTTCCTTCTTCACTGTTCTGTAGTTTGTGAGAGTTTCCTCTGTTCTATCCTCAGAACTGTGAGAGTTTCCTCTGTTCTATCCTCATACATATCTTTAAAGCATGCTCTTTTAATTTTGAGCTTCTCTTGCACCTCTCCACTTCACCACCAAACCTCCTTGCATGAAGCTCCTTCCTTTGACTTGCCTAGCATCTTTTTGGCTACCCTTCAGATAGAAGATGCTACTGCCTCCCACATCCTGTTCGCACTTCTGCTACAATTCCAAGGTAAGTCTTCTAAAATCTTATCCCTAAAGCTTGATTGCGTCAGTTGAAGATTCCACCATTTAGTTCTAGTGATCTTAGAAACCCTTCTTTTTTTACCAGCCTTTTTTTTGCACATCCATTACTAACAAGTGATGTTGGATTGTCAAACTCTCTCCTAAGATTACTTTGCAGTCTTTGCAACGTAACACAAAATAATCTATCTGTGTTCTAGTCGGGCCACTCCTATCAGTAATTAAATTATCCTCCCTCTTCTTAAGAAAGTGTTTGCTATGAAAAGATCATAAGCCGTTACAAAATCCAGAATGATTTTCCCTCTTCATTTCTATCCTCGAAGTCATGGCCTCCATGAACACTTGCATATCCTGAAGCATCCTTTCCCACATGTCCATTGAGATCTCCAACCAGGCAAATCATCTCTCTTTGTGGGATTCCTTGCTACATCTTATCCAGATCCTCCCAAAAAGCTTGTTTAATCCTTTCATCTAAACCAATTTGCGGTACATAAACTGAGATGATATTCGAAATTTCTTCTTAAGCATCATTTTTAGCAAGATAATCCGATCCCTGAATCTTTGCACTTCAACCACACAATCCTTCAAATCTTTATGAACAACCACTCGAACATTGTTTCTACCCTTATCTTTACATGAATACTAAAGTTTAAAGCCTTTCTTCTTGATCTCCCTTGCTTTCTCTACAACCCATTTTGTCTCTTGGATACATAGTATTTGAATCTTTCTTCTTTCCATCGTATCTACGATCTCCATTGATTTCCATTCAAAGTGCCAATGTTCCAACTGTCTATCCGCAACTTTCTTTGCAACCTTCTTTGGACTAACTTCTTTACCCGCATGCGCACAACATGCGAGGGCCCTTGCAAATTTTAACTGCATCCAGACGACGATGCATCTAAATTAGCTTATTTACTTGCATGCATTCCTCATGCGAGAACCCTTGAAAATTTTGAACTACATCCAGGCAGCGTTGTAGCGGTCCTTGCCAATGTTTCATTGCATTCAGGTGATGCAACGCGTCGCAAGTAGGGAACGCCCCAGCGGAATCTAAATGTTTGCTTAAATCTATGTTGAAAAGATCCGACTGTCTTGAGGCAATTTCCTAAATAGTATAATTTTAAATACTATTTAGAGAAGTTGTCTCCAACTGTTTTACGCTGGCTGTCGACTACTTAACGCAACCCTCAATTTACACGGACTTGGGACCGGCCATGAGTGGGTTTAATTAAAAATAACATAATCGAATAATCGAATAATTTCGAATAGTCGCTTGGATATCGATTTATCTTTATTCAGTGACTCTCTGGCTCCGACTATATATTGAACGCAGACTTTTGCAACGCATCAAAAATCTAGAGTCCTATCAAGCAGCTTTAAGAAACCCATCAAAATCCTAAAACGAATTTTCATTGTATCTCAACAAATGCAAGAATTCTTCTTGAAGGCGCTCAACAATAAGTAATAGGACGACAAAATAAATAAAAGCCTTAAAAATTCTATATAAAAATGAATAAAAATGAAGAAAATTAGATTGGATTGGATACCTTCTCGACACCTTAAGGCTCAGGCTTCAGTAACTTCCCCTTCTTGCAGGAAATGGGACCGAAGTGGACTATGTATCACCTTTATGGTTCGAATGGATAAAATATTTGATGGGAATTTTGTTGACTTGACAATATTTTGCCATGATGCCATCGATCGATATCTTGCCGGTATATCGCAAGATATCGGTGGATTTCATGTAGAAGGATATACATGCTAATATTGATACATTTATCTTGTCGAATCCTGATATATCATCTCTATATCGACGTGCAAGATGTTTGAACCTATAAATTCTATCTTTGACCACTTTCTTGCACAACCTACATGTAAACATATTCGGATAGTCACGGTTCAAAAGATAACCAAAATTGCAATGCAGTATTATGTGATCGTGGTGGCACAGAAGATGTCAGTGGATGTGACGTTCATAGGTGTAGCCATCTATAGTTGCTTAAATTCAGTCATGGCTCGAGATTTCACCTAATTTCGACGATATTTCGGTGAAATTTTGGTTTGGTTGGATTGGCAAAACTGAAATCGATATGCCAAATTTCGATTCTGGGGCAATTTCGCTCAATTCAGGCTCAATTTCACCGAAATATCGGCAACTTGTCACCAACATTTTGGCATCGCCAGCTTCTCGACATGAAGTTGAAATCGATATTAGGCCATGAATTCAGTATCAATGATATAACATCATATAACACTATTGACTATAATTATACATTGAAAAACATCTGCCATGCACTCTGACTAAGCACTGCCTATGTACACTACTGTTCAAAAAGATGTTTGATCATGTACCCTTCTAAAAAAAGTTAAGCTAACTAAACATTAACATTTATAATTTTATACAAAGCATTAAGCTAAGTACATTCACCGTGCACTTTGAAAGACTCTGAGCTTCTTCTGAAACCCTTCGTTAAAAAAAGGTTCATGGTGAAACAACCATTAATTTTTTCTAAAAACATTTGAATAAAAAATGTAAAACTACCATTCAAATTGTCTCTAAAAATGAAAAGGACATTGTATAATCCTTATAGAAGGAGGCGTGCAATTGGACAATGGACCTGTTGGTTTCAACGATGTGTTACTTACATGAGAGAGTGGTCGTGATGGGGCAATGAGGTGAAGAAGATATTGGAGACATTATGGAGCGGTAGTGGTGACAAATGTGAGAGAGGTGCGCGCGATGTGATGGTGATTGGAGAGAGAGAGAGTGGTCATGGCGAGAAGGCACATGCAAGCACGAGAGGAGATTGTAAGAGGGAGCGTTCAAGGGGCAGGGTTTGGGTTTTTTGGGTCTCAGGGGGGGAGCCCACAGTAAGTAGCTTGGGACATAACTTGATTTTATCGACAGGAATACGGTTTAGGGTTTAGGTTACAACAAGTTTAATTAATCGATTACTTGTTCAGCTAAGTCGCGAAGTTGGCATGCTTAGTCATTTGACCAATGACCGACTCGACTAAACAGGTTGACTAGTTGGTCTAATCGATCATTTTTTGCATGCTTCGTATTTAATGGTTTTTTTAAAAAGCTTAATGATAAATATTTGAGATGGACAACCTTCTGGATATAACGAACACCGTTAGGAGTCAGAGAATATATACATGAATACCATTTCATGATCAAATTCTAAGTAGATGCACCTAAGAAGATTATAGATCCTTAGTATTAAAAAACCATAGATTCAGGTGATACGACATTGCATATAAATTGCCCTCATTATGTCGTGCGTATAGGATAATCAATATCAATATACATGGTGTCATTTATCCAGAGCATTAATAGAAGCTACCAGAATGCTGTTAGTGTCGTTGATATACAACTTGTATCGCTGGTTAGCTGCTATTGTCGGGGGCTTGTCGTTGTCATGCTACTCGTCTCGGGGACTTGTTCATGGTGTTCCAGTGATATCATTTTGAATGCCACTAGGCATGTGGGGCATGCCACTCCATGTTGCCCATTACCCCCTATATTGTCCTATATGTATTGCTTATTTATGCAATTGTTTAGTTTAATATATTATAGTTTTTATTTTTAGTATTCAAGCTATGTTACTTGCTAGCTTAGAATCATATGCTCTTAAATTCCATTAGCCATTCATTGTTTGCAAAACTTTTTTAGATTAAAGAACACTGTAGGATTACGTAAGAATTTCCAATCGTGATGTAATGTGTAGGAGGGTGAAGATATACTAATTAGTCAAGGTTATAATAGTTAGTAGTCAGTATTTAGTCGGGCGGGTCACTGAGGATAAGCTGACGGTTGGACGACTAATTGGTTAAGTCGGTTTTGTATTTTCTAATAGTTTAAATATATTTTTTAGATATATATTCTTATCATTTATATAGATCTAGAAATTTTCAATGCTACCATAACAAAATAAAAGGAATCATTGAATTCTAGCCAAACATCAATCATTTTATAGTTTACTTTTTTTTTTCAAAATCCAGGAAAAATAAAATAAAAACACTGTTATTTTTTTAAAAGTTGACCGCTCACTTTAATGGTATCTTTGCCTTCCAAGCTAGTAGATAGTCTAAGTGAAATTTGATCATGATCTCAAGGGCATCCTTGAAGGCGTCATGATTAGATTTAACCGTGAACTTGTCATCTACTCACCGTGCGACCATTTACCTTATTGGCATTGAAGATGGTATCGTCTAGTTGTGTTATCAAGGAGATATATGTTAGTACTGTATATATGAAGGGCTGGACACAAGTATAAATATAACTAAATGTTGAGATTTCCTTCATCATGCATTTCCACTTCTTAGTGGATTACTATTTGATTTGCTACCAATGGAGAATAGTTTTTCATCTCGAATCAAGGTGATTGGATTTGCACCATTGAAAATAATAATTTATATACTTAGTCAAGTTATATAATAAATATTTATTTTTTCGTTTACATAAAGTAACTAGTGTTATTAAAAGCAACATGGGATTCTAACTCTCATCAATGAGGTTCCCTAGTTGCTTCTTCCATAGGATTCCATTCATGCGCATCAGAAAGGACTAGACTATTGAGTCTAGATCATCTTCTAGAGTCACCTGTCAATTATTGCCATGTTGAAAAAAGAAATCATTCCTATGCTTGGGGGAGAAGGTGTTGCTATGGAGGTAGACATTTCTCACCACTCCATTTTGGCAACATCATTCTATCACTTTTTTCTGTGAATTCTCGAAGAAGAGACCATTCCCATACAAAGCATGCATGTGCACAATAGTATATTTGCCTTCCAAAATAGTACAAAGCCAATGTAAATTCTTGGTCAAGATCTCGAGGGTGTCCCCGAAGGCATCATAAGTGGATCTATGGTAAACTTGTCATCTACTCACAAACATCTACTATATTGGCATTGGAGGTTACATCATCCATGAGCGCTATTAAGGAGATATATTTCAGTTGGTTTATCTGAGGGAGGTGGACGTAAGAATCATTATCATACTGCCTTTGCTTGCCTCCTTGCTTTCGTAATATGCATCCAACGTTTGTTCATCAGTATGCTATGGAAAGGCTAGAGTTGAGGTGCTCAAGGTGTACACCTCCAGACGATGTGGAGGGAAACCGCCCTAAAGCTGGCGCTTCTACTGGATTTGGTGAGTTGTGGTGAATGGGGGGGGGGCAAGGTGGCGAGGAGATGAAAAGGAGCATGCCTAAGCTTTTGTACTCCATATTTTTCATTCACTAGATGGTGAAGATGGATAGTCTTTTTTTCTTTTTGTGTTACTTATGTTACCTCAATTTTTAAGATATTAAGAAAATTGGGTTGCAAACTAGGATTTATTGCAACATGAAGACTGGCATCCAAATGGAATTAAGTTCAAGGAATGCTTTCTCAAGGACATGTGACGTGTACTGAAATTACATTAAAGATTTCGATTAATAATCCTTCCAATTTATTCCCATAACATGACTTTTTTTTTATAAATATCAAGAGCAAGGATTGTGAAATTTAGATACCATCTTCTCAATTAGTCAAATTGTACTCTTAAAAGTAAAGATACATGAATGTATGACCTACTCAAGGTGTTAATTTGTTTGAGATTGTACATCAATTTCTTAGAAGTCACTTCGGAAATATTTATGTTTTGGGCAAAGAAGCATGCACAAACAATCCAATTATGTGGATCATGGCCAGGTCACGTGGAATTATATGATAATAATTTATGCGTGTATTCATCACGTTATAGTAATTAAAACATAGAACTTGGATTCGTTGTGTTTTACTTGGGATGGAGCCATAAACTTTTTATAGAGAGGGCACAAACTAAAATAATAATTTATTTGTTAATTATTCTATTGCCAACTGACAAGTAGAGTAATTATGATGTTGTAAAAATGACATAATTTGATTGAACTTCCTTATTTTTTAGCTTTATTGAATGAGACACATGTAAGAGATTTGGACTTCCTTTTTTTTGGAAAACCGCTTCATTCTAATTACATATATAATTATGGACATCAGATAAATCAAAATTCATAGACTTAAAATAAATCAAGTGTGACGATGGATTTTTTTGCTTGCAACAACAAAATTTACATTGTCGGAAGCCAGATAATTTTCTTGGTCAATGTTGTGGTAAATTTTCATTGCCACAAGTCAGGTATATGTTGCGGTAAAGCAACATTTTCCTGTTTAAATTAAGTTGAATATAGATTGGATTAGCATAATATATAGTATAGAAGTACTTTCTATTAATATAGCATTATAAAAAATGTTGCAACAATAATCTAGGACATCGAATTTATAACTATATCAACAATTTTTTCGACTATAGATTATCGTTATATAACATTCATGGCTAAATGTAGGCTAAATTAAGATTTGTGGCAATGATATGTTTGTTATTACTAATAGATAATATATTGCGTCAGACGAATTTATAGACAAAAAAATATCCCATATTTTGTGACAACAAAAAGTTCGTGACAATAGAAATAATCGATAGCTAATTGTTTTCGATCACATTTATTACTTCAATTGTAATTTGTTGTAGTGATAAAATTTTAGGTAATTATATATTGTAGTAAGATTTTGAAACTTGTTGCAATAAATAAAGCTTCAAAAATTAAATGCGTTATCAGAATAGTAGTACACAATTGATACAAACTCAAACATATTTAGATGACATCACTAAAATAGAGAACACAACAAGAAATAGAATCATAAAATAAAGTAAGATACACTCCTTTTTTTGACCGAGAGAGGGAAAGAGATAGATGAAGGAGAAAGGTAGAAAGAGAGATGTGTCAAGAGAATATGCGGGGAAAGCTTCGCAGATGAAATAACGAGAATGAAAACATTGTAGAAATAGATCATAGTGTTACCCTTTTTAACTTTTTTTTTAAATCTATAAATTAGATTAGTATATAAAAATCAAATTAACACTATATATTTAACATATATAGAAATAATACATGGAAGATTACCTAAAATCTAGGGAGGCATGTGCCCCTCCATGCCCCCCTTTAGATCTGTCCATGTGTTTTTACTAACAATTAATTTAGCATTAGCAATTGTTCTTTTATACATTGAGAAATTACGCTAAAATAAATAAATAAATATATACACATACTTTTTTGAATATCATATAATTTATTTGACTAAATTGCATTTTGTGTGCATGGAAAAATAAAGCTTACATCTTGATTGCCTCGATTCTAGGGAAGCCACGTCGCTTGACCTTTCTTTTTCTAGAACCTTGTTCATCAACGACATGACCCACGAGTCAACGGTAGGGTGCAAATGAAGGTATACTAATATATTTGTTACCATATCCTTACCCTGTTAGAGTATGCATCTGGATGGGTAATTGGATCCCTTACCGCATGCACTCAAGTTTAGTCCCACATTGTGTATAAGTGGGACTTGGTCATAGTTCTGTGGGGCTATATAAGAAGCCCCACGCCACATGTATTCATTAAGAGAGTAATATAACATCAACCTTGTAAGGCAGTTTCTTTCAAAAAAAGAGCCTTGTGAGGTGGTTCTCATGTGGTTTCATCCCGCTCCCTATGGAGCAGGGTTCCACATACATTTTTGTGATTATTACATGTTTTTATATGATTTCACTTTCACATTGTCGTTCTCTACATGGCACCATATTGGGCTCGATTCTAGTGTTTTTTGAAGATTTTTTTTGATTTTGTTCAAGTTCTCATTGATTCCATGATATCATCAATGCCGTATTCTTATCATTCAGAAGTCATCGCCAAGTTCGAGAAACCCATTAGGGTTCTTGATGGAACCCTAATTTTGTTCAATAACAGTTAAGAACCCTTACTCAGAACAGTTCCATTCTACGCTTACGGTGACGACTATTGCATTGCTCGACTCTAGCCAACACTGAACAGAGGTGAACAATCCCTCCATACCACATCTTCATGCACGATCCCCCAAGCGTGGACACAATCATCAGATGCGTGTGTGACACCTCCATTCAAGCGAATCTCCAAGCGTGAGATGCACACACAGATCTAGAGCGCTGAAGACTTTCCCGAGTATCACGTTGACCCTCCGCGCATGAGGGCACATTAGTGAGGGATTAATCGTGGTATTATTTATCAGCGATGGTGGCTCCACTACATTGGATTCTTCTGCGAACTTTATGCCCCTACTCCAACTTCGCCTCCAGCATGAGAGGACCTTGGATAGACCCCAACACCTAAAGTGGCACTCGCAACCCCTCCCCCCGCCCACACACACACACACAACACACCACCACCACCACCTCAACTCCAACCAAACTTAGCCACACAAAAGCCCCCTTATTCCAAGTACATGAGGACCAACCCATGCATGATCTATACGCCTCAATCTCTATGGACTGCAACACCCTCCAATGGTGGCGGCACCTCTCCATGCTCCGGGCATCACCACCTCCATTAGTCCCCTCGCCTCCTCGTATAGGCAACACCACAACTCTTTCTTGTCGCCATCCACTTGCAAGGCATCTCTAGGAGGTTGAGGGATAGTGTTAGAGTATGCATCTATATGGCCACTTGCACTCAGTTATAATTTAATATCGTGTATGAGTGAGACTTGACCATATTGGTGGGGTTATATAAGAAGTCTCATGTTACTTGTATTCATTGAGAGATTTCAATATAACGTACTCCATGTGAGATGGTTCTCCCATGGTTTCTTCTCTCTCCTTGTGGACTAAGGTTCCACATAAATCTCCGTTCCTCATGGTTATTATTTGATCTTCGTCTGATTGTGCTTTCATATTGTCAGTTTATACATTCATTTTTAAATACAGAGTGATATTGATGGATTATGGTTATGAAAACTATGTTAATCCTTGAAAAATGGATATGGATGTAGAATAATATTGATCGTATCTAGATAATATTCGAAATATTATACATTAGATGGAATGCTCATGCTATAAATATATTAAATGTGCTTATATCATAATATTTATACCAAATATGATGAAAGAAGGTATAAATCTATGGTATATATAATTAAAAATAAATCTATAACTATATAAAAACAGATATATGGATACGAATATTTGTAGATATTAAAGTGATATCCTTGTCCATATTTATAATAAAAACATATACAAATATGGATTTCTAACTCTGTATAAAACTGATATGGTGGCGGATCGGATTCGGATGTTTCCACATTCGTTTGTCCCTAGTCAAGGGAAAGACTTTACAAGTACTCCATTTCTGGAACAGTCATCAAACTAGAGTTGAAAGCCTTGTCATTACTGAGATGCATGTATAGAAAGTCTGTCGTCTAAAGTGATTACTATTCTGATACGCAGAATCTCAGGATTGATTACTGTTGACATATGATTATTTTTGTGAATCAAATCTTTTCTTAGAAGTCTGTGAGTCTGTATGATTCAGAAGTATCTTTGATATTAGAAAATTACTATGGAGGAGGTTGCAGTCAATGATAAGGACAATGATCTTAGGCCAGGACCAAGTCATTTCCTTACACATTACCAAACATGTGAGATAAAAAAGTTACATTCTTTTAACAGTAGGACTACGTAATTTCCCTCCTACCAACTAGTTCCTGAGTTCTCTCCACTGATCTATTAGTTTGGTAACGAGTACAACTACGCTACCAACTACTTACTGAGTTCTCTCCACTGATCTAATAGCTTGGTAACGAGTTTTACAACTACATCGAATAGATGGAGAAGATATAGAACATAGGGAACAATTTTCAGTTCCTGTTGACTATCAAAGGACCAGTTCACTACAATTATTATTTAATACTTTATACATGCCGCCTTTGTTTAATACTTTGATTAAAAAAAATACTTTATTCATGTCTTTGTTTATCAGGATGGAAAGACAAAGGCGTGAAGACGAATTGAAAAACCGATCCTCTAAGAAGGCTCAGGAGGCTGAGCAAGCGATCTTAAACAGAGTAAGTTTTTGTCCTTTCGATTTTAATCTTCTGTCATGTGGATGATGATTTTCTTCTAAAAAGGGATCAATTTGCATTGCATTTTGTTTCACATTTTTATGCTCCGCAGGCGACTAGCCCTCAAACAGGAACTCAACAGAGTGGAAGTAGCATGAAATCAATGAAAGATAAATCTAAAGAGACAGAAAAGGACGAAAAGAAGGAATCGGCTCTGCAAACTGCTGGACCTGGTGGGGAGATAACTGCAGGTACTTGTCAAGATATTTACATGCTATTTATGCAAGTATGGTGGGTGTTGTTTTGGAAGTCCCAAGCTGATGCTCACCAATACGCAACAAATTTTTTTCCATTGAAGATCTTTATTCTGTCTAGGGTGGTTGCTCAAGAAAAGCACAAAGGGAAATGGTTGGAGTAGGCGATGGTTCGTCTTGAACGAAAAGAGTGGGAAGGTTGGTTTCATTTCTTTCAAACACTTTATGCTGTTATTCTCATGGATGTCTCCGGTATAGCCAATGTAAAATTGAAAACAAATCTGATTTTTTTATTTTTCATAATGGGAGTAATACACATCAATGCTTACGTTGTTTGTGGGAATTTGAGACCTGATGATCTGTGAAAGTGATTGCGCTTGTAACCCTGGTTGATATTTCAGCTTGGGTACACTAAAAAGCAGGAGGAAAGGCATTTCCGTGGCGTTATCACCTTGGAGGTAATTTCCTACTCTTCTAAGTTCTCTTTTTTTTGTTGAACATTTACTATATCAAATTGATTTCGCCAACAAAGTTGAACTTTCTTAGCAGCTGCTTTAGATAAAGGTTTAGAGCATTTAAACTTTTCTGCCTACCCCATTTTCCCAATCACCCCTTACGTGTCACCTAAGTATACCCAAGGCCTTAAATGTCGGTTTCGGTCACCGTTTCGGTATCGACCAAAACAGAATTTCGATGGAATTTCGGTGGAATTTTGACCGAAATTTCGGTCATTTCGGTCATTTTTTGTACTAGCACCCCCATATTTCGGTCATTTCGGTCGAATTTCGATTTCGACTGGATATCGATATTCGACAGAAATTCGACTGAATTTCGCTGAAATTTGAGACCATGAGTATACCAGTCAAATGTTTTAGTTATTTAACTGCAGTCAGCTTATGTCTTCTTGCTATATTAGGAGTGCAATGTAGAAGAAGTTTCAGATGAAGAGGAACCCCCAGCTAAAAGTTCCAAAGATTCAAAAAAGGCAAATGGGCCAGAAAAAACACCCAGTCTAATTTTTAAGATCACTAGTAAAGTTGCATATAAGACTGTAGTCAAAGGTGTGATTTCTAATTTACTTCAGCATCTCTATTTATCTATTCTTTATCTTTTGTTTACTTTATATCTCTTTAACGATGGTGCAGCTCATAGCAATATTATATTGAAAGCTGAGAGTATGGCTGACAAAACGGAATGGGTAAACAAGTTGAGGAATGTAATACAGCCTTCAAAGGGAGGTCCTCCTGCTGGGGCTGGTACATCAGAAGGTGGTCATTCAATGAGGCAAAGCCATTCAGATGGTTCTCTGGTAAAATCAGCTCTCTAAACTGTCATACTAACTGGAAAAAATGTCAAGTATGTTTCAAGTAGTAGCAACATCTGTAATGTTGGTACTTTTGTTTTTCCTTCGACATACACATGCCCACATAGGCCCCTTGGATCCTAAAGAATTTACCATTATTCTTTTTTGTTTAAGATGGAAATTTTGTCGCATTTAATGTGTTGCTCTTTACATGACGAGCTATTATTCAATATATATGATCTTTTATGAGCAGTTAATGTCACAATTAGTTCCTAACTAGTATTTTAACATTACTATGTAAACAAGTTAACTAACTTGATTAAATCTCAAGTTTACTCATGAAAGATTAATGTTGCTTAATTCAATGGGCTATATTTGTTGGCATCTCCAACTCCATGGTTTCCACAATTTGCAATACAAATACATCAGAAGGTGGCCATTCCATGGGGCAAAGCCTTTCAGATGGTTCTCTGGTAAAATCAGCTCTCTAAACTGTCATACTAACTGGAAAAAATGTTAAGTACGTTTCAACTAGTTGCAACATCTGTAATGTTGACACTTGTTTTTCCTTCAACATACACGTGCCCACATAGGCCCCTTGGATCCTAAAGAATTTACCATTATTCTTTTTTGTTTAAGATGAAAATTTTGTCGCATTTAATATGTGTTGCTCTTTACATGACGAGCTATTATTCAATATATATGATCTTTTATGAGCAGTTAATGTCACAATAATTCCTAACTAATATTTTAACATTATTATGTAGACAAGTTAACTAACTTGGTTAGCTCAAGTTTGCTCATGAAAGATTAAGGTTGCTTAATTGAATGGGCTATATTTGTTGGCATCTCCAACTCCATGATTTCCACAATTTGCAATACAAATACAACAAAATGATCATTGCAAGCAATACGTGCCTCCCATTTGTGGCTAAATATGCAAATTAAAGGCAGTTAACTTTCTGCAGACCATTTTCAGTTTCCATGTCTATTTTGTCGGAATCGTCGGGTCAATCACGAATTCTTGGGTTCTGTCTCTTTTCGAATAGGACACGATGGTTAGAAGACCAGCTGATCCTGAAGAGGAGCTTAGGTGGATGTCCCAAGAAGTTCGTGGTTATGTAGAGGCCGTCTTGAACAGTCTTGCTGCAAATGTTCCGAAAGTAGTACTCATTACCCTGTTAATGCCATTGTATTTTTTTTTTATAAATAACAAAAATCTTACGCAGTACAATTGAACAGGCTGTTGTTCTTTGCCAAGTGGAGAAGGCAAAGGAAGATATGTTAAATCAGCTTTATATCTCTGTGAGGTTCGTTATACATACACCAACTACACACTATTTCTAGAATCATATCAGTGTACTTTGGAATTGACTTTGCATGTGCATACCAAATAAGGAGCTGGTTGTGGATGAGTCTGGAACAAAACTGTCTTTTGCTTATGAAAGTTATACATCAATCTTTCTTTCTTAGTATTCAATGCTTTCTTAAAGTTGCTATGCTTTCCCATGCTTCATCTATACTGAATTATGTTCCAATAGTGGACATCTCTCCTAGTATAATAGCATTTGGTTCGTTGATTTTCAAGCTGAAATTGAATCGGACTTTCATCCAACCGAATCAAATTTAATTGATTATCGAACTTGAGAATTTTGTGACAAGGAGTGAAAAGAAATGCATTGGAGAAGGATATATACAAGTACTTGGAATTGTATTCACTTAATTTTCTTCTTCTTTATCTCACTCTTGTTCATCTTTAAAAACATAGATGAAGAAGGATTCTTCTGTTTAGAAAAATCAAATTGTAATATATTTTTATATCCTAAGGATTTTTAAATTTGTGTATAGTGTATGTAGACAAGCTCGAGTAAATGAGGAGGGTTGCGTTAGGTAGCCGACAACCAGCGTAAAACAGTCGGAGACAACTTCCTAAATATTATTTTTTTTAAAATACTATTTAGGAAGTTGCCTCATGACAGTCGGATCTTATCAACATGGATTTAAGCAAACATACAGATTTCGTTGGGGCGTTCTCTACTTGCGACGCGTTGCATCGCCCGAATGCAATGAAAAATTGGCAAGGGCTGCCAGTGTTCACGAAAGCGGTCTGTGCGGCCGCATATGCGGCCGCATCTGCGTATGCGGTGCCATCACCGCACCGCTTTCATGAAGCCCTGCATTATGCGCCCTGTGCGCTTATGCGGGCCGCATATGCGGGCTGTGCGGCCGCCTATGCGGTCTGTGCGGCCGCATACATATTATTTTATTTTTTTTATTTTTTTAATTTTTGCCATATTTTTATTATGTTATTTGTGCCACATTTTTCTTGCTTTTGCATGTATGCCAACCATGCATCCATGACTATTTAAATCCATCATCAAAGTAATTGTACGACGAGATTGGAGTAAACACGCGAGGAAGAAAAAGAACAATGTACCAATAATTTAGCAAATTAATTTAGTCAACTAATAGTTATAATGAATGTAATATATTATATGTAAAGTTTGGTACTTTTGATGGAGGATCAATTATAAATATAACAACAACGATAAATGACAATACATTCAACAATAGAGGCATTTTGTATGCTAACTTTTCTATTTTGTTGATTGCTGTCAATTATTTTATGTGCTAACCGTTCTATTGAAGTATTGATATTTGATTGATAGAGATTGTTTTGAACTCTATATGAAAGTTATTTTTCTTAGATCTTCGGTTGGACCACAATTATACATAAATTTAGTTCTCTTGTAGTCACTTTTGTATATATTTAATTATTTTTCAATAAAAAATTAGGAAACCGCGTAGAACCGCATATGCCCCCACATACCGCTTAATCGCTATTCAGTGACCTGTCCGAACGCATACGCATACCGCTTTCCTGAACCTTGAGGGCTGCTACATCGCAGTCTGGATGTAGTTCAAAATTTGCAAGGGTTCTCGCATGAGGAACACACGTGGGTAATTAAGCTAGTTCTGCTGCATCACCACCCGGATGCAGTCCAAATTTATAAGGGTTCTCGCATAATGGACGCATGCGAGTTAAGAAGTTAGTCCAAAAGAGATTGCAAAGGAAGTTGCGGATTGCTAGTTGGAATGTTGGCACTTTAACTGGAAAATTGATGGAGATAGTGGATATACAATGGAAAGAAGGAAGATTCATATACTATGTCTTCAAGAGACTAAATGGGTTGGAGAGAAAGCAAGGGAGATTGAGAAGACATGCTTTAAACTTTGGTATTCAGGTAAAGATAAGTGTAGATTCGGTGTTGGAGTGGTTATTCATAAGGATTTGAAGGTTTGTGTGGTTGAGGTGCAAAGATTCGGGGATCGGATTATTTTGCTAAAATTAGTGCTTGAAGAAGAAATTCTGAATATCATCTCAGTTTATGCACCACAAATTGGTTTAGATGAAATGACTAAACAAGCTTTTTGGGAGGATCTGGATAAGATTTTCAAGGAATCCCACACAGAGAGATGATTTGCATAGGTGGATATCTTAATGGACATGTGGGAAAAGATGCTTCAGAGTATGCTAGTGTTCATGGAGGACATGGTTTTGGGGATAGAAATGAAGAGGGAAAAGTCATTCTGGATTTTGTAACATCATACGATCTTTTCTAGCAAACACTCTCTTCAAGAAGAGGGAGGAGCATTTAATTACTTATAAGAGTGGGCCAACTAGAACACAGATAGATTACTTTGCGTTGAGGAGAAGATATCGATTGTGACTGCAAAGTAATCCCAGGAGAGAGTTTGACAACTCAACATCGCTTGTTAGTCTTGGATGTGCAAATAAAAGGCCTGGTAAAGAAAAAGAGGGTTCCTAAGATCACTAGAACTAGATGGTGGAATCTTCCACTGAAGCAATCGGGCTTCAAGGAGAAGGTTTTAGAAGACTTATCTTGGGATTGTAGTGGAAGTGCAAACGAGATGTGGGAGGCAGTAGCATCTTGTATCCGAAAAGTAGCCAAAGAGATACTAGGCGAGTCGAAGGGAGGAGCTCTAGGTCAAAAGGAGGCTTGGTGGTAGAGTGAAGGGGTGCAAGAGAAACTAAAAATTAAAAGAGCTTGTTTTAAAGCTATGTCTAATGATAAAAGGAAACTGTCACAAAATACAAAATAGCAAAAAAGGAAGCAAAGAAGGCTGTATGCGAAGCTAAGTCAAAAGCTTATGAAGTTTTTTTTAATAAAAATATCGACTCTAAGGAGGGCCAAAAGGATATGTTCAAGTTGGCCAAAGCAAGAGAAAGAAAGACCAAAGACTTTTCTCAAGTGAGATGCATTAAGTACGAGGAAGATCATGCTTGTTACGCAGAAGACATAGAGACTAGATGGGAGCAGTACTTTCATAAACTTTTCATTGGAGAAGGAAATAGAGAGATCACTTTGAGTGATCTAGCTAGTAGTGAAAGTTACTTGAATCGTGCAAGCTATAGACGAATGCAAAGAAAGGAAGTAGAGGAGGCTTTGAAGGTTATGAGACCTGGGAAGGGTGTCTGATCGGATGACATTCCAGTAGAAGTATGGAGAGTTTTAGGTGAGCGCGGTTTAACTTGGCTTACAAATCTATTCAATGTTATTTGGCGAAGCAAGAAAATGCCTGAAGATTGGAGGAGTATCGTGGTGCCTCTTTATAAGAATAAAGGAGACATTTAAAATTGTTCAAATTATAGATGTATCAAGCTGATGAGTCACACTATGAAAATTTGGGAATGCGTGATCGAAAGAAGGATGGGGAAAGTTTCCAACGTAAAAGAAAATCAATTCAGATTCATGCCGGGTCGCTCAACTATTGAAGCCATCCATTTGCTGAGGAGAATAATGGAGATTTATAGAGCTAAAAGGAAGAACCTCCATATGATCTTTATTGATTTGGAGAAGGCTTATGATTCTGTCCCACGAGAGATATTGTGGAGAGTTTTGGAGAAGAGACAAGTACATGTCCTATACATTAACCTCATAAAGGACATGTATGATAGTGCTTTATCTTGTGTAAGGACCCCGTCTGGGAAGACTGACTATTTTGACATCAACATTGGTTTACATCAAGGTTCAACTTTGAGTCCATTTCTTTTTACTTTGATTATGGACGAGTTGACAAGTCACATTCAGGATGAGTTACCTTAGTGTATGTTATTTGCTGATGATATTGTGTTGATTGACGAGACTAGAGATGGAGTAAATGAGAAGCTTGAGGTCTTGAGACATGCATTGGAGACTAAAGGATTTCGTATAAGTAAGGCTAAGACGGAATATATGGAGTGCACCTTTGATGGAAGCAATGGTGAAGAAACTGAGGTGAAGATTGGTGACAATAACATTCGGAAGAGAGATTCTTTTAGATATATGGGATCTATTTTGCAACAGGAGGTGGGAATTGATGGAGATGTTACTAATAGAATAAATGCAGGCTGGTTAAAGTAGAGAGGAGCCTCTGCTGTTCTCTGTGATAAGAAAATTCCTTTAAAAATTAAAGGAAAATTTTACAAAGCAGCCGTGAGACCTGCTATGCTCTATGGATCTGAATGTTGGCCTGTGAACCATAGACATGGGTAGAGAATGGTTGTAGCAGAAATGAAAATGCTAAAGTGGATGTGTGAACACACACGTAAAGATCGGATTCGGAATGATGCAATCAGAAAGAAAGTTGGTGTATCTCCAATCGAGGATAAGATGCGAGAATACCGCTTAAGATGGTTTGGTCATTTGCAAAGAAGATCAACAGATGCACCGGTTAGGAGATGCGAGTGTTGGGATGTTGAGCCGGCTAAGCGAGGGCGGGGACGGCCCAAGAAGTGTTGGAAAGAGACTATACGAAGGGATCTTAGTTTTTTAGATATAAGCCCGGGATTGACCCAAAATAGATCTGAATGGAGGCGGAAAATCCATGTAGCCGACCCTACTTAATTGTGGGAAAAGGCTTTGTTGTTCGTATGTATGTGTGTGTATGGATTTTTTAACGAACTGAACTTTATCAAATCTACTAGTTTAAGGTTTGATTCGTTTGTAACGAGGATAAATCTATGTTTAGGTTCGAACTGACTCTGAATTGGACTTTTAATAAATCTAATCTAAGCAAATGTCGAACTTGAGAATTTGCCGACAATTCTACCGAGGACACCTAAATGATTCTGTTGCAAACTTTCTTGATGCTTCCATCCTCAAGTGCTGGACTGGGCTTTGATTTCATTGTCGGAGAAATAAGCTTCTTGACGAGTTCTTGTCTTATACGGCAGCTGGTTTTCTTCTTTATTCTGATGATACTTTTGTGTAGATTGCTGATTCTAAGCTCAAGACTCTTTTAGTTAAAGAAGGCTTATATATTTTACAAGGAATCCAAGTGATGCTATTTTCATGTCATGAACAAAAAGAAAAATAGACTATACTCAATTTTGAATGTATATTATTTTGAATAGAAAACACATATTTAATATATACTTGTACGCGTGCGTGCACGCAGGCACACACACACTATCAGTAAATATGCTTTCATTATGTGAACAGATTGATGAAGTTACATGAGATTTTTTGATGATGGTTTTGAGATTTTGATTATTTGAATTTTGGGTCATGAGAGCTTTTTGTAGATGGTTACTTTCTAAATAGTTTATTATCTTTGTCCTATTATTGGCTGCTTCTCGGTTTTAAGGCTTTCTGAATAGTGGGTTTCGGATGAAGATGGCTTCTCTGTGATGTCGTCAAGAAAACTTTTCATGGATGGATTCAACAACAATTTTAAACCAGTCAGGGGTGCTTGTTAGCCATGATGCCTTTTATCTCCTTTTGCATCTTACTTTTCAGATATGAAAAAAGCTGCCTTGCATTATGGTTATGGAACTTCAACAAATTTTTAATTGTGGTTACTAGGTAGTAGCAAGAAGTTGACATGTCATCTTCATAAAGAGAGTAAACATATCATGAAGAATGTTGTGGTGTTGACTAGTATATCTGTGGTATTTATGGGCTTCTGATAAATTTCACAACCCTTTTTCCACTTGTAATATGGAAGAATTCAACTATATTCAGTTGTGCTTACCTTGCTGGGCCGGGGACACCGATGATAAATGGGAAAAAACATTTTTTTATACCACTTGTCATAGATAAGAAGATTTCAAGCAATACTTGCTGAGGAGATCAATGGGGCATTGCCCATTTCGGTAGAACACTGATATGGTGGTGACTGATCTTTACTTGCCGAGTTAGTTTTTTGGCGTAGAGGTCAAGCGGGTTGTGGCGAGATTGTTAGGTTTAAGTTTCTATATTGCTTGTAAAATGAGTTCCATGGGATGTGCTTGGGGAAAAGTTGGTAGCAGTGAGGAGTTTCTAGAGTGGGGTGTCTGCTTTTTTTATAGACCCGATTGATTCTTCATGTTCCTGTTTCCCAAGCTCTGTTGAGATGAGAGTGGGTAGATGAGTACGGCCCTGTAGCCCTTTCCGGTTCATTCTGAATTTTCATTTTAATGATAGGATCCTGTATCCTTGGCTTGCTTTGTGGAAGTGCTAGTTTTTGTAACTTTTACGTGGAGGGGGATGTGTCTTCTATTGAAAGAGATTTTTTCTGCTTTGTTGGGCTTCTTTATGTTCAATATTGGTACAGTCTGTGGGTTGGTTTGGTAGGAGACAGTCACATCTCCTTGGTAGGTTGTGATGATGTAGCCGTGAATCATGTGATTTTGCGGTGTGAAGTCTCAGTTTTTGTAATCTGACCACGATGAGTGAGGCACGTGTGCCTAAACGGTTGGTCACAAGGACTATGGATCTAGGGGAAGATCTTTATAGGAGAGTTCTATATGGTTGCTATGAAAGAATGCCAGGTTTGAATTGTTGGATTGACATGCTGCATGCCTCAGAAGTCATATTTTTGGTTTGACATGCCCTACTGCAAGCTTTTTAGCGAGTCGAGCCCAGACCAATACTATTGAGCTCAAGTCTCTTAGACACCCCTCGATGTCATCACTTCCAGACTCCTGATCTGCATCTTCATATCCATTTTGTGTCGATAATTTGGAAAACATGTTAACTTCTCTAGAGTGTTTTTTATTGCACAAGTTGTTAATATTATCACAACATTGCATTAATAAGATTTTACCTTAATTGCTGCCCTAGCTAGTATGAAAGAGCTATGATAGGTGAACCGCCAATTTATAATTTTTTGTGGAACTGTTCCACAAATTCTAGTTTTCAGCCAACCCCATCTGATATGAGTAGGGTTTTGCCATGAAGCCATGATTTAATAGTTATTTTTTAATCATTCGGTATATAAGGTTATACGGATGAAGTTCACATTGCAGTAGAGATGTAGTGGGATGCAGTTGTGAAGAAGATTGTAGGAGATTGAATTTTTGAGGTATTAATGAATGATGTTGCCACAGCTCTCTCGTTTAGGCTCACATCTAGCACACATTTATTTCTGAGAGGATATGGCCTTTGGATCATTGAACGTCTATAAACAAACTGCAGTATCTTTTCTTCCACAGTTAGTAGGATTAGCTACATGGTGTCATTGCTTCAAGCAGATTTATTTAAACTTCTTACCTGGGTGTGGATCCAGGAAATGCTAAATTTTTTAGTCTCCTTCCAGCACTTGTATAGGTTATCTATGATTACCGGTTTTCTTTGTTCTCAGTTCACAAAGCACTGGAAGGATTGAAGAGCTGTTACAGGAGGACCAGAATGTGAAGCGTAGACGTGAAAGAATCCAAAGACAATCATCTATTCTCTCGAAACTTACACGTCAGCTCAGTATCCATGATAATCGAGCAGCAGTTGCCAGCGGGTGGTCGGATGTTGGTTCTGGTGCCGGTAAGTAGTGCTATAGTACTTTTCATATGGCATTTAAAAGTAACTTACCCCACTAGAAAAGGTCCATTCTCATAGGATATTCGTGATTGGTTTTGTGTTTTCTATCATGATTGGTTTTATTTTCAATTTAAGTGTAAATATCAAGTGGTGTTTGTACTATGTTGGTCCTATCATGTTATGGGTTTTAGATTTAGTGCAGTAAACTTTTTTAGGCTGTCACTTTGTGCTAATTGAATCATTTGGTTTTGCGTTGAGCAGAAACTCCAAGTCCACGGACTCCATCTGCCCCTGCAGGTGAAGACTGGAGATCTGCATTTAATGCTGCAGCCAATGGACCAGTTGACCGCTCTAATTCTAGCGGTGACTCGCGGTCATCCAGTCTTGACAACGGTTACAGTCGACGACAAAGCGAGTCAGCACAAAATGGGAACTCTGGCCCAAATTCGGGCAGCCGCCGTACTCCAAATCGCTTGCCTCCTGCCCCTCCACCAAGTACCACCTCTCCATACAGACGCTGATTTCCGCCACATGAACCACCGATTAATGGGCGGACTAGAGGACCGTAGCTTCTTCTATTGATCTCTTCATGGTAGCCAAGATTGCCAGTATAAGAAGTTGCAAGGTGTGCACTCCGACAGACTCTTAATTGCAGTATTTGATGTATATTCATATTTCTGTTCTTTTTTCCTCACTTGCTTAGATGTAATTCGATGGTACCGCCAATTCGGGTGCTGGCCCCCTTCTGCGGGTATTGCTGCCCTCTCTGTTTCGCCTTTACAATCTACAATTTTCCTGTATTGTCGTGGTTCTAGTGGCTCCTACACCTCCCCTTGCCTTTTTGTATTAATTTCATATTTTGTTTGCACCCCCCTTTAAAAAAACTATACTTGTATCTTTCTTTTTTATTTTCTTATATATATGTGATTGTTTGAGACTTGGTGTACATGAGGTGTAATATGTTGGATTAGGGAGAACAAAGTATGTATATATTTTGTCTTTTTTAATTACTTGGAGTTCTCTCGAGTGGAGGGATGTGCAAGGAACAGGCAGCCTGCAACTGATCACCAACGAGTAACATGGGATGGTGTATGTAATACTGATAGGCAGGTTAGATTAGCAATCACGGGTATATGTATTTTACGCGAGACATACTTTGCCTTTCCTGTATTCTTGTATTATTTTGCATGAATGTAGGAAGTTGGAGCTGAGTTGATAAGAGCAAATTTGAAAATATTGTTCCATGAGAGAAATCAAAGATCTTTTTGAAGGTTTCTTTGTATTTTTTTTCACACTAAGAGTTGATGAGAGCATATTTGAAAAATAGAGTCTGGTGCAATGGTACAGGTGAGTTCATATCCATGATGACAATCCATTGGGAAGTGCATATCCTGCACAGTCACGATAACGTCATCTAAAATAATGTCAGGGTCGCTTAATGGACCGATCAACAAACCGTATATCCTGCTCAACCTAAATTCCTGAAACAGTGAAAGTTCATGTGAGAAATTAAAGATCTTTTTAAGGCTTTTTTATATTTTTTTTGCGCTGTGACCCTAACCTTTTGCAAATAGGTATTTGATTCTAGAAATTTGATATGAGACGTTTTCCTCCATGTGCAGTGATGAGCTTTTGCACTCCACTCCTCCAGCTATGCCTTTCTTGCCTAGTAGTAGGAGCACAAGCGAGTTGATCTATTAGGCATGTGGGATGATATTTGGCGTGACAATATCTTGACACATGCATTTAGACATCTCCTTATCTCTAAATCCATTCCATGCTTTCTCTGCTCCTCATCTTGTGCTTGAGTTCATGAATGTCCATTAACATTGAAATCATTCTTGTGCACATCTCCTTTTAAAAAAAACCCTCACCTCCCTGACGCAATCCACCCAGCCCTCCCTGCTGCTGCCATCCACCCCGCCCTCCCTGGTCGGCTCCCTGTCGCCTGCACAAAAAAAAACCGTATCCACACCAGGCCCCACCGCCCCTCCAGTAAACCTCTACAAGCTTGACTCCAGCAAGGCCCCCCTGTCAGCAAGAACTCTCCACCCCCACCTGCAATCCTGGAGGCCGAAGAGAGGGTGGCAGCGGTGGCGGGAGGAGAAATGGAAGAGGTGGTGGCGTTGGAGGGGGCTGGTCGAAGGGGGGAGTGTTTCTTTTTACTTTTGATTAATCACTTCCTTCAGATCGTGTATTCGTTAGATTAACTATACCATCTGGTGTAGTTAATGAACTAAACTAATGGAAGGTTATGGGTTTAAAACATCACACTTATTCAGGATCTTGGATGTAATTCGTGATTACACGGGGTTATGATTGTAATTGGAAAATTACTCAAGATTATGGGTGTAAAAATCCCTTAATTATTTTATTTTTATTCTTCCCCGCAATCCCTCCTCGCTTAGCCCCTCATTCCCCCTAATTATCCCTCCCCCCTCTCTTCTCTAGGGTGGTGTGGGCCATTGGCTGTAGGGAAGCAAGCAAATCGTCATCGAGACTAGAATAGTGTTGATGCCGCGTCTCTAGTAGTTCGATGACGATTCAAGGCATCCAAGCACTTTTGGGTTTGAGCTCTATTCTGCTCGTCACTTTCAAGAAGGGCGTTGCTCATGGGAGGTCTTGAGCATGGTTTAAAAAATCAAGCCAGACCGGTTAGACCGAGAATTGACCTTTGATCCGATTGGTTCAACCTGTTTCATGTATTTTTAATAATAATAATGATGAACTGGATTGGATCAGTGGTTGGACCGATCGGGTTGACCCGAATTGAATCGATTTTGATGACTTTAAATTAGCTATTGGTTATGGACCATAGATAACTTGACGTAACAAAAACAATAATCGATAATGGTTTTGAATTATAAGATTAAATTAGATTTTGAATATAATCTAACAAGATAGAGAATAATGGTTTAAATTTTAGTTATGATCTTTCATAAATTGCATGAAAAATACAAAACTTTTAATATCGTCTTGAAGTATACATGGCTGCATCCACTTGTCCAACCCGTCTAACCTATACATGGTTGGATTTTGAACAAATAATATAACATATAGTTCGATATTGTTTTATCTACTCAGTGGTTTGTCCATCAATTTAACAGATCATACATACATTCCATATATAGGTTTAGTTTTATGATTTTTCCTATGAATATTGTTACTACTGTACTAAATTATTATTTCATTTTCATGTTTATCTTGTTTTAGCATTCCATTTTACCAAGTTGACACGTACATATATATATATATATGTATATTATATCCAATTTTCTCGATTATAAGAAACCGATTAAACCAGTCCAACAAGTAAATTTAACCCGATCCGATTTGGGTTGGTAGGAATGATGAAGTAATGCTGAAATCATTGCGTGTGTGTGATCTTGTGGAGGTCTGTTAGTGCTCAGCTAAGCAAGTTCAATGCTGGTGTTCTTGATAATCCAGATGGGAGGAGATGCTTTCAAGTTCATCTTTGCTGGAGGCGGAAGAGTTTGTTGGACCTTGAGGAGGAGGGCTCTTCTTGCTGTTTGGAGCTGTTGTACCTGGGTGTGGAAACACCTAATGTGCGATCCCTGTGCTTGGGGGAAGCAATTGTGTGCGATCCCGAGGCTCTTGAATGTTGTTGAGCATTTTGTCCCTTACTTTGCAGATGGTTTGGGGCTTTGATTGGGTTTAGATAGTTTGAAGCAAGGTTCTAAACACCGAACCAAACCGACCTGTTCAGCTGGTTAAACCAACAACCAAAAGAAAAAAGGACGCCTAATTTTATTCAGAAAATAAAAATCAGTCAAAATTCAGCTGAACGCCTTAAACTCGATTGAATCAATTTAACTAAATCATTAGTTCAACCATCCATTTTTTTTGAAAAAAATATTTCTAATAATCTATTAAAATGCAAACTAAAATATCGTTCAAAATCCAGTCTCATTATAACTGATGATATATTACTTCTTGGGATTTTATCACTTGTGCCCCTCCGAGATATCACAATATCAGTTATGCCCCTATCTTTTTGGTAATATCAGTTGTGCCCCTCACTTCTTGCTCCGTCATCATTGTGCCCTTCCGTCAGATTGACCGTCAAAAAATTGAAATAATTATAGTTTACTCAAACCATGGTGTGGTTAAGAGGGGTATTATGGTCAGAATAAAATCAAATGAGGAGGAGGGTTGGGGAGGAGGTGCGAGGCCGTGGAGGAGGTGCGGGCTGGCGGCAGGGGTCGGGGGAAGTGCGTGGCTGCGGGAGGAGGTCAGCTTCACGACATTATCGAGGGGTTGGCGCTGGTTGCGCGGTCGGTGGAGAGCTGGAGGTCAGTGCAGAGGTTCGGTGGAGTTGATGGGAGCCGGGCAACACACGAGCGTGCAGGCGGCGCGGGCGCGATGCGGAGCAGGGGAGGTGGCGGTGCGGGGCAGGGGGGAGGGGGAGCAGGGGGGCGGCGCGTGCGGAGGAGGGGGTGCAGCCCAGGGGGGGGGGGGGGAGTAGGGGGGCGGCGCCGGTGAGGGGAGGAGGTGCGGGGGGAGGAGGTGCGGGGCTGGGAGGGGTGCAACCCAGGGGGAGGGGGAGCAGGGGGGCGGCGCCGGCGAGGGGAGGAGGTGCGGGGGGAAGGAGGTGCGGGGCTGGGAGGGGGTGCAGCCCAGGAGGAGGGGGAGTAGGGGGCAGCGCCGACGAGGGGAGGAGGTGCGGGGGGGGGGGGGTGCGGGGCTGGGAGGGAGGGGGAGCAGGGGGCGTTGCGTGCGGGGGAGGGGGAGAGGGTGCAACCCAGGGGGAGGGGGAGCAGGGGGCGGCGCCAGCGAGGGGAGGGGAGCTCGGGGCGGAGCTGGGCGGCGCGGGGCAGGGACGGAGAGGGAGGAGGAGGAGGTTGGAGGAGGAGGAAAAGGTTGGGGAAGAGGAGGAAGAAGAGGATGAGGAAGAGGGTATAAAATAACCACATAACCTTTTTTTTAAATTAATTCCACTTATGTCCTCAAAGTTAACGTCCGTTTGCACTGTGGATGAACAATCACTAACCCGAGGGGCACAAGTGATAAAATAGCAAGAAGTGAGGGGCACAACTGATATTACCAAAAAGATAGGGGCATAACTGATATTGCGATATCTCGGAGGGGCACAAGTGATAAAATCCCTTACTTCTTTAGTCTCTTCTCCTTCCACATGTGCCAATGACGGATCCGTAAAAGCGCGTTAATAAGTGTTTTTAATCTTTGTTCGTGGAAATAATTATGAGTCGTTCGTTGTAGGCGGCGATCGGAAATAGTCAAGAAATAACCACAAATTTTATTCAATTTCAATCAAGTGGTTTTATGCTTATTTTACTTGGGCAAGTCCCAAGGTCGATCACAAGGAGGCAAAGGAACAACCTAGAGTTGTGTCTATCCAATTTTGAGTTCGGTTTTCAAGGCGGTCTTTTTTTGGAATTTTTCAATGCAATATGAGATGCAAAATGCAAGTTCGGCCTATTTTAAGGACTAAAATGTAAATTTCAATCAAACGGATGTCCGAAAAATACGAAACTTGGCCACAATGTAAATGACGATGAAATGAGTGTACTGTAATATTTTTGGAATTTTTAGATGCAATATGATTTTTTTTATGAATTTTAAATGCAAACATAATGATTTTCAATATTTAATTATAATAAATATTAAACCTACTTATTTTCAAGAGATAAAATTATCTAAGATCTATCACTAAGTGATGGATCTCAGAAAAATCCTAAATCTTGAAAATGTGGGGTATAATACCTATTAAAAATTAAATAGTGAATTATGCAAAATGATTTTTACAGAGCAAAATATGCATGCAAATGCAAAGATTTTTGGGCACAATGTTAATCACAATGAACTCTACATTATGTGATTTTTCGGGGAAGTTTAGAGCAACGGTTAGTTAACTATGAATTTCAGAGCTCAAATTGGGCAAAGTATGCAAATTTCCACAAAATAATTTTTTATTAATTAACCATCAATCACAAAAATACCCACAATATGTCAAAGTGTAGAGAGTTAATTAACAAACATCATGCCATTTTTAGATTAATAAAATGCTGCAATAAAGAGGTCCAAAATAGGGGGGAAACACAGGGGTAAAAGTGCAATATAAATAAAATAAATAAATAAGCAGAGGGGGACCTAAAATGTAATTACCTAAACTGGGGGGGGGGGGATTTCTGCAATTTTTGCCAGAGGAGCGCGTGCATAGCACGTGCCCTCTGGGCAGTGGTCTGGAATGCAAATATGAAGGAATCCCGGGCCCTTTCTATGAAATCTCCACGTTGTCACGTGCTAGGCACGTGACTTTGGACTTCAGTGCAAATAGGCGGCGTCCGGGGTGCTGGATGCAATTGACCCAAAGGTCACGTGCTCTGCACGTGACCCTGGGGATGAGAACGGACCGTTGAAGTTCCCTCGGCACGTGCTTCTCACGTGCGAGGGCCTCGGGACTCGTGCCCGGTGGTGCAGCGGCGTAGGTGGAGGAGGGCCGGCGGGAAAGACGTGATGTTGGCCTCCCTCTGGCCGACACACGGCCTAGAGGTTGGCGTAAGAGGCGGCCTCGTGGCTGGAGATGTCATCGATGGTGAGGCGCTGCGGTCGGAGGAGCTTGGGGGCGGAGATGTTGCGGCGTCAGCTCCTGGCGATGGAGGCGATGCGGAGGTCGATGGAGCGGTGGAGCTTGGCGGCGGAGATGTTGCGGCGTCGGAGGCGGAGGCGTAGGGCGGAGACGGAGGCGGTGATGGGTCGTAGTTGATGTCGTGGTCGGAGAAGACGATGGTTGAAGGCGGAGTCGTAGGCGGAGGGCGATGTTTGCGAAGCGGAGAGGAGGGGAAGCTCCGAGCGGAGCGGAGAGCTTGGAGGCGAAGAGAGAGAGAAAGAGAGAGAGAGAGAGAGAGAGAGAGAGATAGAGAGAGAGAGAGAGAGATACCTGGAGGATGGGGCTCTACGGCCGATCGCCGGAGCACGGCAGAACGCTGGTGGCGCTGCAACGGCCGTGAGGATGCGACCGAATCTCGTCGACGTCGAGGGCAACCCGGGCTGTCACCACCGGGCTTCGAGGTTCTATCGGCGGATGCTTGGACTGGGGGGCGGCCGAGGTTCTTTTATAGAGAGAGAGGGAGGCGGCGGCCGCGAGGATATCAGGTGGCAGTTGGGCGGTCAACGGGCGACGGCTGCGGAGGGAAAGGCCGGTGCGGGGAAGGCGGTGGTGGTTGGAGAGATTTGCGGAGGAGGAGCGGAGGGTGCAAGGTTGAGGGAGACGAGCAGTGGCCGTTCGATCAAGCGAGATCGAACGACCTCGCTCATGCCACGTGGCGAAGAGGGTGAGAGTGCGGGGCACGTGCAGAGCACGTGCCTGTGTGGCACGTGCCACGCACGTGCGTGGCTTTTAATTATTTATTTAATTATTTATTTATTTATTTTTTAAAACGAGATTTAAAAAGGCGAAAAATAGCTGACACGTGGCGGCCTCTGGGGCTGCCACGTGTCATCACCAGAAAATTCGAAAAAAAAAATCATTTTGTAAAATCAAAAAGAAATAGCAAATGACCTCGGATCGAAAAAGTTTCCTTCACAAAAAATGCTCGTCTCGATGAGATCTACAACTTTCATGAAAACATCAAAGCCAAATTCGGTCAAATGTGAAAAGTGAATTTTTGGGGTATCCCATGTACATAGAATACCTTGATTTTTGGGTTTTCTAATTTTTTGTCATTTTTAAAACAAGATAAAAACCGAGAAAATCTGGAAAACTCAAAGATAAATAAAAGGCACCTAATTCTATTTTTTTTGGATTTTTATTAATGAAGAAAATAAGTACATAAAATATAGGTCAGAAAAGCCGCGAAAATATACAATGTACAAAAGAGGCCCAAAACCCAACTTTCACATACGAGCTCCGATTCACTTGAACTTGGTCTTGTTTTGAAGGTAATTGAATGTGCATTAGTTCAAAAGTGAGTAGAAGCAAATCAGACACTGGATGGGGAAGATATGGGGCTTTTAGTCCGAAAATCCTGAAACTAGGGTTTGGGTTTTGGTCCACTTAACAGGGTTAGTGATTTTTTTTTGTATTTTTCATTTATTCTTGTTAGTGATGTGTACACAGTGGAGGTGGTTTTGGGTTATGCGGTGTTAGCATGAAGGAGTTAAAAATGGGGGAAGTTAGGCCTATTTACAGGTCATTGTTGGGCTTGGATTTTTGGCTTCTTATTTTATGCTAAAATGCAATTCTTATGAAATCATGCCTGAATGCTAATTATGCAGAATAAATGCAGAAATATTGTTGATTTTGAGGGTCTTGAGCTTAATTAATGAGACTTAGAATGGTGAATCCGAGATTCATCATCCCCTATACTTAAACCATGCTCGTCCCTGAGCATCAAAAAGGAATGCTATGAAGTGAAATGAGACTGGGTTCCATACCAAAACCATGAACTGATGGTGAAAGTGAAACTAAACTCGACCTTTGGATTAATCATGTGTCGGAACTTCTGTGAGACTTAGAATTTTAAAATCATCAGCCCTCAAGTTCTACACATCATTGTCACAGTTTCGGCTCAGAAGTCATATTTAGATCAATCCTCTTCCCAAAGTATACCCTACGAACATTGAACAACCGACTCATGTGTGTGAAGGTTTTTTAGCTCTTCCCATTCAGAATGCCGGACTACCATGCTCCTCTCCTCTCCAGTAACTCGTCCTCGGGGAGTCAGGTATTTCCTTCTAAGGTCTGTCGCGCTGTGTTCACAATCGAATGAGGGAGAAGATAGAAGAAAGAGAAAAGAACTGGAGGGTGGCCACTGTAGTCACCTCTCCTTGTGGAGATGGCCAGTGTAGCCGAGTCTCCACCAAGATCTGCAGTTTTTGAAGCTTGGACCTTTTTGGTCGGTTTTTTATTTGGTAGAATGCTTCTTTGTTATTTGGAATTTTGGTGGTTCTGCTTGGATCTTGTTGTGCCCTACGGATATAGAATCTTTTTGTTCCGTACATTTTTTGGGGTCTTAGAAAAAATTGTGCCCAGCCGTCCATCCCTTTTTCGAAGCTTTATTTCAACCCGTACTCCGGTCTTTAGATTTCCACGCTACCAGAAAAGAGACTCACACAGTCTTCCAACATCCCGTCTGGGTTGAGCTAAGTGCATAGTGCGAGAGTGCGAATTAATTCCCTATTCCAGAGTTGTACCCAGAATGAAGAGATCAGGTTAGACACTAAGAGTCAAACGCTGTACATTGTCATGTGGAACTTAAGGAATTAAGTCAAAAAGACCTGAAGCTCTTAAAATCCTATTTCTCGGTGAAGTTCCTCTGAAAATTAGGTGGATTAAAGGTCAAGTCCAGACCACTCTCGGTTTCGGCTCATAACTCGGTTCAGAACCCAATGACTTTTCACAGATGCAAATGCATGTGATGTTGGATGGAGTGCAGGTGCATGAAATGCACACTTTTTTTTGACATTTTATGCAAGGGATTTTTTTATGCAGAAAATGGAATAAGAAGCCTCTTTTTTTTTCAAGTTAGTACCCACCCCGTAAATACATATAGACTTACGCGAAAGTACGAGATATGGGTAAAATATATACAAAGTATATATACAAACCCCCCTATACTTAGCGAGTGCTGTGTCCTCAGAGCACAAGAAGCGTAAAGAAGACATAGCTCGGGCTAAGCGTAAGAGAGTGAGAAAAAAGAAAAAAGAAAGAAAGAAAAAAGAAAAAGAAAAAAAAAAAGAAAAGCGGTCAGGAAATGAGGAGAGTATATACGGGTGGATGTCGGTCCCCCCTATACCTATGTTCTGATTAGCCTAAGTACGAAGGGAGGGTGGAAATGGAGCGACTAGGATCAGGAGAAGAATAGTATATACAGATGGCATCGGTCTCCCCCTATACTTAGGCCTTGGCCTAAGTAAACGAAGAAGCTGTACACGGAGGCCGATGTGGTCGGGAGGGAGGGAGGGAATGATCAGATAGATTTTCAATGTCCTCGCTCTGCGTGAAATAGATGACCTCGACTTGAACTGTTTGTTCTTTGGGTGATTCAATGTATGGCTTCAGCATTTGTCCATTTACTGAGAACGGTTGTGCATTCTCTTTGAGTTCGGCAATATCTACGCTTCCATTGGTATGCACATCGATGACAATGTAGGGACCCGTCCATTTTGATTTTAGTTTCCCATGAAAAATCTTCAACCGAGCATTAAACAACCACACTTTTTGTCCAGGGACAAAGGTCTTCTCTCGAATGTGTCTATCATGCCATCTCTTGACCTTGTCCTTATAAATCACACTGTTGTCATATGCCCGATTTCGGATTTCAATTAGCTCATTCAGATTTAAGTCTCGACATAGTTTCCCAAGGTGACAACTCCAATTCAACTTTTTGATCGCCTATTCAGATTTGTGGATCAATTCTGCAGGAAGATGACATGGCTTGCCATAGATCATCCTAAAAGGTGAAGTACCGAGTGGAGTCTTATAGGCTGTCCTATAGGCCCATAGAACTTGGTCCAACAGTGTTGACCAATTCTTCCTATCGGGACGAACCAACTTCTGGAGAATGCTCTTCACCTCTCTATTAGAAACCTCTGCCATGCCATTAGATTGCGGATGATACGGGTTGGCTATTCTATGCTCAAATTTGTACTCCTTAGCCAAAGATCTCATCTCCCTGTTCACGAAGTGGCTACCTCCATCAGAAATCAATACTTTTGGTATCCCGAACCTCGCAATGATGTTATCTTTGATAAACTTACAGACGACTTTGCTATCTGCGGTTCGGGTTGGAATAGCCTCTACCCATCTTGATAAATAATCCACCGCTAACAAGATGTACTCAAATCCATTGCTGTTGGGAAAGGGACCCATAAAATCAATCCCCCATGCATCGAAAACATCACAGAAAATTATTGGTTGCATGGGCATTTCATCTCTATATCCCATAGTCCCTCCCATTCTTTGACAAATCGGGCATGACCGTACAAAGTCATTAGCATCCTGAAATAAGGTCCGCTAGTAAAATCCACATTGGAGTACCTTGTGCGCGGTTCTCTTTCCCGAATGGTGTCCTCCAGCCTCGAGAGAATGACAGTGTGTGAGGACACTCTGATATTCCTCCTGAGGAATACATCTTCTCCAGACACAATCCGGTCCTTCATAGAAAAGGAAAGGATCGTCCCAATGGTATTTTCTCGAATCTGTCTTTAATCGATCAATCATTTTTTTGGTCCAACCATAGGGAACCTTCTTGGAGACAAGATAGTTCACTATGTCGGAATACCATGGGGTTGAATCAATGACACAAACCGATTCGTCTGGAAAAGTCTCCTTGATTGGTCCAATATCAGGATGATCGTTTTGCTCGATTCGGGAAAGGTGATCAGCAACAACATTCTTTATTCCAGGTTTATCCTTAATCTCCAAATTAAACTCCTGGATTAACAAGATCCATCTCAAAAGTCGTGCCTTAGCATCTTTCTTATCCATGAGATATCTAATTGCTGTGTGATCTGTGAAAATTGTCACCTTGGAGCCCAATATGTATGATCTGAATTTTTCCAGGGCCCAAACAACTGCGAGCATTTCCTTTTCAGTCACTGTATAGTTTCTCTGTGCAGGGTCCAACACTTTGCTCGCGTAGTGAATCGCATAAGGAATTCCATCTCTTCTTTGTCCGAGTACCGCTCCGACAGCAAAATCCGATGCATCAGTCATGATCTCGAAGGGAAGAGACCAGCCGGGAGCTTGTAATATCGGCAATTCACATATTTTCTTTTTCAGGAGCTCGAAGGCCTCTAGACATCTGTGATTTACAATAAACTCGGTGTCTTTTCCTAAGAGCTCAGTTAGTGGGCGGGCGATCTTTGAAAAATCAGGAATAAACCGTCGATAAAATCCAACATGCCCTAAGAACAACCTCACTGACTTGACGTTGGTTGGTGACTCAAGTTTCTTGATCACATCCACCTTGGCAGGGTCCACCTCCATTCCCTTTTTGGAGATGACGTGCCCCAACACGATACCCTCAGTCACCATAAAGTGACTCTTCTCCCAGGAGAGTACCAAATTAACCTCCCTGCATCTCTGAAGGACTCGGTCCAAGTGTGCTAAGCATGTATCAAATGAATCACCATGAACTGAGAAATCATCCATGAAGACTTCCAGGAAATCACCAACCATTTCGGCAAATAGGGCAATCATGCACCGCTGAAATGTGCCTGGGGCATTGCACAGCCCGAATGGCATGCGCTTGAATGCATAAGTACCGAAGGGACATGTGAATGTGGTCTTTTCCTGGTCCTCGGGAGCGATAGCTACTTGATTGTAGCCGGAGTACCCATCAAGAAAACAGAAGAATGCTTTCCCTGCAAGTCTCTCTAATATTTGATCAATGAATGGCAGTGGAAAGTAGTCTTTCTTGGTCGCAGCATTCAGGCGCCGGTAATCGACACACACGCGCCACAACGTGGGTACTCGGGTCGCGATCTCTACCCCCTCCTCGTTGGTAACCATCTGGATTCCCGACTTCTTCGGGACGACATGAAGGGGGGCTACCCACTTGGAGTCAGAATGGGGTAAATAAATCATGCTTTGCACCATTTCTCTATTTCTTTCTTCACTACTTCCCGAAGATTGGGGTTTAATCTTCTCTGAAATTCACGGGAAGGCCTTACATTATCCTCAACATAAATTTGGTGCGAGCAGAGAGCGGGGTTTATTCCTACGAGATCCGACACAGTCCAACCTATGGCTTTTCGATTTCGCTCAAGGACTTCGATCAGTCTGGATTCTTGGTCCACTGTTAATGATGAGCTAACGATCACCGGGAATTTTTCTTTGGGTCCATTGAGGAATGCATACTTCAGTGTGGGAGGAAGTGGCTTCAGCTCTGGCAATTCTGAATCGTCGATCAAGTCTGGCTGAATGACTTTTGCTTCTGGCTCAGTATCGGTTGGCGGTGAATCACTGTGTGAGATGTTGGCTACCAATTCCGAAGAAAAGTGAGTCGGATCGATAGAGGAGAATGGTAATTCGGCCATAGCCGCGTCCGACTCATCATCGATTGACTGTCCCAAAGGTGATGTGATTGACAAATCCAAGAGGATTTCTGTGTTGTCATGTGTGTGATAATCTGGGGGTCTAGAAGTCTCAGAGACTGCATCGTGTATTATTTCTTCTTCTGAGGATGTGCTTTCTACCTGTATGTCTGGCAGTTGGTCCCATGGCCCAGTGGTTCTGAGGAGATTGCATTCTGATGTTTCGGCATCTTCAGTTGTGGATTCAGAGTCTGGCCTTTGCCACTTTGTTTGTTTCATCTCCAAGTCCACTTCTCCGCCTGGAGAACGGAATTTCATCATGCAAGTTCCGTAGTCGAATACGGCCTTAGCGGTTCTTAAGAAAGGTCTTCCGAGAATGATTTGCGATTCCTTCCAATGGTTCGGGGTCTCCATGTCCAGGATAGTGATGTCTACTTTGTATTCTGTGCCCTCGATAATGATGATGACATTCTTCACTTCTCCCTTAGGTCTTTTAGTGGATTTATCTGCAAATTGGAGTAAAGATGATGATTTCTTTAGAGGGCCCAACTCCAATCGATAATATAAGGCTAAGGGTAGAAGGTTTATGGAAGATCCATTGTCGAGAAGTGTGCGTGTGAATGCTATGCCGCCAATGTGACTCTCCACATAATGGGCGCCCAGATCCCTTTTCTTTCTTGGTAGATGCTGGTTTTTGACGCACTTGGTGGTGGCAACTGTCAAGATATGAGTCTCCACGAATTGACTTGTTCTCTTTGTACGAGTCCTGGTAGGAGTGCATTTTGCCTTCAAGTATTTCTGAAAGGCTGGATTACCGGCCACGTACTGATCAAAGGGTACTTTGACTGTGATGTTTTGTTGGCAGAATTTTCCATGACTGGGTCATCTTTGATGTTTTTCTTTTGTTTTTCTTTCTTTAGGGCATGGGGGAAAGGAATGGAAGCATTTGAGACAGGAGATAGAGGATCAGAATAAAAAATAAGAGCATCTTTATTCGACTTGAGTTTTTATTACAATCATAATAATCAAAATCAGGTTGCTGAAAAGGTGACAAAGGTATTTTTGCAGCAAATAGAGGTTCAAGGTCCTCTGCAGACTCCATAGATGCTTTCCCTTTACCTACTGCTGGGATCTTCAGGCGTCCTTCATCTTCCTCCTCGGAAACATCCTCCGGTTGATCTTCCGAGTCTTCATGGTTCGATTCCCTTGCCCGGTCAGGTACGACACGGTTCTTCCGCTCCTGAGTGACATGGCATTGATTTTGTCAAACGAAAGGTTCTCATGTTCAGATGTGGAAAAGTCTGGATAGTATACCTGGTTATTGTGTTGAGATGAGTTGAATTTGTTCAAGCTATTGGGGTTAGCTTGAACCTGGGCGGGAATGGTTGTGGCTGGAGCTGTCTGCTCATCCTTCCAACGGGACAAGCGGTTGACATCAATCCGTAGATCTTGCAGCTCATTTCGGAAGTGACGAAACTCTTCAAGTATTTGTCTCTGGATGTCGATCGGTTCTTCTGGTGGTTTGGACGACTGAGCTGATTGTCTGGGGCTTGAGATTGTTGATGGTATTGCTGAGGTTGGCTCTGGCGATTGTAGGGTTGTTGCTGCTTCGGCTGCTGGAACGATGTAGTGTGTTGTGGAGGAAATGCGGCATTATAGAAGGTGGGTGGACGCTGATAAGTCTGCGGTCTCAAATGTTACCCTGTCGGGTAGTGTCCTGGGTGTACCAGATGCCATTCACTTCAAATGTCAGAGGCGGGGCTTCCTTGACTGTCTCAGTCGGTGGGGGCGGCTGTTGTGAAAATTGGGCGTGGGATTGATCGTGAGCCCATGGTGCTGTTGCTCTGCTCCTGGTTGCTCATGGACATGATGCACATAATATATCGGGACAGTAGGTGCACTAGGCATCCCCATCTTGGACACCTTCTCGGTGAGTTCCTCCATCTGCTTTGGGAATTGCGAAATCCTACTGTCGATATCGTTCATTCTCTTGTCCACAATTGTCAATTTATCAGAAATAAAGTGCATGCTTGGAATCAAGTCCTCAGCTATTTCTGCCACCGTCTGCTTCCCGCCTTTGGCTTGAAGGGTGTTCAGGGAATCAGTGTATGCTCTACTGGCAATTTGAGACCGGCTTGTTTCTGCCATCTGCTCCAGTATTTTCCAGACGGTCTCAGCTCCACGTGATGTGTAATTCCCTCCGCAGGCAGCACTAACTAACCCTTGAGTCTCGTAGTTGAGGCCAGAGTAGTGTGATTGGACTAGGATGTTGTTGTCCAGATCATGGCAGGGACATTTTTGTAGCAGGTCCTTAAACCTATCCCATGCCTCACAAAGTGGTTCATTGGGCATCTGAGAGAAACTGGTGATGGGGTCCTCATTTGATTGGTCCGGCTCAAGGGGTAGAATTTCTTCAGAAAGAGGTTTTGAACCTCTCATAAGTCGTCACAGTCACCCCCAAGTTTTTCACCCAGTAGTCTGCTTTCCCTTTCAAGGCGAAAGGTAGTGCAGTGAGACGAATGTAGTCTTGGCTGACTTGTGGGTGCCTCAGATTAGAACATATCAGCTCCAGGTCCCTCAAGAATTCATATGGCTCCTCAGTCGTATTACCATGGAATTGAGGTAATTGACTGACAAGTGTGGCTTTAGTTCATAGTGGATCTCTGGCTGTGGTGGCTGTAAATAGTTCCACACTCTGTACTGTCCAGGGTTGTATGCGGCTTCCATTGGCACTGCTCCCCCAGCATTCATTTGTTCGAGCTGCTCCCTCAGTAGCTGTTGTTGCTGCTCAGATGCAGCCAGTCCTCGCGAGAATCATCTTCATTGGATCTTCATTAGGTTCATCTTCAGGGTCTTTCTTGGAAGGATCTGGGTGGCATCTCTTTTTCTTTATCTGGAGAATATAAAGGGTTTGAGTTAATAGATTTGGAAAGAATTGATGTAATAGTTATCCTCGATCTTTTGTGGTGAGAAATAGAAAGGGTGGGTCTGTCCTCCTTCTAGGAGGAAGAAGGAATAGGGTTCTTGGGAAGGGTTTCCCGGAGGCCAAGCAGGTCCAGAGTAAGAGTTTCTCTGGGCTTTTGAGATTGGGGAGTTTGTGGTAGAGAGAGACGAGCCTGAACAAAAATTACCACAGTCCTCCATTCTCGGGGTCAACAAGATTTTTATGATGTAGACACAATTGTGTAGTATTCGTTGATGAACTATTTTCTACGCACAATCAAACACAATACAAGGGTTGTTTCACCAACTCAACTCAAAGTTGAAGACCGTAAGGGTCCGGTCAATTATCTTGTTAGTTTTAATTGGTGAGAATTCAAGTCTTGCAAGCCGTTTAAACGAGCTGTTAGGTTTGGAGCTGGGCTCTATCCTAGTGTGCGTCTCTCTCCTCGCTGCAAGATAAAATCAAACAATGTCGGGGTTGCTCTCCCGCAGAAATTCTTGATTTTATGGATTTTTTTAGATCGGCTTTATTAGCAGTTCCAATTTTATTGAGGCGATCACTGAAGAATTTAGATGAACACAAATACACGTCTACCGTCCAGTCCCAATTTCCCTTTAGATTTATGTGATAAAACAAGAGAGAGGAATTCGGGAAAAGCCGATGCACGCGGAAAACTATGATGAATGCTCAGTTAGAAGACTTACAGTGCCTCCTTGCAATCTCCATGTGGGATGCAATACAGAATTTTAAAAATTTATACTAAATGCGTGCAAGCCGATGAAAACCGCACCTAAGTAGAAAGTTCTATTAGCGGGAAGAATTGAGTTGGATTTTGGCTAAGTTGAACGATCTAATGTGCGTCTCAGTTAAAGTGCAATGTGGCTTAAGATCCTACGAGCACAATCAAAAATAAAAAATGCTCTAAGAGCCGTATGTGCAGGTCTATCCTAATCGCCACTCAAGTCGGGCCCCACCCTCTCCGGAGAGTGAAACAGGCCACGACACACCACAAATAAAGTTCAAGGTCTTTTTACACACGCGAGAGTCCAAACGGACACCGGTATAAATGAGCAGAAATTAAAAGTGCAGAAATTAAAAACCTAGACTCTACGCTCTCTCACGACTCGACTCGATCTTAATTTAATTGCGGTTTCTTCGGGTGTCGGTGAAGATGCGTCGGTTCCTTGAAAAACCGCTCCACGTGCGCCGGGTACCTCGCAAGAAAAATAAGAGAGAGAATGTAAGAGAGTGACTCAGAAACTAATCAAAAATAAAATAAATGAAATAAATGCTGCAAAATAAATACAAGAAATAAAATAGGATTTACAGTGAAAAATTCGGGGGTCAGACTACCCGAATTCGGAAAACCGAACAAAAATTTTCAAAACAAAAAAATAAGCCGTTTGCCTCCCCGGCAACGGCGCCATCTGACGGATCCGTAAAAGCCGCGTTAATAAGTGTTTTTAATCTTTGTTCGTGGAAATAATTATGAGTCGTTCGTTGTAGGCGGCGATCGGAAACAGTCAAGAAATAACCACAAATTTTATTCAATTTCAATCAAGTGATTTTTATGCTTATTTTACTTGGGCAAGTCCCAAGGTCGATCACAAGGAGGCAAAGGAACAACCTAGAGTTGTGTCTATCCAATTTTGAGTTCGATTTTCAAGGCGGTCTTTTTTTGGAATTTTTCAATGCAATATAAGATGCAAAATGTAAGTTCGGCCTATTTTAGGGACTAAAATGTAAATTTCAATCAAACGATGTCCAAAAAATACGAAACTTGGCCACAATGTAAATGACGATGAAATGAGTGTACTGTAATATTTTGGAATTTTAGATGCAATATGATTTTTTTATGAATTTTTTAAATGCAAACAGAATGATTTTCAATATTTAATTATAATAAATATTAAACCTACTTATTTTCAAGAGATAAAATTATCTAAGATCCATCACTAAGTGATGGATCTCAGAAAAATCCTAAATCTTAAAAATGTGGGGTATAATACCTATTAAAAATTAAATAGTGAATTATGCAAAATGATTTTTACAGAGCAAAATATGCATGCAAATGCAAAGATTTTTGGGCACAATGTGATTTTTCGGGGAATTTTAGAGCAACGGTTAGTTAACTATGAATTTCAGAGCTCAAATTGGGCAAAGTATGCAAATTTCCACAAAATAAATTTTTTATTAATTAACCATCAATCACAAAAATACCCACAATATGTCAAAGTGTAGAGAGTCAATTAACAAACATCATGCCATTTTTAGATTAATAAAATGCTGCAATAAAGAGGTCCAAACAGGGGAAATACAGGGGTAAAAGTGCAATATAAATAAAATAAATAAATAAGCAGAGGGGGACCTAAATGTAATTACCTAAACTGGGGGGGGATTTCTGCAATTTTTCCGGAGGAGCGCGTGCATAGCACGTGCCCTCTGGGCAGTGGTCTGGAATGCAAATATAAAGGAATCCCGGACCCTTTCTGTAAAATCTCTACGTTGTCACGTGCTAGGCACGTGACTTTGGACTTCAGTGCAAATAGGCGGTCGTCCGGGGTGCTGGATGCAATTGACCCAAAGGTCACGTGCTCTGCACGTGACCCCTGGGGATGAGAACGGGCCGTTGAAGTTCCCTCGGCACGTGCTTCTCACGTGCGAGGGCCTCGAGACTCGTGCCCGGTGGTGCAGCGCGTAGGTGGAGGAGGGCCGGCGGGAAAGACGTGACGTCGGCCTCCCTCTGGCTGACACACGGCCTAGAGGTTGGCGTAAGAGGCGGCCTCGTGGCTGGGAGATGTCGGCGATGGCGAGGCGCTGCGGTCGGAGGAGCTTGGGGCGGAGATGTTGCGGCGTCAGCTCCTGGCGATGGAGGCGATGCGGCGGTCGATGGAGCGGTGGAGCTTGGCGGCGGAGATGTTGCGGCGTCGGAGGCAGAGGCGTAGGGCGAAGACGGAGGCGGTGATGGGTCGTAGTTGGTGTCGTGGTCGGAGAAGACGATGGTTGAAGGCAGAGTAGTAGGCGGAGGGCGATGTTTGCGAAGCGGAGAGGAGGGAAGCTCCGAGCGGAGCGGAGAGCTTGGAGGCAAAGAGAGAGAGAGAAAGAGAGAGAGAGATACCTGGAGGATGGGGCTCTACGGCCGATCGCCGGAGCACGGCAGGACGCTGGTGGCGCTGCAACGGCCGTGAGGATGCGACCGGATCTCGTCGACGTTGAGGGCAACCCGGGCTGTCACCACCGGGCTTCGAGGTTCTATCGGCGGATGCCTGGACTGGGGGGCGGCCGAGGTTCTTTTATAGAGAGAGAGGGAGGCGGCGGCCGCGAGGATATCGGGTGGCAGTTGGGCGGTCAACGGGCGACGGCTGCGGAGATATCGGGGGAAGGCCGGTGCGGGGAAGGCGGTGGTGGTTGGAGAGATCTGCGGAGGAGGAGCGGAGGGTGCAAGGTTGAGGGGGACGAGCAGTGGCCGTTCGATCAAGCGAGATCGAACGGCCTCGCTCATGCCACGTGGCGAAGAAGGTGAGAGTGCGGGGCACGTGCGGAGCACGTGCCTGTGTGGCACGTGCCACGCACGTGCGTGGCTTTTAATTAATTAATTAATTAATTATTTATTTTTAAAAACGAGATTTAAAAAGGCGAAAAATAGCTGACACGTGGCGGCCTCTGGGGCTGCCACGTGTCAGCACCAGAAAATTCGAAAAAAAAATCATTTTTGTAAAATAAAAAAGAAATAGCAAATGACCTCGGATCGAAAAAGTTCCTTCACGAAAAATGCTCGTCTCGATGAGATCTACAACTTTCATGAAGACATCAAAGTCAAATTCGGTCAAATGTGAAAAGTGAATTTTTGGGATATCCCATGTACATAGAATACCTTGATTTTTGGGTTTTCTAATTTTTTTGTCATTTTTAAAACAAGATAAAAAACCGAGAAAATCTGAAAAACTCAAAGATAAATAAAAGGCACCTAATTCTATTTTTTGGATTTTTATTAATGAAGAAAATAAGTACATAAAATATAGGTCAGAAAAGCCGCGAAAATATACAATGTACAAAAGAGGCCCAAAACTCAACTTTCACATACGAGCTCCGATTCACTTGAACTTGGTCTTGTTTTGAAGGTAATTGAATGTGCATTAGTTCAAAAGTGAGTAGGATCAAATCGGACACTGGATGGGGAAGATATGGGGCTTTAGTCCGAAAATCCTGAAACTAGGGTTTGGGTTTTTGGTCCACTTAACAGGGTTAGTGATTTTTTTGTATTTTTCATTTATTCTTGTTAGTGATGTGTACATAGTGGAGGTGGTTTTGGGTTATGCGGTGTTAGCATGAAGGAGTTAAAAATGGGGGAAGTTAGGCTATTTACAGGTCATTGTTGGCTTGGATTTTTGGCTTCTTATTTTATGCTAAAATGCAATTCTTATGAAATCATGCCTGAATGCTAATATGCAGAATAGATGCAGAAATATTGTTGATTTTGAGGACTTGAGCTTAATTAATGAGACTTAGAATGGTGAATCCGAGATTCATCAGCCAACGACTCATTATTGCTTCTCTCTTCATGCGATACGAGCTCTCTCTCTCTCTCATATTGTGCATGAGATTGTTTACTTTCAACAACAACAAATGAAGAAGGTATTGTCATAGTCATACTATGAAAAGCTGTAAATTAACAACACTTGTCTCGAATTAAATTTTAAATAGATTTAAAATATTAATTTATACATCACATATATGTATTTATATGTATTTTACAAAATATGTCATTATGCACTTTCCATTTTTTCTAATAACATTTATACCTCTAACTTTTTAGCAATTTTGCTTATGGTCCTATATTCAAAAAATCAGAATATTATCCTATATTGATATAACATAGGAGCAAAAATGTACTAATAAAAGGCCACTACTATGTGTTTCGTAAAAATATAAGGGCACACAACTGATTGCGAAAAGAAGGGTATAAATATTATTGGAAAAATTTGGAAGGACACCAATGCATAAACCCTCAAAAGATATGATGTAACAATTTCACATTTATTTCTATCATATACTTGTCTAATTCGGCTCGTCTCGGTTGAACCACACGAACCAAATCAACAATAAAATGGTTTGTTCTTTTTCAATTTTTATGAACTTCTGTCATCATCACCAGTTCGACTAGTCGGTGCCATTGACCCCACCATAAAAACAAAAAAAAAACGATACATGCCCAATTTCATGTACGATTTAGTTATTAAAACATTGATTCTAGAAAAAAAAACTTTGAAGGACCCTCTAAACAGACTTCCCTCCTATTATTTTTGGCATCATTTGTAAATATTGTGAACTTAAAGGGGGTGGAAATCATAAAATATTTGACTGATTCTATCAAAGGTTAACGGAAAAATGAATGAAAGTTAAGACATAATTATGTCATGTAAGAGTTAAGCATTATTCACGATTTTGTGTATATTTCATGATTATTCAGGGTTATGAACATAATTACGAGAGTATATAGGATTATGTATGTAAAATCCTGTAAAGGTGAAGAATAAGCTGGAATAAAACACTTATACCCGTTTGTCTGGAAGGATATGAATGACACCGAATAAGGTAGAATAACGGTAAGATGAAATAAAGATAGGAATAGCATGGTGGAGTAGGGAGGAAGGAAGGGGAATACCGTCTTTCTTAGGGATGTTTCCCAAAGGGACTCACCCTAAATGTAAAATGTGATCTTTGTAGATAGCAAAAAAATAGGAAAACTGACAAAGGAAAACTATTTAAGATGCATTTCTTGAGGAAAGCCTCTCGTGCAGTTGGTTATCTTTGCTTTTAGGAGTTATGGCTATGATGTCTTTCAAAATAGAAATAATAAATATTGAAAAAATTCAAGACGGGACCATGGACCCTCCATGCACAACACTGGATCCGCCCCTCCCTGACTAGAACCATTGTCGACCCTTCAAGTCCTTTTGACACCATTGACAGGAGGCCTTCCAATGACTCGCCATAGTATTTCATAGACTGCTTCTACGTATTTTTTAAATATCTATTTAATTGAAGGGTATAAGAAACGCATATGTGAACGAACAAGCCTTTCAAGGAGTAGCGTTCCATTTCTGCTAAGTCTCAGTCAGCACTGTACAAGGTCTTGACTGAGGGGGTGGATCGTCTGCAGTAAGTGAGTTGCAGCAGAGACTCTGCTGCAAACTCGCGAATGCATGCCACGTAGCAACAAATGATCCAACGGTTTGGAAAACACTCCCACCCAATCCCCTCCTCTCCCGACACCCTCCTCCCCCAAACCCTCTTCGTCCCCAATCCCTCGACACCCACCCGGGCCACCAACCTTTCTGTGCATGCTCCTCGCCATGACTCTCCCCTTCGTCGTGCATCCACCTCCCCGTGCCTCCCCCATCCGCAGCACATCCTCCTTGCCGTGCCTCCTCGCTCTACCACGCATCTTCCTTGCCACACCTACAGCCTCCGTCGCGCATCAACCTGGCCAGCCCCCCCCCCCCCCCCTCCGCGGTACAACATCCTCGGCGCGAACCCCCCTCACCGTGCCCCCCCTCCCCTCCCCCGTTGCGGTGTAGACTCACGCACGTGAGTATGATGGAAGGGTGACGAAGTAGCATTTCCAATATCACTGCCTTGAGGTATGGCATCTTGGCCAAGTCGTCTTGGCGGATCTCCTGCCCTAGAGGGACTTCACCCAAGATTTCTTCGTAGAGTCTGTGCTGCACGTGCGGATGAATGATCAGGTTCATCATGATCCATTCCTAAGTTCAGATGACACCCTCTACATCAAGCACCAGGATTTGCTGATTTGCTGAAAGTATCCTCTAGCAAATATGAGACGAAAAAGCAAGTTCCGATCACCAAAGTATTGGTTTGGTGTCAACCTGGATGGTCTGTTGTCCTTTTTCTTGAAGAGGATCAAGAGCAATATTATGAAAGAGAAGAGGATGATTGAGAAAGTGAGGAAGAGGGGAGTCCCGTATAGAGCTAGACCATTCAGTGGTAATTAACACTGCATCTACAATATTCGATACACATGGTAGCATAGTTGTAAGTGGACATTCAATCTATGGAGAATGAACTTGTTGTATGAAAGTGTTCGATTTTGTATTTTAGAGTTGGTTCTTGTATAGAGTACTTATCCTTTGTTGTAGAGATGCAAATCAGAGTGAAAATGAGTTTGATCTTTCTTCTTTATACACAGTATGAAGAAGTAGTTTTTTGTATGGAAATAAATGTTTTTGTATATCGAAGTGAGTTTTTGTAAGCATTTCTGCTCTCTTGCAAATCCGAGTGAAAGTCTGTACGAATCTTTCTTACTGTGTATATAGAATGGATAAGGTGATTTTCGTATGGAAGTGAACGTTTTTGTATTTTGGAGCAAGTTCTAATAGGATTTCTTCCTCTGTTGCATATTTAAGATAACTTTTGTATGTAGTGCGCTTCCTTCATATTTATGCACAAGTAAGTCCATTACTACGAGTAATAGTTAATCAGATCGAGGAGTTTAACAATCTATTAGAACAATCATACGTTAATGATTAACCTACAACTCATCCATACATAAATGTTACATCGAGTTTGCCCTTAAATGTCAATAGAAAACACAACATTATTTTATCTTGGTATATAAAGTCAAATGGAACCTCAATATCCATTTGATATAGGATTTTGTATATAGAAGGAAGTTTTCGTATGGGAGTGTGCTCTGTTGTATAATGGAAATACATCTCGTATGTTTTTTCAAAGAGAATTTTGTAGAAGGACAAGCGTTTTTGTATATTAAAGGAAGTTTTTGTATGAGAATATCCTATGTTGCATGATGGAGATACATCTTATATGCCTATTCTCAAGGTGCCTTTTGTAGGATAATGGAAAGTTTTTGTATATTGAAGGATGTTTTTGTATGGGAGTTTGCTATGTTGCATACCGGAGATGCATCTTGTATGGGCTATTCTCAACGTGCCTTTTGTAGGATAATTGAGGGGGTTTTTTTTATATAGAAGGAAGTTTTCGTATGAAAGTGTAATCTGTTGCATAATGGAGATACAACTTGTATGTTTTTTTCAAAGGACATTTTATAGAAAGACGAGCTTTTGCATATATTGAATGGAGTTTTTGTATGGGATCTCCTATGTTGCATAATGGAGACGCATCTTGTATGCATATTCTGTATATCAAAGGAAGTTTTTGTGTGGGAATCTGCTCTATTGCATACTGGAGATGCATCTTGTATGAGATATTCTTAAGGCACCTTTTGTAGGATAATGGAGGTTTTTGTATATAGAAGGCAATTTTCTATGGAAGTGTGCTCTGTTATATAATGCAAATGCATCTTGTATGTTTTTTCAAAGTACATTTTGTATAAAGACGTGCGTTTTTGTATGTAGAAGGAAGTTTTTGTATGAGAATCTCCTCTATTACATAATGGAAATGCATCCTGTATGCCTATTCTCAAGGCATCTTTTGTAAGATAATAGGGGATTTTAGTATATTGAAGGAAGTTTTCGTATGGAAGTGCGCTCTATTGCATAATGGAGCTTTGCCATGTTCATTATCATGTGTGTGCACAAGTACCATTTTGTAGGAAAATGAAGATTTTTGTATAATGAAGAGGGTTTGTATAAATGTCCTTATTGTTGCATATATGAGATGATGTGTGCACAAGTAACTTTTTGTATGAATGTGGGGATTTGTGTATAATAGAATGAGTTTTTTCAGGATTGTGCTCACAATTGCATATCTAAGACAACATTTGCATGTTTATCTTTTGTATGCGCACGAGTAGTTTCTTGTTGGAATGCGATGATTTTTGTATAATAAAGTGATTTTTTGTACGATTTCACTCACTGTTACATATCTGAGAAATTTTTTGTATGTTTTATCTTATATATGTGCACGAGTTGTTTTTTGTAGAAATACGAGGATTTTTTGTAGAATAGAGTGATTTTTTGTAGGATTTGGTTCTTTGTTGCATATTTGAGAGAACTTTTGTATGTTCCATCTTATGTATGCGCACAAGTAGCTTTTTGTATGAATGAGGGGATTTGTATATAATAGAGTGAGTTTTTTAAGATTGTGCCCACTGTTGCATATCTGGGACAACTTTTGTATGTTTATCTTTTGTATGCATACGAGTAGCTTCTTATTGGATTGTGAGGGTTTTTGTATAATAGAGTGATTTATGTAGGATATCATTCTTTATTGCAGATTTGAGAGAACTTTTATATGTTCCATCTTATGTATGCATACGAGTAGGTTTTGTAGGAATGCGAAGATTTTTGTATAATAGAGTGAGTTTTTGTATGATTTCTTTCTCTATTGCATATTTGAGAGAACTTTTGTATGTTCTATCTTTTGATGTGCATCATATACTTGAAAAAGCAAAGCTTCCAAGTCAAAGTTGTTCTCATGTTCTCTAATCGGTTACGTGTTGAAAATAATGATGCTTCCAGTTGCTATATACAAACATTCATCCATGCTTGTATAATGATGCTTCCAGTCAAGGGATGTATGTCTATCGCGAAGAGTGGCGTGGCGGAGGGGGGCTACATGGCGTAGGAGGGCAATCGAGAGGGGGGCTACGCGGCGATGATGACGGTCGAGAAAGGGAGGTGCGGTGGAGGCAAGCTGCATGGCGAGGAGTGATGCACGACCACTGAAGAAATGGTGTTTGTGTGCACACTTAAGAATAAAAACATCAAATTACATCAAAGTGAATGTTTGGCGGACAGAGAATTTAAATCCGGTAAATATCCAACTCTACAATACTAACTTTGGTATCCTTCATTCTATCTATTCCTCTGGTGCTTTCTGAGGAGATTCCCATACAAAATATTCCTTCAATATACAAAAAACCCCCATTATCCTACACAAGACACCTTGAGAACAAGCATACAAGATGCATCTCCATTATACAACAAAGGAGATTCCCATACAAAAACTTCTTTCAATATACAAAATCCCCCATTATCCTACAGCTCAGTGACGATGATCACCAGCCTGACTCCCATCCTCTGCAGCACGGTGAGGCTCCTGCCGTCCTTTATCCTGCAAATGAGTGGTTGCAGCAACCTCCTATTGAGGAAGATGAAGACCACCACACTAAGGATGTCAAATGACCGCCACCGTGAGCTTCATGGCAACACACTCTCCACGAAGAGCGATACCATCTGCATGAATACGACGATGTAGAGTATGATGCACAATCATATGGGCAGCAACCTCAGCACACATTTGACCTCTTCCACTTGGGTGACAGTGCACAACCTCCATGGATCACGGATCCCACCCATCTACTCCTCGGAGAAATCTCGGTACAACGGAAGGGGCTCTGCGGCTGGAGACGACCGCAAGGTGGAGGGTGGCTGCACGACAAGGAGGGATGCACTGCGAGGAGGGTTTCAGGGCGGACGGAGGGTGTTGGGTGAGGAGTGAGGAGGAGGCGAGCGGGCTTGGGGTCGGGGGATGGTGCTCTGGCGGCGAGATGGCTTGAGGTCAGGGAAGGAGAGGGGGTCGGGCGAGAGGGGAAGGACAGAGGAGTCGGGGGCAGCCGTCGGATTCTTCGGGGGACACGTGGCACTCATCCATGCATTGCAGCAGAGAGTCTGCTGCAATCTACTTACAGCAGACGATCCACACCCACTTAGGTCTCTTGATTCTGTGTCCTGATTAATCGTTGCTTTCTTTAATGCTTTGTAAAATCATTAATTGCATCAAGTAATAGATCTAAACGTGAATAAATGTATGTATTTCACCACTCTCAGAAAGCTTCCTTGTGTATGTAATCATATTAACTACAAGATTCTGACACCCTATCTGTATTAATTGTTGATGAAATGAATATGTTGAACATATATTAATTATCTACATTATTTCATCATATATATCGATTACATACATATCTTAATTTAGGATTTTTAACACTTACGCACCTCCGAGATTTTGCAATTACATCTAGTCCCTTATCTTTTTTATGATATCACTTGCACCCATACCTTCCTGCACCGTTAACAACTATGTCCCCCAAGCTACTTGCCGTCTATTCCCCTCTCGAACAGAGGTGAACTCATGGGCACAAGCGCAATTGGAAATCCAAGGGGCTAGGGAGCTTCAAAAGGGGACATCATCGCTAGGTCGCCGAGAAAGTACACCCCCCCCCCCCCCCCAAAAAAAAAAAAACTTCTACCTCACATCTTTGGTAGCCGACGGTGTTTCATTGGTGGAGCCTCCTGTGATTGTGGAACTTGGGCTTGTGGAGGACCTTCTTCCAATGGTCATGATCATCAATGTAGGCGGGTGATGGGCCGGAGGGGGCAGGCTGTGCTTGTCAACATCAGTTGCACAATAGTAGCAGTCACCCCGACCGAGGAGTGAGGCACCAATGACATCATTGGGGTAGGACTGCGAGAAGATGTCGTCAGGCCAATTCTAGCGACAACGGTGCAAGGAAACCAGCCTCCAACGAGAAGTCCATGTGGTGCAGAGAGCAACAGGGGAGAGATTCACGAGCACTGCTTGTGGGTGACATGTACTCGGGAACAAAGGTCCATATGGAGATGACTAGACCAGAACCGTCGTCGGTGGCAAAGATGACGACGCTCGATGTGTTGACGAAGAGGGTGGGGACTGCTGCATGAAGGGGGCAAGGGTGGGAACAGAGACAAACAAGCTTCCTCTTTTGATTTGTCCTATCTGTTTCTTTATTGGGAAGGTGGTGATGGCAAGTTGGACGGAGAGCAGCTGCGTGAGGGAGAGGGTAGGGTCACAAGTCTAATGAAATCATTTCTAACTAGAACTTGGTTTGAACAAACCACGGTTGGGTTTATCCAATAGACAAGACAAGCACGACTGTTAACGATGGGTGTTCAAAATTATCCCATTCCAACACTCCAAACACCTATTCATAGGTTTACTGCTTCTTACCAACCCATTTCACATAGTTTACTCCAACAACCCTGTAACAAAACAGGGAATGTAAAATGTGTTTTCCAAGTGTTCCAATGTAAATAGTGTGAATCATGCATTCAGGGCAGCCAACCGATAAAAATGATAAACGAAGGTAAAGATAACAAGTACTGAGGTATTTCTAAATTGTATAAGCGAGAACATCAAAGAAGTAACATGTAATTTACATAGGGAGAACTGAAGTACCTGGAAATTGAAAGATGGACGAGATATGTACACAAAGAGCAGAAATATTATCGGCTTTACACAAACTTGGACCTGTAACTATACATAGTAAACATAGGATGAGATGGCAGAATCATTCACCGAGTTGTGTAACCGCCGCCACCTTCCCTAAAAAGGATGTTTGCCACATTAGATGGAAGCCATTCCTTGCGACCCCCGGTCGGGCCTTCCTGCTGAGCATCGCCTTGTTCGCTTTTCTTTCTTGACCTCCCTATCCCTTTACCGACAGCGATTCCCATCTTCAACGCCGTGAACACCCCCAAGGCAATCACCAGTGGCCTCACAGCCCAGTGGAAATCCTCCAAGTGCTGGTATTTCTTCACCACACCTTGGCATGTGCTGAAATCAACCACTTCTACTTCGGCTGGATCAGCCACGTACTCCCCTTCCTCACCAAACACCAGCCTGCCTGGGAATCTGACTGCAAGACACCCATTTGGAAGAATGTGAGATACCCTGCCTGTCGCCCAACCACCTTCAGCCTTTGATGGCCACTCAAAGGTTGGCTTTGAGATGCTTGCCTTAGGCCTGACAAACTGACCCGGACAAAACGATTCGGCCATCTGAAGTTGGGAATGGTGTCCTTTCCAGAGAGTCGGTTTTCCCAGGAAGGCTGCAGCGACATTACCATCACGATCAATGGAGTGCAGGATCCCAGTAGAGGAGTTGCTCTTCTCTTCACCTTTGATCTTCACCCAGTCCCCAGCTGCAAAGCCGTAGGAGACCCTCTCCAATGTGGATGAGTGGATCCTCTGAGGACCATGCACGCCAGGCACTCTAACGAGGACAAAACCGTCGTCTTCTAAGCTAACAATGGTTCCTTCAGGGATTGTCATGTTTTCTGGTTTGTGGGACTTCTTTGTTTTCCGAGATCGCACGATATCACCTACTTCAAGAGGGTCCTTCAAGAGGGACCAATCAGTGTAGCCATTGCGAGTAGCCCACTTTCCTATGGCATCATTACTTCCCGACTTATAGCTGCAAGCAGTAAACAAGCAGTTGATATCAGAACCACATAAAACCACACACTTATGACGAGAAAATAATAGATACCTCCGAATTCGGAGATATGAACAGTATATTAGCAGATAACCAGACTATACAACTAACAATCAACTTGATTCAAGAAATATTAAATATTCCTTTTATAAAAGTAATAACAAACAAAATTGTCCATCATCTGTGTGCAATCAGTGTGCTATTGTCTTGTTAATTGTAAACACTCACACTAAAATCTGCTATTGTCTTCTCCAGAATGACCCTCCGGAGGTTTGTTTATGTTGAAAATACACCCTTTGCGGCTGTGGATGACACTCATTGGGAGGAGCAAACAAGTTAACTTGGAAGCTGAGTAGGGCACATCATACCACAAACTAAAAGAAACAAACATCTTGCCAATGAATCTGCGAGGATGAGTTTAACAGTGGCGGAAGAAGCTAGTAGTAAATCTTTCACTGGCTCATCTTTTCTACTCTAGAAGAATGTGAAAACCTTATTCTTTTTGTTGGATATAGCCAACAATGTTATAGTCTATCGAGGGAGCACCTTATGTTAAGAACATTTGGGCTCACACTTCTTTGATTCTTGACACCTGTACCAATTTTCAGGTTTTTAATTAATTTTTATGGGAGAACATCACTTTAGGGTGTCCACAGTCCACCTCTCACATTCTCAAATAGATAAATAATTTTCATTATTACAGAAACTTTAATCTCTTAATTTAATCATATTAGATACATCTCTATGAAAATGGTTGGACTTCGAAATTTAATTCAAAATGATGAAAAGCATTTACAGTAACGATGCTCTCTAAAGTTAAAATATTCCATTGTGAATATGTGGTCCACGTGAGTTGACAGTCAGCTATATTTTAACAATAAAACAAATATAATATTCAATTTATGCAGAAGAGTTGTCCTTATTATACTCAAATTATGCATAAGATCTGTCCTTGCTACTTTTTTCTGCCACCGACTTAAATACACGAGGCGGTTCAGACATTCAGTTAGGCTCATTACAAAGATGAACAAAATGTAAGCACTGGATGAGCCGTTAGAACTTTTAGTTTTGGATCTTCCAAATCATTCCTGCAGTGGATCTGAATAAAATTCTTTTGATCCTTCGATAGAAGGATTGGCATGAACCATACCCGCGGCATCTACTTTGGATACTGGTGGCAGGACAATCTGTATGGTATTTAAGTTCTTATCGAAGCGAGCCAGAATTTAGCATCAACGAGACATGTGATTTATGTAAGATGAAAAATGCAAAATAATAAATAAAGCAGGACTACCTCTTAAATGCTTCCAGAATGTCTCCCATTCGGGGACGATCTCTCAAATCATACTCAAAGCAACCACGAAGGATATTTTCAATCGCAGGAGACAGACCACCTGGGATATCAGGTTTCTCATTCTTTGTAACAACCAACTTTTGAATCTCATTAGGCGATTTTCCACTCCACGGCTGGACTCCAGTTAACAATTCTACAATGCTGCAACCAAATCCCCAGGAATCTGTTTCATAAGAAACTGGACCCCTGATTTCTGGCTGCCACTGCTCAGGTGCCATGTAGTTAGGCGTGCCAAGTCTCCATGCGATTTCAGAACTAGGTGGTGATATTCCATATAATAGAAAAGGAATTCCAAACTCCCCTAAAACTAATTGGTCAGCCTCATTGAGAAGGAAATTACAAGGCTTGAGATTCAGAACCAGAACTTCTTTTGTATGCAGTGAAGCTATTGACTGAACCAGTTCTGTTCCATACCTGCACAGACGTACAAAAAACACTATAACCTTATGCAGTGTTGATCATTTAAGCACCACATCAAAACTAATTGTTGACAATCCAGACCTTACAACATCAGGTAGCTGAAACCTTCCACCTTCAAGTCGAGCAAGTTTGTCCCCCACTGATCCCTCATGGGACTTCATAACAATGCATATCTACAGATATATTAACAAGTGAGAACTTATCTAAAGCAAAACAATACTTACTAAGCATATGCACATCACATGAGAAGAAGATACAGAATTATCAGCATTAAAAGAAAAAGCAGACATGGGAATCAGAACAGACCTTCTCATTTTTTACAGTGACACCATGCAGACGGCAAACCCCCTCTATGCCCTGGCACTTGTCAAATATTTCTTGGAACCTGGACAAGACGACCTGTTTTTGATCCTCTTGCAAATAAGGGAGCATCTTTATAGCAACTTCATGATATTCATCATAATCTTCTGTCGAGAGATGCTGTGTTGCTAGCCAAACATCACCAAATGGACCCCTTCCGATACGATGGGACAGTTTCAAAGTATTGGGATCAATCCAGGGACTGATTTGGGCATTGGCACGCTCAGTATCTTCATACACAATATACTCGAATGGTTCAACGGCCTTCGAGGACTGAGAAGTAACAGCTTCCTGGGCCATGATCCTGTGGAGAAGGAAAGGACAACAACAAGCCATTGAAAATTTTTTGGACTCAAGTTAATGAGAGAATCAAGAATGGGATATCTTTCACAGATTATAACAAAATATCTTGAGATGATTCTATGCCAAAACATTATAATGTAATTTTTTTCAGCAAATAATATGGCTACAAGCTACCGTTGCTATAGTCGAGTAAAATGACTGGCAGCAATTGTCAAAAAAATCCAGTTGGAAATCATCATGAAACTAAATCATAGGATTCAAGCTAAAAGTATAAAAAGCATTACTGCAGAAGAGAACGAGAACGCAACTGAATCATGTACGCTCTTCTTGCTTACACAGAGAGCATATACCGCCCCAAATATTGTGTAGATTCACCAACATATCTGTTATCTAAATCCTTCCAACTTAACACAAAAAGTACTTCAACAAGGTACAAAAATGCATCATCTAGGTTGATGCTTGGCGTAAAATACCTTTGGGGTTCGTAAATCATATTTCTAGAACAAAACCTCAGAACTAGAGCGATAAACATGTAGAAAGGCCAAAGTCAGGTGAACACTGTAAACCACAATATTGGAGATCTTTCCTAAGATGAATCAAACTCTGTGTATTTCTACTTTGCTTTGATTGCCGATCTAATATTATTGTCTCCGCTTCCATCTTTTCCATGATTTACCAGTGAAGAGGGGAGCAACTTCGACAGCTAAATCACATCTTCGAGTCATTTACTTGTGAGGGAAATCTGATGAATCCAACTAAATCTGAAATGGATTCATAACGTTACTTTCCAATAAAAACAACAACAGCCTGCAAGTTTTTTTTCCATGTGAAACCTCATCTACTGATGATAAAAACATGGCTCAACATGCTTATGGCATCTTAAATATGAACCACGTAAACTTATCTCGCAAAATCGTTTTCTTCTTATACGCCAACGGTTTATCTAAAATATTTAATACTAATCCAGCCAATCTCCATCTCCTTTTTTTCAAGTTCATTAAAAGTGTAAAAAAAACATCTTTCGGCAGAGATTTCACAACACACAATCCAATTCCCAAACAAAAAAGCGATCCGATTCCTCGACAGCACAGTAAACTGCTCGAGGAGTGGAAATCCACGCGATCGCTTCTTTCCGATCAAAACAACCTCAAAGTCTTCGCCTTTTTCCGCTTCATAAGTCCACCAATTTCAATGCGGGGAGCGGAGTGTGCGATCGAGAGGTTATTCTAGTAAAGTAGAGCTCTAATCATGAAAATATGGAGAGGAAGAGACGTACGAACCCTAAATCAAGGGAAGGAGACGGGGTCGGGGTCGGGGTCGGGGTCGGGGCCGGCGAGGTGGCGGTGGCGCCGTTACGGAGGAGTGACGTTACCGCTGGGGGTGGAGGGTGCTAGTATACTGCTAGTTGGAGGGGGTGCTGGGGGAGGCGGTGAGGTTGAGCGGTGGTGAGTTTACCGGCTGGGGCAACATGCAAGGGCACACGTTTGCACTGGCTTAGACACGTATGCCTGAAGAGGACCGGAGCCGCACACGCGTGTGGGGGTGTTCCTACCTTCTCCCGGCTTTGTACTTTGTTTTTCTATACGTGTATATTTATATTTGGTGTTTCTAGTTCAAAGTCTAAAATAAATTGTGTGAGATATTATATGGATATTTTGTGACAGTGAGAGGAAAAATATTGTGAGATATTATATGAATTTTTTGTGATAGTGAGAGGATTCGATATATTAAATATATCATATTTGATAATTAATGAGATTTTTCTTTAACAAATTAAAAGATGCGGAGCATAATATAACTTAATACGTTTTGTTACAAGTAAAAAAGTCACGGTGAGAGAGCAAAATCAAATTCCATCTTAAACACCACAAAAACAATGGAGTGATTTCGCCACAATATATCATGATTTTGATAATTATTGGGATCCTTCTTTGACAATCCAACAAGGTTTTATATATGAACTATCAAAAGAAAAAATTACTTGAGTAAAGAAAAATCACATAAAACCCAATCCCTCCCTCCCAAAAATGCCCCAAAAACCTAACTCTAAAGCTCCAACCCCATTCCTCCTCCCTCCCCTCGTCAGAATATCACCATCAGAGTGCAACGGATCGACGATCCGAAGTCGCCCCCACGTAGAGGAGGTCGTTGTCACCTTCTTGTATGGTTTTGCATTGTCGTCGGAGCACCGATCGCGTCGTTCTTCACAAGTGAAGAAATCGAGGTGTGAGTTTTCTTGAGGTACAACATCCCCTTCTCTCTTGCTGCGGATTCGACGCGATTTTGACCCTATTTGCTTAATCATTCATAGATCTGTAAGATGTTATTTGTAACGATTTTCCCTTTCCCATATTGCCTTGTGTTCTTGTGGTTTTGATGACTCTCATAATCAAACCTTCTATAAACATCGTTATTTCCTCGAATTATTTATCTTTACGGTGATTTATGGATCCAAGATTCTAGAAATCTATTTTGTTCTTGTCATATTCAAGATCGGGTTGTCTTCGATCTGGTCATCTTATTCTTATTATATAGTAGAGATTTTTCATATATTGCTGCAAATTCTGATGCTCGTTTTAGATCTCTACACCTATCTTTGTTGCAGTCTGTTCCTTCATTCTTGTGATATTTAAGAATTTCAGCAGCATTGATATCAAATGCATAGAAGAAGTTGAACGAGTTTTCTCCATTTTTATCTACTGGCATGCCTGTCTGTACCTCCTTTTAGTAATCCGTTTCCCAGGGTTAGTAGTTTGACATATATAATTTGGTGAATCCCTTAAAAAAATACGTGCAATATCCTCCTCCTTAAAAGTTTATTCCTGTAATTTTTTTGGACAAAAAAAAGATGCATGTCATAATGTAATGTCCGAGGTTTAGGTCCCCGGTCCATTATCGAGGAAAACTGACCCTGACAACTTGTTGGGTATGGGTTCAAATGGACCTGTTGACAGCCACCCAAAATGCTTAAGCCCAACTTGTCAAGTAGTAATCCCCACCACTTATAACCCACTCTCACACTTTGTGAGTTTTAGATGTGGGACTATCTTCAGGAGTATGGGTATTACACATAAAAACCACCACCCAGAAACTTGCTGCAAAATTATGCCTTAGTTTTATGAAAATTTAAGATTATGGATATTCTTTTATCGTTAAGTTGCCTCTTTCCTTGCAAAACCAAGTTCTATAACATTGACACTCAATTTTGTGACTCTTTTTTTACAGAGATGGATGCCAATATCACTGGATGGTACTTGGACCTCATAGAGGTTCTGTCAACATTGATCTCATGCTTTGTCCCTCACAGATTATAACTTGGTAATAGGAACTCATGAGAGATAGTGAACCTAAATACTCTATCTGTGCTTTTTTTTGGAGAGACTGATAGGATCCTTATAGTTTTCAAAGAATGATGTATTTCTCATTGTTTCATAGTGGTGTGACCAAGGTTGGTGCATTCTTGAATAATCCAAGAATGAGGTTGGAACCCCATGGGGAAAAAGATTCATTAGGAGAAATAGCCCTGTATCATTTGTAAAGGTACACCTCAGAAATTGTAATATAAGCCATACCTTTTAACAAGATTTCATCTCTCCTAATTCTATGGATTTTAAGATTTTGTGGTCTTGTGGAAGCTCACCTATTGTACATCTCTTTTAATAGACTAGTGTCATGATATCTATAAATTGTTACATCATGCAACAAATATTACAATCGGTATGCTATCAAGAGTTTACTTGATCTTATCAGAATCTTGTATCAATAAAATATTACAATCTATGCTGTGTTTAAGATAATTATTATCCATCGGGTGAGATTTGACAATGAACGAATAGATGGAGTTAGATACCGCCAAGGGAGGGGCATGCACTATTGGGGCTACGAGCAGAAGCCTAGAGAGCCGTGATCCCAACCACTACTATGTAGCTGCGACGATTAGAGGACATGTTGCTTGGCACACCAAGGAGTCACCGCGCAGTGTTGAGCCTCAGCACTTGTGTGCCTTTAGCCCGGTGCTTCGAGTGCGGACCAAGTAGTGTTTCGCTTTTTCACTTAGAGTTAACACTAGTGTATTGGTTGGTGTAGGTCACATTGGTTAGTATTCTGAGTGGGGGTACTAAGAGGGGAGTTGCGAGAAATTAGGTTAATGAAGTTGGGAATGAATATAATTTTCCTATACATAAGGAGGATTTGGGTCAGTCGTCGTGTTTCGAACTACATAAGAATGATCTTGCTAATCTATGCCTTACTCGTGCCCTTCGCCACATGAACTCTTACACGTGAGTAGAGGACTTGGGTAATTCACGATGATTCGTGAGTTGGAGAGGCACCCCAACCTGAAGGCATGTTTCTTGTCTTAGTGTCATAGTGCGAGGTCTCAATCGGACCAAGACCGCGAACTATCCATGAAGCTTGTGTGGTCTATATCAAAGAACAATGGCTATAAATTATCTCTTCGTGATGACGGTTTAACCAATTGTTTTTTGCACACATTTTAAATTATATCTTGCTTGTTGAAATTTTTATATCGTACTAGATAATTTTGCTTATAACATACCTACATGTGGATCCACATGTTCTCAGCTGCAGTGAGCGGCTTGGAGTTACTTCTTTTGTGCAGCTACATAGCTTCCTTTTTATGGTACAATTACTTGTAGTTAGCTTTTAGTGTTCCTTCTTTATTTGTAATATTTTGAGAGAACTATGATGTACCATGTATGTATGGACACTCTTTTCTTGAATGCATACATGTAATGTATTTTTGTGGACATGGATGTGATTGTAATGAAATTCAATGATGGACATGTTATGAATGGATGTGAAATTTTTAATTCCAATCTTTTATGATATTTTCTCCTACTTTATATTATTGTGTACTTCGAATGTGGAATGCATGTGCATGGAGTTGATTTGCCGAGTACCTAGATCCTAGGGAGATGGTTGTCACAGTTTGGTATCAGAGCAGTGGTACTCCATTTCATTCCATGCATATTATTCCTCATCGATGTGTGAAATACATGACAGTATTGATAGTCTTTTGACCTAACATGAAATAAATGGAGAATTGCATATTTTATACATTTGTTCATATGTCACTCTTAAGTAAAGCAAGTATTAATGTTGTGGTTCTTTATGCAGAACCATACCACCTCGTGTGGATCCAAATGTTTCGCAGCAGCTGGCCTTCCTTGTACTGGCTGTGTAGGGCATCCATCAACGTCAAGAGGCGATTGAGTAGTGGCTCCTGCAGTAGGATGAATCCTCCTACCGTCCCTCCCACGACGGGGAGGAGAGCGTCAACCTGTCATGCTCTATGGAGCCTGAGAAAATGGAGGATACTGATGCCTTGCAGAGGCATCAAATCACATATGCGGCATACCGGCAGACGACGTGCAACAACCGAAATCAACACAAACCCGAACTCGACCTGATTAGAGTTCAATTAACCCAATAAAGTTGTTGGTCAATACCAAACAACCCAAAATGATCAATTGGTCATGAATCAAAAGTCGTTCGGATGAAATCGACCAAAAATTGGTCACTTCGTAATGCGTGCCGCGAAAAAGCTACGACGCAAATTCATCGCGAAACAAACCGAGACCGTCATGAGATCCGATTTGACGAAACAAAACCAACGGAATCGACTGTTCGTCAATCAGAGATCATTTTATATTTTTAATTCACAAAATTTAACCTTAAACTGAAATCGTATCTCGAAAAGTTCGAGGGTTCAAAACCTGATCAAAAGTATATTAATATTATACTCATATTGATCGTCATTCCGAGGTGGTCAAAACGAGATATTGTGTGTCAAAATTCGAGACCCGAGGTACGCGTACGGTTCTTTTTAAGTTTGTCAAATAAATAAAGTAAAAAAAGAGATTAAAAAAATTCCACAGTAACCGTAGCAGACCTACAAAAAAAGAGAATAATATATAATAAACTAACTTGAAAATTTCATATGCAATATATTCATTGCGAAAAATTTCCCTGTTTTTCTGTAGCTTCTGCGAATCTTATGTGAATAAAATGCCACGAAAGTAGCGTAAACGGGTACCCGGATCCTAGGGGGTTTACAATTTGGTATCAGAGTAGTGGTACCCCGATACGCACACTCGCAGTATTTCAACTCCGATCGCATTAAGATCTCGGATAACGGCAGTCTTCCGACTTGTCGTGAGTCTGAGAAGGGAAATATGACATTCAGATTCAATCACCAAAGTTGTTACCAATTTCATTAATTTTCATATTATATCACAAGAAGAGAAAAAGCATATATCATAGTATCTACGAACAATAAATTTTATGACTCATAAACGGTTCTAATGAAGAGGCATGGCATCCCGACCAGGGCAGGAGATGACTGACCAGTTGGCATGCATACTGACTGCCCTCACCGACCTCCAGCAACAACAGGCTGCCATGCGAGGTCAGTAGGAGTAGATATTGGCACAACAGACTGAGATTGCCGACAGACAGACAGATATAGAGATGAGGTTTGAGGACCTATCAGATTTTACTTACGATCCATCACATGATGGAACACGGCAGGACCAGCACCAGTCTGTTGAGGTAGAGCAACCTCATCCTGATGATCCACTTGAGGAGATACTTGAGCATGGAGCAGATGATGCGGACTTTGACAGGGAGCATGACCCTGTTGACTTTGCAGATGAGGGTGCACACGAGTACTCAGCTATTCACAGGCACCCGTCCGTTTTCACATCCTACCAGCGGGCTAACATACCCTTGTTTGAGGGCACTGTTACACCAGATGTTGCTGAGCAGTGGCTGAAGAGAGTGATGAATGTGCTCAGGATGATTCGCGCGCCACGAGACATGTGGCTATCTTTCATGGAGTATTCATTGACAGACTTTGTCGAGAGATGGTGGGACGTCGTGGTATCTGAGTTAGGCCGAGAGCCTACATGGGACGATTTCGAGATGAAGTTCAGAGCCCACTTCTTTTCTGCGAAGTGGAAGGAGTCCCAGCGCCAACTTTTTGCAGAGCTTCGTCAGGGATAGATGACAGCCATAGATTACTTTATCCGATACACAGAGCCGTCACGACATACACGAGCAGCTGACGCATTTCCAGAGGAGAATCTGGAAAAGTTCATTAGCGGCATGCGAGATGAGGTACATGAGAAGATGGCAGGACTACACATCACTTCTATCTCCGAGGCTACCGATGTTGCGGAGAAGTTTGAGGACATCAGAGGCAGGCATTTCGGGCGCTCGTCTGGAGCAGCGCCTAGACCGCATCGATCTTTTGGACTGATACGTCAACCGTTTCAGTAGCGGAGGTCAGCCAGACAGTTACGACCTACAGGTTCGTCTTTCTCAGGCAGTGCTCGCTCATCTCCATCGACTACTTCAGGAGGAGCACTAGCTGGACGGGGTACAGATTCCGCTCGACCATCTGGGTCGCAACGAGCAGACATACCACCTACAGGACCAGCCTGGAGCACAGACACGACTAATGCACCTACCAGACCAGTTCGGTGTTACTGATGTCACATGTGGGGATACTATCGATCACAGTGCCTGCAGACTTCTGACGAGCCTCGCCCACAACCACAACCTTCACAGTCGCAGCCTCAGGCACATTGCTCAGGGAGTTTTCATGGCAGGAACTCTAACTTCAAACGACCGCAGCAGAGACAGACGCCGAGTATGGCAGGTTCTAGTGCCGCAACAGCCAGGTAGGGGCAGTTACATGCAGTTACTAAGGAGCAGGCACGTTCAGCCGCTACTGTGGTGAAAGGTATGGTCTCAGTCTTGGGCCGACCTTTCCATGTTCTATTTTATTCTGGTGCGACGCATTCTTTTCCTGCTTCGAGGCTACTTGCTTCTTTAGGTAGAGTCGCAGAGACTCTTTCTTCCCCATATCACATCCGAGGGCCAGGTGGCCAGTTGTTTATCATTTCCCAGATAGTCAGGTACTTGCCCGTACTGATTGGCGGTTACGAGATGATCACAGATTGTCTACTTCTACAGCTTGATGAGTTTGACTTGATTTTAGGCATGGATTGGTTATCCGCTCATCATGCACTTGTTGATTGCTTTAAGAAGACGGTTGTCTTCAGGATTCCAGATCTACCCGAGTTCACTTTTGAGGGTGCTATACATGACTCCACTATGGAGTATATTTAAGTATTACGAGCTCAGCAACTTGTTGATCAGGGTTGTGATTCATATCTTGCATTTGTTTGGGAGGTATCTGATCAGGAGCCGATGACACAGGACATCCGAGTAGTATCAAAATACCCAGATGTAGTCCCTGATGAACTACCAGGATTACCTCCTGAGAGAGAGATCGAGTTCGAGATCACATTGTTGTCAGATACACAGCCGATCTCTATGGCACCATATCGCATGGCACCAACTGAGTTGAGGGAGATGAAGGTGCAGTTATAGGAGTTACTTGATTTAGGATTCGTGAGGCCAAGCACTTCACCTTGGGGTGCTCCGATTTTATTTGTCAAGAAGAAAGATGGATCCATGAGGTTATGTATTGATTATAGGCATCTGAACAAGAGAACGATGAAGAACCGTTATCCTTTGTCGCACATTGATGATTTGTTCGATCAACTCCAGGGATCTTCGGTGTTCTCGAAGATCGATCTTTGCTCAGTCTACCATCAACTGAGGATTAAAGAGTCTGATATTTCGAAGACCGCTTTCAGGACTCGCTATGGACATTACGAGTTTGTGGTGATGCCGTTTGGACTCACCAATACACCCACGGCTTTCATGGATATGATGAACCCGATCTTCCGTCCATATTTGGACAAGTTTGTAGTGGTGTTCATTGATGATGTGCTCATTTACTCACGAAATGAGTGGGATCATGCGAATGATCTACAGACTGTATTGGATACAATGCGGAAGCACAAGCTATATGCCAAGTTGAGCAAGTATGAGTTCTGGTTGTCCCAGGTCTCATTTCCTCGGGCATATCATTTCTGGAGCAGGCATTGCAGTTGATCCTGCGAAGATAGATGCAGTTATGTCTTGGGAGCAACCCAAGACTGTCACGCAGATTCGGAGCTTCCTTGGGCTAGCAGGTTATTACAGACACTTCATCAATGGATTTTCACGCATTGTTCGCCCTCTGATATGGTTGACGCAGAAGGGAGTTCCATTCATTTGGGACGATTCATGTGAGCAAGCCTTCCAGACACTGAAGGAGAGGTTGACTACATCACCTATTCTTGCTCATCCTTCAGGCACTCAGGACTATGCAGTCTACACAGATGCATCTAGAGAAGGTCTGGGAGCAGTATTGATGCAGAGAGGACATGTGATTGCTTACGCATCACGACAGTTGAGGCCGCACGAGCGGAACTACCCCACACATGACTTGGAGTTGGTGGCAGTTCTCTTTGCCTTGAAGATCTGACGCCACTATCTATATGGGGTGAACTTCGAGATTTTCACGGATTACAAGAGTCTGAAGTACATCTTTGACCAGAAGGAGCTGAACATGAGACAACGCAGATGGCTCAAGCTACTGAAGGATTATGATTGCACGATCTCTTACCATCCAGGTAAGGGAAACGTGGTAGTTGATGCACTTAGCAGGAGAGCACATGCAGAGGGTACGACGAACTGGCTATATGCATGGGATACGCTCACCACTTTGACTGATTGGTATCCACAGTAGAGTGCATCCATATCTACTGCCATGCCTCCACGATACAGTAGTCTTTGGGATTGTATTGTAGAGGGCCAGAAGACAGATCCTTGGATCCGAGATAGATACATGCACGCCATCAAGGATGAGGTTGATGACTTTGTTGCGATGGAGTCTATTTTATGAAGGCAGGACGGGTCGTTGTACTCAATGACGAGCAGTTTCGCAGAGACATTCTGGATAAGGCACACAGTTCACGGTTATCTATCCATCCAGGTAGCACAAAGATGTACCGTGATCTGTGTCGACATTTCTGGTGGGATGGGAAAAAGCGCGATGTAGCACAGCATGTCAGCAGATGCATGGCCTATCAGATGGTCAAGGCGGAGCACAGGAGACCACCAGGATTACTATAGTCTCTCCCCATTCCCGAGTGGAAATGGGAGAGCATTTCTATGGATTTTGTCACAGGTCTGCCGAAGACACCGGGTGGCCATGATTCCATTTGGGTCGTTGTTGATAGGTTGACCAAGTCCGCCCATTTCATACCCGTCAACACGACTTACACTCCATCCCGATTGGCCAACCTCTATGTGCAGAATATCATTAGACTACATGGTATACAACGCGAAGTGGTGTATGACAAGGATTCGAGATTTACATCGCATTATTGGCATCAGTTCATGTCAACACTATAGAAAGAGCTGAAGATGAGTTCTGCTTATCATCCGCAGACAGACGGACAGAGTGAGCGCACTATACAGACACTCAAGGATCTACTTGGCGCATGCACATCGGAGTGGAAATGGTCCTGGAAGGACCATCTGCCGTTAGTGGAGTTTACGTACAACAACAACTATCATTCCAATATAGGCATGGCACCATTCGAATCCCTATACAGGCGGAGATGCCTCACACCTCTCAGTTGGCGCGAGGTAGGTGATCATGCTCTCTACTCCGTAGATCTCCTGGAGGAGACCGCGAGAGCTGTTGATCTTGTGAGACAGAGGCTTTTGACGGCACAGAGCCGCCAGAAGAGCTATGTAGACTGTCGGAGAAGAGACTTGGAGTTTCAGGTAATCCAATTCTTTCCTCTTCATCCATTCAATTATGACATATATATGTTCAACTTAATCTCATACTAACGACATTCCTATAAATTATAGGTTGGAGATCGGGTATTTCTCCGTGTATCTCCCATGAAGGGAGTGCAGAGATTCGATGTTCGTGGCAAGTTGGCGCCGCGATATGTTGGACCTTTTGAGATTCTGATCAGAGTGAGGAAGGTGGCTTATCGAGTATCCCTTCCTCCACATCTTTCAGCTATCCATGATGTCTTCCATGTATCCAACCTGAGGAAATACATACGCGACCCTCGACACGTCATCAGTTATGAGAATCTTGACGTGAAGCCAGATCTGACTTATGAGGAGAATCCAGTCCAGATACTTGATCGTGCTGTGAAGAAGATTCACAGCAAAGAGATTTCATTGGTCAAGGTTTTGTGGCACCATCACAGAGTCGAAGAGGCGACATGGGAAACTGAAGCCGACATGTGGGCACGATACCCGCAACTTTTTGAGGTAAAAATTAAAACAAGCTTTTGTAATTAGATATATGTTAAAATATATGGCTTGTTTTCTCTCTAAGGTTTTTATGGGTTCAAAACCGTTTGAGGTTTTTATGACCTTAAGAAATCCAAACAAAACATCTAATGACCTTGACTCGAGTCTCGAGGACGAGACTCCCTTTGAGGTTTTTATAATTGTAACATCCGAAATCAACACAAACCCGAACTCGACTCGATTAGGGTCTAATCAATCTAATAAAGTTGTTTCTCAATACCAAACAATCTAAAACGATCAACTGGCCGTGAATCAAAATTCGTTTGGACAAAATTGACCAAAAATCGATCGCTTCGTAATGCGTGTCGCGAAAAAATCGTGATGCAAATTCAGAAACCGCGGAACAAATCGAGACCGTCATGAGATCCGATTTGACGAAACAAAACCAATGGAATCAACTGTTCATCAATCGGAGGTCGTTTGATATTTTTAATTACAAAATTTAACCTTAAACCAAAATCGTATCTCGAAAAGTTCGGGGGTTCAAAACCTGATCAAAAATATATTAATATTATACTTATATTGATCGTCGTTCCGAGACGGTCAAAATGAGATATTGCACATCAAAATATGAGACCCGAGGTGCGCATACGGTTCTTTTTAAGTTTGTCAAATAAATAAAGTAAAAAAAGAGATTAAAAAAAATTCCACAGTAACCATAGCAGACCTACAAAAAAAGAGAATAATATATAATAAACTAACTTGAAAATTTCATATGCAATTATATTCATTGCGAAAAATTTCCCTGTTTTTCTATAGCTTCTGCGAATCTTATGTGAATAAAATGCCGCGAAAGTAGCGTAAACAGGTACCCGGATCCTCGGAGGTTCAGACGATGATATCATAGTTCTTCGGTAACACCAACCCTGACGTTGCAGAGCTGTGGATGGCATATGTGGCCAAAGTTCTGAGGATGATACATAAACCCGAGGACCCTTGGGTATCATTTACAGAGTACTCGCTTGCTGAGTACGCAGAGCGATGCTAGAATGCCATCAAAGAGCACCTGATCGAGCCCATCACCTGGGAGGTCTTCTTTGACAAGTTCCATGCAGAGTTCTACCTAGACCATTGGAGGATCATAGGAGAGAGTTCGCTGAGCTGAGATATGGGTTGATGGCGGCATAAGAGTACCTGATCCGATACATATTGTTGTCTCGCCATTCCCCTGCTATGGCACCATACCTACATGGGAACTTGCAGAAGTTCATCTAAAGGATGCGTGAGGAAGTCCCTAACAGACTCTCTACTTTGGACCTTACCTCCATCAAGGTGGTTATTGCGAAGGCGACGGAGTGGGAGTCTACACAACATCAGTTATAGGGACATCGGTCATAATTACCTCCAACCCAACCTAACAGAGTTGTACAACGGGGCTTCTCTCGGTTCCTTAGAGACCGAAAACACCACCCGACATCGAGGACATCAATATCTAGTAGGTTTACACCATCCCCTACCTTGAGGTAGGCATTGGCAGGCTGTGGTTCTGTTGCTTCTTGTCTCCTATGCAGACACAGAGTCGTAGGACTGGGGATGGTAGTTTTGCTTCTGGAGGGAGCTTATCACATGCAGACGACCTTACATGTTACTATTGCAGACCACCGAGCTACTTAAAGGCCCAATGCCCATTGCGTCTAGCAACTCGGGCGCACAACAATAGAGTGGAAGACTAGATAGGCCTTCCGGACAGTTTTAGGGATCATGATCCCGATGAGGAGGTCGTAACTTTCAGCGAGCCCCATAACAGACAGTCAGTGTTGCGGGATCTAATGCACCATCACGAGGACATCTGAATGCAATGATACATGAGCATGCTCATGCTTCTGGATCAGTTGTTAGAGGTATGATTTCAACCCATGGGATTTTTTTTTACATGCATTGTTTGATTCAGAGGCTACAATTCCTTCCTTGCACATCGTATGGTGCCCACATTGGATACGTCTGTGATGGAGGTTGCTTCCCTTTACTATATCAAGGGCCCAAAGGATAACTATTTATCATCCGTCAAGCAGTGGAGGACGTAGCCGTGCAGATAGGTGGGCATGAGATGCCCTCTTTCCTATTGTTGAATCAGTTAGAGGACTTCGACATCATTTTAGGCATGGACTGGTTGGAGAGGCACCACGTGTTGGGAAGACGATGGTCTTCCATTTACTTGGAGTGCTGCTATTTCAGTTTGATAGATCTACTGCTGAGGATGGGATCGAGTGCATCTCTACCTTGAGGGCACACCAAATTCTCAACCAGGGTTGTGTAGGCTACCTTACCTACGTGGTAGACTCAATGACACGGGATCATATGATTGAGGATGTTAAAATTGTGCATGAGTTTCCAGACCTCTTCCTATATGACTTACCTGGACTACCACCGGTGAGGGAGATATAGTTTGAGATCATGTTATTGCCGTACACACAACCGTTCTCTAACCCTCCATACGGATTGGCACCTACTGAGCTCAAGGAGCTCAAAGTGCAGTTACATGAGCTGTTGGAGAAGGGATTCATGTGTCCCAGTACATCACCATGGGGAGCACCCGTTCTTTTCATGAAGAAGAAGGATGGGTCTTTGAGGCTATGCGTAGATTACAAACAACTGAACAAGAAAATGGTCACGGACCATTACCCACTCCCACAGATTGGTGATCACTTCGATCAGTTACAGGGAGCAGCGACGTTCTCCATGATTGACCTGCAATCAGGAAACCACCAGTTGAGGATCAAGGATGCATGCGTGATGAAGTCTGCGCTTCATACTAGGTATGGTCACTATGAGTTCCTACTGATGTCTTTTGGATTTATGAATGCACCTGCCACATTCATGGATTTGATGAACTGAGTCTTTCATCCATATTTGGATCAATTCGTGATCGTATTCATAAATGATGTTCTAGTCTACTTCCATAATGAGTACAAGCACGAGTCCCATCTTCACACTGTTCTAGAGATATTCTGAGAGCACCAATTGTATGCCAAATACAGTAAGTGCGAATTCTGACTTTCTGAGGTGGCATTTCTAGGCCACCTGGTTTCAAGAGCGGGGTTGTTAGTTGACCTCGCTAAGATTGAGGTAGTGGTGTCTTGGGCTAAGATTGACATGCTATGCTTATTGATCTCTTATGCAAATACTAAATATTTTTATGTGAATTAAATATCATAACATTTTCTAGTGCATATGCATCTATGTTCTTGCAAATAAAAGCGTGCTAAATGTATGCCAACCATATGATGTAATTATGATATAGCTTTTTGCATGTGATCATTCAGACATGATCACAATTGTCCTAGAGGTATGGTTATTACGTGCTATATGTAAATATGTATGTATTATGTGCATGCATTTATGTATGTATTATGCATATAAATATAAATATATGGATGCGTGTGTATGTATGTATATAAATATCAAATCGAATCGAATTATTATTGAATGAATTCATGTTAACTCAGGTCAAATTTAAATTCAATTTATTTTATTTCAAATCGAACTTTTCGAACTTTTATCGAATGAATGTTACTCGAATTTGAATGATTCAATTTAGTTAACACCCTTATGGATGACTATGGTTGAGCGAGCTCACCACTCATCTTCTTTTTGTTTATAAATGCCAATTTTGATTCCAGTTTGGATCTTAAATGGATTTCAAATAGCTTACATTAAAATACTCATAACTTCGGATAGAAAAACTCAAAAATTCAATGTTCTCGATTGGTACTCAACGAGCTCTATGAAATAAGGTGATAATTTGTATCATCTGAGTATTATAACTTCATGTATCAAAGATACAAGATTTCATAGTCTCGAACCTAGAATCCAACCATTATTGAGGTAAACTAACCTTATTGGGATCATGCTCGATTACACTTATTTGTAACCACTCAAAATGTTCAAGTCTAAGTTATCAAGTAGTAATATACCATCTATAACCCATAATCCTATTTTGTAAGTATTTCATGATAGTGATGCTTATATCAATGTTTTATATATAGAGGAAGTCACATTTGGATCTAGCAGCCAAATATGTACGACTAAAATGCTAATGACTCAATTTACGAGGTTCTTCTGAACTAGACTACATTTTTGAGGATATGTATCTCTCTAGTATGGTGGTAGAGTGGTAACAAATGACAAAGTTTATATCTAACATTAAGAGGATTTATACGACATCCTAATGAAAAATCCCTCTAAACATGCATATCCATCAATCACAATACAACCACCTTTCCTCAAACAACTATTGCCAGTAATTGACATGAAACAAGTCTTATCAATGTTAGAATTTGTTCTTAAGAATTGTCTTTGTTAACATACTCAGCTGGATTATCTATCCTACTAACATCTTTCACATTGATCCTCTTCTCAGAGTGAATGAAAAAGAAACTTGACATCAATCAGTACATTTTATGTTGTAATGAACCTTTTGGGTATAGGATGTTATAATAGTCACCCACATTTTGATACCATCAAAGATATTTATCTTATTCCCGATAAAATGAGAATGAGGTGATGATCCACAAAATCTTAAATAAAAATACCTTTAATATATGAATATGAAAATGATAGGGTATCTAGTTGAGTGCACGACTACAATTAGGTTCTAAAGATATTATATTTTATTGAAAAGTTTGAAACAAAAGATGTAATAAAATATCATATGTACAACAAAATACACCTATCATAAATACACATTACAATGTAAAATATATAAAATATGTTTATTTTTAATTATAAAAATCAATTGATATATATTATGAAATTCACAATGTAAAGATATTTATTGCTAAATCATTACCAATGTATTTTATAAAAAATATTCATTTGTTCCCTTCTTGTCATCTTTCTGCTAAAATTAACAACAATTACTGAAATTTTAAAGCGTTGTTGTTATATGAATCATTGATAAGAATATATCAACATACATGGTATTAATCATTGTGAATTTCAAGACTTTAAATTAGTTTTGTAAAGAATAATGTTTGAGGTTATATAATTAACATTATTTCTAAAATATTCCTTGACATGGGCCCATTGTAACCTTAAAACTTACTCAACCTTGCTATCACGGCCCTACAAAGACCCTTCAAATGAATAATCATTTATATTCAATGAATAATCGTTGTTATATTCAATGAATAATCGTTGTCATATAAAATTTCAACAACGAATATGATCATCGTTACAAATTAAAAGAACAAAAGATAGTTTTACAACAGAATATTCGTTGCTATATATTTAACATCAGAAGATACGATACATATTTTTTAATTATTCATATTTAAACGTTGCTATTATCATTTCCATGGGAAGAAACTGATTTTGACAAGCAAACGGTTGTGACAGATTCCCCTTTTTATTCTAAGAATAGAAAATAAAAGATTGATTGAATTAATTTGATGATGATGATCACGTAAGAACAACTATTGGATTATGTGATATTGTTGTCCCATTCTTATTTCTTACACGCCAATGGGTTCCCTTTTTCTTGCCGTAAACTATTGCAGACTTTTTATACCTCTTCTCGTTCATTTAAACAAATTTGACTTTAAATCAAATAATTAAAGAGCTATTATCAAATTGAACTCGAACGTTCCTTTTCCAAATGAACTCGAACTTATGCTACAAACCCTATATCGAACCGAACTCGAATTCGAACATTCAAACTTTCTAATCGAACCGAACTCAGACATAGGTTTGTTCGTTACCGTTCGATTCGATTGGCATAACCTTAGTCCCCATTCATCCTTCTCGTGTACGAGCCCATATTTTCGGTCGAACTCGAACTCTTAGTTTTTTTTCTTTTCTAAATTTCATCACAATTATATATTTGAATGACTAAACAGTTTTTGGAGTTAAAATTTAGATTGATTAAAATAGGAGGTTGTGGAGGGAGGAGATTAAGACAAATATATAAGCTTATGATTGTTTAAATAATGCATGTAAGGTGTTCCACGTTGAACCAAAAAAGAATATCTTTTTTAAATTACACTGTTATGTTTAGATGGATGTCTAATGTTTAGATTAATATATAGGAGGAAAAATGGTGTGGACTGTGCATTTTAATTAACACTATTTGTTTATGATTGTGAAAACGATGCATATAAGATCTTCTCAGAATAAAAATTTATTTTATTTATCGTGTCATTATGTCTAAATAATTATTCGATTGATGTTTCAGTGAATTCATGAGATGTGAGAGGTTGCGTGAACATGAATCCTATTTTAAAATATAGATGAGATAATATAATTAAACTCATCAAGGCATTTGCTCCCATAATCCTCAAGAGACGAATAGAAAGTTACTTATCAAAGAATTCTCTCTCTCTCTCTCTATATATTATATCGGATTTAAACTATTTATTTATTATTAGCTTCAAGAGATCCGAAGTCACCTAACCATGTCATTACATATGAGCATAACCATGTCATTACATATGAGCATAACCATGTCAGGAGGAACAAAGATGAAGCGATTATTGAGTGGTCAGTGATCATATGAGGAACAACACGCCAGTATCTTTATTTTTTTTTTAAAAAATAACAATGACATGCTAGTCAATTTAAATGATAGTTTTATATTAGAGTTGGTTATAAGTTGTTTAAATGTAGTATAAAATGGTGAATATGGTAGAGGAAAGATGATTAGGGCTGTTAGTCGAACCGAACTGTAAGGAACGAACCTATGTTCGAGTTCGGTTCGATAAGAAAGTTCGAAAGCTGGAGTTCGAATTTAGTTCAATAAATATTCGATAGGATATGTTCGAGTTCGAGTTCGTTTAGAAATGAACGTTCGAGTTCGATTCGACAATAATTCGTTAACGATTTAACTTTACTGAAACTTGTTTATATGAACAAGTTTGAAAATTGAGTTCGATAATAAGGTTCGATAACCGGTAAAAATAAAAAATTATTCAAATTAAAGTGGTATAAAGTCCAACAAATACCACAGTTTACGGTGGTAAATGGTGGTAGCATAGCCGTAAAGTACTGGTGCAATAGTAGCAATGCACATGATCTTTGTATTTATTTATAGAATTTACGACTAATTTACCACCATTTTGCGATTATGGTCAAATTTTCAAATGCCTAAATTTTGATATAAAACCTTCACGAGAAATGAAGAGAAAAAGAGAGAGAGAACACTATGCAATTGATGAGGGCACTTCCATGTTGATGGATGACCATTTTCCTCGCCCTTAAGCAACGGTTTCAATACACAACAACAACAACAACAAAAGAGCCTTTTCCCACTTTAAGTAGGGTCGTCACATGGATTTTTTTGCCTCCATTCAGATCTATCTTGGGCCATTCTCGGGCTTAGATCCAAAAAACTAAGATCCCTTCGTATAGTCTCATTCCAACACTTTCTGGGCTTCCACGCCCTCTTTTAGCCGGCTAACATTCCAAAACTCACATCTCTTCACCAGTGTATCAGCTGACCTCCTTTGCAAATGCCTAAATCACCTTAAGCGATTTTCTCGCATCTTATCTTTGATCGGAGCTACACCCACTTTCATTCTGATGACGTCATTATGAATCCGATCTTTACGTGTGTGTCCACACATCCACCTTAGCATCTTCATTTCTGCTAATGCCATTCTTTGCACATGTCTATGGTTCACATGCCAATATTCAGATCCATAGAGACTGTCCTTACACAAGATGAAGCCCTATCCTATATATCTTTTATGATGTTTATGTATAGGATAGTACTTGTCTCTTCTCCAAAACTCTCCACAATATCTCCCTATCATACATTTTTAATAATCAACAAAAAATGATAACATGCGATTTTTCCTATTATCTTTCATTATAGAATGAAATAGATAATTGCGTTGATTGGAATGGGTCATCCCGTTGACCTCTAGATGAAGTTCAAGTCGAACTATACACAAATGGGACGGAATATCCGTCCCATGCACACCACTACATATGTATATATATATATATACATGTATATATATCCATGTAGAGGAGTGATCCTATGAGAGCCAAAACCTGTGAGAGCATGAGAACATGCATTCTGGACCACATGATTCAACCAGGAGAGAGAAAATAGAATCATGTGGTCTAGAATGCATGCTCTCATGCTCTCACAGGTTTTGACTCTCATAGGATCACTCCTCTATACATGTATATATACATGTATATATATATATATATATATGGGAAACGAGAGGAGCTAAGTTAGCTTCCCCTAGTGGCAGCCCCATTTATCCCTATATATACATGTATATATATAGTTACACAAACACATACATATAGTACATGTAATCAAAATAAATAAAAATACATAAAATATGCAAATATCTATATAGATGCACACATTTATATTGTGATGAACATAAGCTTCTACACAAGTATTAAAGTGTGTATAATATGCATCCTTTTTCGTCTATATTAAATATTATACATACATATATATAGATATATATGAACATATAATATATTAGTTATCTTTATGCCATTATAATATAATTATTTTTTTTTGAGAGGAAAAGGGTGACATCCCGAGCTGAGACTAACCGTACTTCAGCATTATAAATTAAAATGAGTAAGAGAGATACATTACCTTGTGGACCAGAAGTGATAGAGGGAAAGACAAGAAGCGACAACAATTTCTGAATAGAACTTTTGATTTCTAAAAATTAAGTCATTTCTACCCCCCCATATGGACCATAAAGCTGCAAATGGTAGAGCACAGTCGTCCGTCGAGTTACCTCCAGCAGTCCTCAGAGATCTCCAGAAATCAACCAAGCCACCGTGTGTGACCCACGGTGCTCCTAAAACCTTCCAAACCTGCTCTGACAAAGGACAGACGAAGAACAAATGTTCCGCATCCTCTGCCTGTGCGCCACATCTGTCACATCTGGTGTCCGAAACTCCAAAAAGCTTGTCCCTTCTGGCTTTGTCACAAATCCTACCCTTTCTAAGGCACCATAGGAATACTTTCACTCTGCATGGGATCTTGCTTTCCCAAATGACATTCATATCTGTCTTCATGTCTTGGCCCGACTCATTCTTTGTCCCTCTGAATATCTTGTAAGCCTTCTTTACGGAAAACCTGCCCTCCCTCCAAACAAAATGATCCCTTCCCATAGATATACATGTAGGAGACAACAATTCAGACTGCAGTCTAGTCATCTCTTCTAACCTTCAGTTTGAAAGGGTAGATAGGAACAACGGGGCCCACGAACCAGACCCACCAGCATCCGCTATGGTACACTCCTTGCTTGCCGCTGACACAAATAATCTTGGGAACCTATCACATAGTAATCCATCACCCATCCAGTTGTCCAATCAAAAATGAAAATTCGTCCCGACGCCTATCTTCGGTATCATTACCGACCTAAGCTGTGGCAGAATGTCACGAACCCCGCTCCAAAGCGAAGATTCAAACCGCATTCTTCTTGTCCTGAGGGATGCCTTGACATCATAGATAGCACGCAAAATCTTAATAGCCAATCTATCTGTGTTACCCCAAATTTGTACCACCCATTTTGCCAACAGTGCTTTGTTCATGCAACTCACATCTCGAATACCCAAGCCTCCTTCATTTTTCTGCCTTGTTAGCTCCTCTCATCGAATCAAATGTATCCCCAATCTTTGTTGCTTCCCATCTGACTAGAAAAAGTTCTTCATCATTACCTCTGTCTTCTTTCTAACCCCTCCTGGCATTAGTCTTGTTGAGAAGAAAAATATAGGAATTACCGAAAGAACATGCCTCAGTAGAGTTAGCTTCCCACCCTTAAAAAGCATAATCGCCTTCCAGCCCATGAGTCTCTGCTCGAATCTCCTAAGGATGATGTCCCAATCCTTATTTTTGAGTCTACCAGCCACAAGAGGCAACCCTAGATAGGAGATTGGGAGTTCACCCAGTGGGCATCTTAAAACCGCAGATCTTCTTCTACTCTCATCCACTTCCAAACCAAACTGGATTACCACTGACTTATTACCGTTGATCATGAGTCCTGAAATGCTGCTGAAGATCTCCACTACTTGCCTCACCCTTCTGTCCACCTCTTCTGTTCCGCCCAAAAATATCACTGTGTCGTCTGCATATTGAAGTAGTGGAATTGAGATATCTCCCATACTGAAGCCTTGGCACCACCCCCCGTCGACCGCTCTTTTGAACATCACTGCTAGGGCGTCAACCGCCAACACAGAGAGCATCGGAGCTAATGGGCACCCTTGTCTCACACCTCTTTGAGGCTGAAAAAAAATCCCCCTTCCGACCTTCCATTCTGAAGGATATGGGATAATCCTCAAGCGCATCATGGAAGCGTGAGCGTCGTATCGAATACGACGAGAAACGACTAGTCGCACTAGTTGTTTTATGCAGCGAAAATTAAATTTTCATGCAACGAAACCACATGATCCAAGAACACTTCTCGGATTGTTTCGTCTAAACCACAAACAAGTAATAGGATTACTTCTTGAAGCGTGGTTGCGATCAAGTCTCTAAATGAAGATACCTCTTGTCTCAAGTCCGATCCGACGGAGGAGACGCTTGCGAGCACGGGGATGAATCGCGTGCTTCTCGCAATCCATGTTGATGATCCAAGCGGCAGATCTCCTGATCTCGACACACGAGATCCGACGTCTTCTTCACGAGCGAGGCACATCGAGGGAGACAGAGATCCACAAACAAACGACCGGGCAACATAACGACGACGCTGCGACGATGGAGACTCTCTCTAGGGAATCCATGGTGGACGACCATGAGAGAGGATGAGAGAGGGCTGACGTGTAGAGAGAAAGATAGAGAGAGACTTATGTTCTCTTGTGTGTTTAGAAGAGCAAAGGGGTGCCTCTCCTTTTATAATATTTTGGGATCCAGGGATCTCAATCCATGGGTAACACACATCCAATGGCTCTCATTGATTTGTGTTTCCTTTAATGGCTAAGATTTGTGTTGGTAAAAAATCAACAACAATTAATTTAATTTAGATTAAATCTATATTGATAAATCAATATAATTCAATCACCAAATTAAATCAAGATCTCTTGGAGATCATAGGAGAGAGAGTGCCTCCTTCCATGTTGGAAGGAGGGGACGGCCACACATTCCTAATAGGAGTGGTGGTTGTCCACTCCATATATATGGAAGGTGGCTCTCATCTCTATATTGTAATCTCCAAGATTATGCAACAACTTTTGTTGAAAATTATTCTACAAAAATAATTCACAATTATTTTGTAGACATTGCAATCTTGCCATTTAAAAAATTGTGAATCATATTCACAACCCAAAATAAAATGTGAATTACATTTTCAATTTAATGTCCAATGTGAATCCATTTCACATCAACATTTAATTAACAAATGTAAATTACAAATAGCTCTCTCTTATATATTATAAATCACATTTATAATATATATGATTAATATGGATATTTTTATCCACATTATTTACATCCATGATAATTAAATCACATTTAATCATCTTGGATCTCTTTTCTCTCGTGCCCTAATAATATGAATCACATTCACATTATTTACATCTTTGATAATCAAATCACATTTAATTATCTAAGATAACTCTCTTTATAATATAAATCGAATTAATATTAATCAGGATAGTTAAATCACATTTAACTATCCACTTTCTCAAAGCTTGGATAAATATTATCAACAATGAAATTATCCTGAACCCTTTCAAGGATAATGCGCTTTCTCTGCGAATACTTGGAGATAAGGACGGGGCGATTGTATTGTTCCACGTATAGTGACTTGGATATTGAGATCATATCTCAAATCCAGATCTCAGACCTCCCATAGATGCTTGATTAAATCAAGACCGCAAATCTAATCTTCTCATTGCATCTGAATCACATTCAGATCATTGTCCAACATTTAGATCAAGATCAGATTACTTCTCTACTGAGAGGAGTCACTAAAATCCACACCCATTTCATCACTCCCTAGGAATGGAAGCGTCATGGTTATACAATCGTTTATGATCACATCACCCTCAGGTATTCCCAATACATGTACATCCTGCATACTGGAAGACTCAGAATAAACCTGAAATATAAGATCAATTTTACACTGTTTACTTCAGGGATTTATCATTAAGTTTCTCATTTGACTATTGGGAGTTGGTATCAATCATATACTTTCCAACATCATATATCATACCCAGGCGTTGATCATATACTTTCCAAAAGTATATATCAAACCTACAAATTCAGTCAAGCTTCCAAAGCGAGACAACCGTGCGCACGGAATTTGATCTTCCCAATATCTCATGAGTGAGCTCATGTCTTCCGGTTCAGTAATGAACCTTTATGATCCCTTTGAGAGATCGTATTACTCATATACCCTTATATGCACACCAGCGCGCCGTTGTATAGACCTTGGGTAGGTCATCAACCTATTGGTCTGCCAAATGTACAAACTCAGACATATAGTAACACATCTGTCTTCGGTCAGAGGATGCGTGCCTATATCATGACATTATACGATATAGGACTTTGGTTATCTCGATCTCGTTAAGTCAACTCTTTGACCTAACTTATCTAACACCTCCGAATCTCTATTCCTATGCAGAGGACCTGTATCAAGAGGTCGATTAGATATCAGCCTAAATGAGAAAAGGATTGCCATCTCCTACTCAGGCTGGAGATCATATCTTAACAATCATTTGACGGTGCTTGATGAGTCCTCAATCTAACTCTTTAGATATTCATCCAAGCACCAGCCTCTATGATTCAATAATTGAATCAACAACTATATGATCATTAAGATGGCCACATAACCCTAATTATACTAAGGGACCTATTATGCAAATTATTTATTCTTCATTTCAGATCAGGGAATGATATTCGCAATAACATTTATTGCATAATGGATCGCCGTGGGCTCGCATGTCCAACAATCTCCCACTAGCCCAAAGAGTCATTAATGGGCTAATTATTTAAACCCACACTCATGTGACAATCATAGGCTATTTAAAAAATAGATAGGTAAGCTGCTCAGTCACTCTGTTCCCAAGAGACTACGCCAAGTCCTTTTACGGCACTTGCATATCCCCTAGTAACTGTGCTTGCATCCAATGCGAATGTTGCATCTTATGCAATCAGTACTCAATTTTGTTATAGTGTCCTTGACACTATAGCTCGATAATTATTATAACCAGTATGCCCATAATCCTTATTAGAATACCTTTATTCATAGAGATCTCTATCTCCTAAGGTATCTACAGTTAAGACTCTTATAGATCACTATCTACAAGGTCTTAAACTTTTGAAGATAAGACTTTGAGATCACTATCTCTAAGTTTCATCATCTTTTTGAAGATATTGTTATTACTGCAATCAAGTGTTTAATCACCATAGTAGGATCAACAACCTTTTACTACTCCCACTGCATGGCAGACAACTGGCTTTTGTACACATCTAGCATACACTCGGATTCTCGAAAATGATGCACAAGGGCAAGCAGTTTTAGCATTCGCATCCTCAACTCTTTGAGGTGCTATTCCCTTAGATAGGTCAGTACCATATCTTGAGGGAAAGAATCCTTTCTTGGAATTTTCCATAGAAATGTCCAAGGTATACCATTATTGTGACGGTCCCAATATCCTCTTTTCTTTGCTTCTGAACAACTTCAGAACTAAGATCTAAGAGGTATACTTGAGATCATATCTCGAGGTATGGAAAAACCAGATTATAAAACACTTATTATCATCATCCTTAGATCATTCCAAATGATTAGGATATCTACATTTAGCACGACGAACACAATAGCACTCCCACTAAGCTTCATATGGTTTATCAAGATTCTATCTGAAACCATAACATTTATGATTTCATCAAAACCAATATTCCAACTACAAGAAGCTTATTTGAGTGTAGCTATGGTTAGCAATATTTTGATGGGTTAAAGCAAGGTCACTGGAGAGCAAGTCTCATCACAAGCGATGTCTTCTCTTCGGTGTGTAGCTCATGGCCACGAACCGTGCTTTGAAGGTCTCTACCTTTTCATCAGGTTTCCTCTTTCTCTTGAAGATCTATTTACACCTTAATGGATCTTACCCATATAGGTGGATCCTCGAAGGTCTATATACAACACTTGTATATGAAGTCTACTTTAGACTTTATTGCTAACATCCATCTTTCCATGTCATGATCTTTAGAAGCTTCATCATATGAAGTTAGATCATTGTCAGATTCAACTGACACATGGAACCCAATTTCAAGCTTATTTGAAGAGGTATCAGTGTTTCATTTTTAATTGTCCTTTTAGTTTCCGATTCAAGGAGCCTCATTATCATCTCAAGATTAAATGAGTTCCTTTACTTCATTTTCATCTTTATTCTCAAGAGAGTCATCCTATAAGAATCATATTCTCAAAGATGAGATCTTTTAAGAATCTCAAGGTCACAAAGTAGGTATCCAATACCATCCTTTATTTTCCTAATGAAGTAGCACTCTCCAGTGCCAGATTCTAGATTACTTGCATGGAACCTTATTAAGGATATATATTGTATTCTCTACTACATATAGACCTTGGAAACTAATAGATAATTATGCTAATATTCATCATTGATCATATCATGTCACACATGATCCAATTGTATCTCCCTACATCTCTCATTGAGTTTAGGTTTATAAGGAGGAGTGAGATAAAAACAATATTCATATCTCTATAAGGTATTCCATGAATTCATCTAATAGGTACAAGCTACCTAGGTTAGATCAAATTCATTTCATCTTCCTTCAGACTTTGGTTCAAAACCAAAATTGTGAAATCTTTGAACATTTCAAAGCTTTCTAAGGTGAAGGAAAGAAATCTCATATCTCAAATAATCGTCAATAGATATCACATATCCATAATGTTTATTCCGATATAGATGATTCACATACATCAATATGTATGAGATTTTGAATACCTTAACATCTTACACCATTCCCAAGAAAGGGTGTATTGGGCATTTCTATTTTTGAATACAGTATTCACAAGTATGTAAGATTTGAACCTTTAGACAATCTAAAGTTTCATCTCTTATCAGTCTATTCATCACATCAACAGACAAATGTCCAAAACATGATGCTAGATCATTATCAAATGATCTTCATCCTCTTATTGATCTTTAATGGTTTAATTTTCAGTATTAGAAATCTTAATGAACCATTCATTAATTATCTAATTTAGTAGAGTCCACAAGATTTTAGATTACTATTTGAAATATCTCCATCATAAGTCTTTATGATAGGTCTATTACATAATTCATGTTTATTTCCAACATTTAGAAATAAACAATAAGTGTATTCTAATATCTAGGTCATAGAGACATTCTCTAAGACTACGACCTCTCCCACTGAAATTAACAAGTTCATCTATCCAATAGATATTGTTGCAACAATTGTATCAATATCCATGTGGATGACTATTAAACCTTAAAATCAAATTTTATAGTCTTCTAATACACATGCAACTAATTACAAGTGTTATAGAAGAATGAGATACAATCATTAGACTTTGATCTTATCAAATAAGAAAGTCAAATTCAATGATTATATGTAGATTATTGTGATGTACTATCCGATTCCTTCTCTAAGGATTCTAGATAGATTTGATAGTCATACTATCAATACATCATCTTATTGCAGTATTGGCATTTATCCAACTCTTTGGATTTCATATGGAAGTCACAGAAGTACAGTCAACTCTTTGACTTTCCTTCTCACTTGGGTCCAACCCATGCTTCCACTGTGCTCCCTTTATCTATAAGCAACCATTGCTCAAGACAAAGGATCTCTTATATCGAAAAAAAATTTCAATATAAGAGTATTTCAACATTTATACATGCTTCATTCAATTCATACAATATGAATAATATGAAGCATCATGAATGACCATAGTATAGACAGTAGAATGATGACATTCATCGTATCTACATTCATCCAAACTCTTAAAACATTGGTCCATGTAGGTACCCAAACAATTTGAATACATCATCTCTTATAGAGCCACCAATCTGCATGATGCAGAGAACCATGTTATTCATGATTAAATGTCGAGAGCACATATGTATGACAGAACATCTTCTTAGAATTTTATAAGGATTATTTGACAATTACGATCATCATCGACATGTCACTTCCAAAGTAAATTTGATAAGAGATCAAGACTATAGATACATACAAACCCTAGGGTAGTAATCCTATTGTCTATTTAATTGTAACTCCTCATTATTATGAGGAAACTTGCACATTGCAACCACATACAATATGTGTCCAACTGCAAGTACAATATCTGGATCATGAGTCCAGTCTATGATATTTTACTGGTTATCATTGAGTATAACATTGAGTGGATTTTATAAAGAATTATCTGAAATAAGAAATTTGCATAAGTGTATATATTTATATATATACATATTTTACTTTGATTTAGGAATTTTTATATCAAAGTTGTCTTGCCATGTCAACAATGAAGGTTCATTCCCTTAATCACTTTTAATGTAAGAGATATACTTACCATTATATCTCAAGCAAGATCTGGGATCTCCTTCCTTATCTTTGTTACATCCTAATAATATGAGAACCTGTAACTCGGATAAAAAGAAGCGGGAACACATTCCACTTTGCAAGTCCAACTTGCATCTCCCAATTCGTCTTTAACACCTGGGCCCACCATCCCTAAGGTGATGTTGACCTGTCATTAATTGAACCAACCGTCAACAGGAATACAACTCGCTATGCGCAATCCAATATCGCCCCAATAATATGAGGACCCGATATTGGGGTCACTACGCATACGTCCTTATTCTTTCGAGAAGCGACGAGCCCGATCCAAATGGATTGTATGCAGGAGCTGTCACTTCAGACAGGCGTCTCCTACATACAATGTCTGGCGACGGAACCCTTCGCCTTGACGGGAGACCATGGATGTCACTTATATGATCCTGCACCTCATATTCAAATTATAATTAATCATTATGAATCATATTCATTATGATTAATTCTTCCAAGGGAAATAATAACTCTATTTATAATAGAGTATTTTTTATTGGATATAATTAACTTAATCACATTAAATTAATTACCAATCCAATTCAATTAACAAATTTGATTTTACTTGAATATGGTATTATCTCAAAGTACACATTAATTCGAATTTAAATACATCATGATCTCTCAGGCATCATTCGTTCCCTACCCGCTGTCATGGCTAATACCGGTGGGAATGGGACGGACCGCAACCGGTGTGACCCACTACCCCAGCGATCCCCGACTAGACGCCATATCCGCCTCGGGAAAAAATAATGCCGAGTCAATCACTTTGTACTTGAGATGATCATCGATTCTTCAACCGAAATTATGCCATATAGTAATAATCAAAACATTTTTGATTATAAGGAAATTTGCTAGATAAATTCTCAATCCTATTCAAGCAAGGAATTTGATGATTGTGTTTCTAATTATGATCTAGATCAAATCTAATCAATTTATTGGTTGAGGCCAAGTAAATTAAGGAAATAATCATCAATCAATATTTCTCAAATATTTTCCATAATTATTTCATGAAATCAACAATTAATTTTACTAATTGACAATCACATGGTTCTTGATTAGGGCTGTAATTTCAGCAGTGACCCCTACTTACTAAAATTAACATATCTCAATCAATTTAAATCTAAATTAGACAAAATCAATTTTCAAACATTGCTAATTTGATTTAGGACAGAACTTAAGTGATATTTCACGCATTTCTAGACAGATAAAAACAATAATCAACTCATTAATCACGTTAAGATTCACAGTTCCCGCAATAGTGAATACATGTTCATTAAAACAACCATATCTCGAGCAAACGGAATCCAAATTACGTAAACTCAGATCCTATGGTTTCCTTATTTAATGGGGAACAAAATCTTATTATTTTCGTGTTTAAACAATTTAAACAGGGTCGAAAATAATCACTAAACAGAGATGCGAAAATGAAATGCGACAAAAACTTTCGCAACCCTGACGAACCCAAGTCGCCTTCGGTATTATGGATCGTATCCAAAACATTCGACCTAAGGCTCTGATATCACTTGAAGGATATGAGATAATCCTCAAGCGCATCACGGAAGCGTGAGCGTCGTATCGAATACGACGAGGAACGACTAGTCGCACTAGTTGTTCTATGCAGCGGAAATTAAAAAATTTTCATGCAACGAAACCACATGATCCAAGAACACTTCTCAGATCATTTTGTCTAAACCACAAACAAGTAATAGGATTACCTCTTGAAGTGTGGTTGCGATCAAGTCTCTAAACGAAGAGACCTCCTATCTCAAGTTCGATCCGACGGAGGAGACGCTTGAGAGCGCGGGAATGGATCGCGTGCTTCTCGCAATCGATGTTGATGATCCAAGCGGCGGATCTCCTGATCTCGACACACGAGATCCGACGTCTTCTTCATGAGCAAGGCGTACCGAAGGAGACGGAGATCCACAAACAAACGATCGGGCAGCATAACGACGATGATGCAGCGATGTAGACTCTCTCTAGGGCACCCATGGTGGACGACCATGAGAGAGGATGAGAGAGGGATGACGTGTAGAGAGAAAGAGAGAGACTTAAGTTCTCTTGTGTGTTCAGAAGAGCAAAGGGGTGCTTCTCCTTTTATAATATTTTGGGATCCATGGATCTCAATCCATGAGTAACACAAATCCAATGGCTCTCATTGATTTGTGTTTCTTTTAATGGCTAAGATTTATGTTGGTAAAAAACCAACAACAATTAATTTAATTTAGATTACATCTATATTGATAAATCAATATAATTCAATCACCAAATTAAATCAAGATCTCTTGGAGATCATAGGAGAGAGAGTGCCTTCTTCCATGTTGGAAGGAGGGGACGGCCACACATTCCTAATAGGAGTGGCGGCCGTCCACTCCATATATATGGAAGGTGGCTCTCATCTCTATATTGTAATCTCCAAGATTATGCAACAACTTTTGTTGCAAATTATTCTATAAAAATAATTCACAATTATTTTGTAGACATTGCAATCTTGCCATTCAAAAAATTGTGAATCATATTCACAACCTAAAATAAAATGTGAATTACATTTTCAATTTAATGTCTAATGTGAATCCATTTCACATCAACATTTAATTAACAAATGTAAATTACAAATAGCTCTCTCTTATATATTATAAATCACATTTATAATATATATGATTAATATGGATATTTCTATCTACATTATTTATATCCATGATAACTAAATCACATTTAATCATCTTGGATCTCTTTTCTCTTGTGCCCAAATAATATGAATCACATTCACATTATTTACATCTTTGGTAAACAAATCACATTTAATTATCTAAGATAACTCTCTTTATAATATTAATCGAATTCATATTAATCATGATAATTAAATCACATTTAATTATCCATTTTCTCAAAGTTTGGATAAATATTATCAACAATGAAATTATCCTGAACCCTTTCAAGGATAATGCGCTTTCTCTGCGAATACTTGGAGATAAGGACACGGCGATTGTATTGTTCCACGTATAGTGAGTTGGATATTGAGATCATACCTCAAATCCAGATCTCGGGCCTCCCATAGATGCTTGATTAAATCAAGACCACAAATCTAATCTTCTCATTGCATCTGAATCACATTCAGATCAATGTCCAACATTTGGATCAAGATCAGATTACTTCTCCACTGAGAGAAGTCACTAAAATCCAGACCCGTTTCATCACTCCCTAGGAATGGAAGCATCATGGTTATATAATTGTTTATGATCACATCACCCTCATGTATTCCCAATACCTGTACATCTTGCATACTGGAAGACTCAGAATAAACCCGAAGTATAAGATCAATTTTACACTGTCTACTTCAGGGATTTATCATTAAGTTTCTCATTTGACTATTGGGAGTGGGTATTGATCATATACTTTCCAAATGCATATATCATACCCAGGTGTTGATCATATACTTTTCAAAAGTATATATCAAACATACAAATTCAGTCAAGCTTCCAAAGCGAGACAACCGTGCGCACGGAATTTGATCTTCCCAATATCTCATGAGTGAGCTCATGTCTTCCGATTCAGTAATGAACCTGTATGACCCTTTGAGAGATCGTATTATTCATATGCCCTTATATGCACACCAGCACACCGGTGTATAGACCTTGGTTTGGTCATCAACCTATTGGTCTGCCAAATGTACAAACCCAGACATATAGTAACACATCTGTCTTCGGTCAGAGGATGCGTGCCTATATCATGACATTATACGATATAGGACTTTGGTTATCTCAATCTCGTTAAGTCAACTCTTTGACCTAACTTATCTAACACCTCCGAATCTCTATGCCTATGCAGAGGATCTGCATCAAGAGGTCGGTTAGATATCAGCCTAAATGAGAAAAGGATTGCCATCTCCTACTCAGGCCGGAGATCATCTCTTAACAATCATTTGACGGTGCTTGACGAGTCCTCAATCTAACTCTTTAGATATTCATCCAAGCACCAACCTCTATGATTCAATAATTGAATCAACAGTTGTATGATCATTACGATGGCCATGGTACATAACCCTAATTGTACTAAGGGACCTATTATGCAAATTAATTATTTTTCATTTCAGATCAGGGAATGATATTCGTAATAACATTTATTGCATAATGGCTCGCCGTGGGCTCGCATGTCCAACACATTCACCAGAATAGCATAAGACGAGGTCGTTACGCACCTCTTCATCCAGGCTATCCAAAGATCGGAGAAGCCACATCGACGAAGTGGCACCCATAAGAAATTCCAGTCTCCACAGTCATAAGCCTTTTCAAAATCGATCTTCCACATCATCCCTTTCTTGTTCTCCCGTCGCCACTGGAGGCAAATCTCAGACGCCATCACTAGCCCATCTGCTATCTGTTGTCCTCGAATGAAGGCAGATTGATTCTGCATAATGACACTATCTAGAACCCGCCGCAGTCTGTTTGCCAACACTTTTGCCACTATCAAAAATATTGCATTCGACAATGCGATCGGCCTATAATCTTCCACCCGAAGAGGGTTCTTCTTCTTAGGCAGGAGGAATAACAACGCCCGATTACCTTCTCGAAACCCCTGTTTCCCTCTCTGAATTCATTGAATACATCTAGTACCTCTTCTTTCAGCATGTCCCGGAATTCTTTGTAAAACCTCATCGGGAAGCCGTCCGGACCCAGTGCTCCATCTTCATTTAAACCCCAAACTGCATTTTTTACCTCCCCCTCTGTAAAGGGCACTTCCAGACTAAACGCCTGTTCGTTTGACACCGATTTCACTCCTGCTCCACGCCAGCCCCACCCTTCACCTTGCTTTCTCCTTGATACTTCCACATAATGCTCCTTGAATTACCATAGACTCATTAATAAACCGGTTCACTGATACATCGGTTCACTGATTCTTCCACATAGACTCATTGAATTACCATAGAATCATTGATACTTCCACATAATGCTCGATACACCGGTTCGCTGATTCTCGTGGTCAAAATGATTGATCAGTCTAGCTTTAATAACACCAATGCAAAATGATTTGATGAGAGAGATAAGCTTTCCATCTCATCATTATCACTCCTCATGTTGTTGCATTTATCATCTACTTTCACGAGAGATTAGCTATGAACTTCTAGTGGTCTGGTGATAGAAGCAGTGGCTCCCACTTCAAAAGGACCAGTGTTCGAATCCCTCCTCAACCTCCCTTCTACCAATAAAAAAATGGGATAATTACACCCATGACCATGAGTACTTTCGCAATAACATTCATAACCCTGTATAATCACGAATTACGCGCAAGACCCTGAGTAAGTGTGCCGTCTTACATCTATAACCTTCCGTTATTTTACCTCATTAACTCAACCAGATGATTGAGTTAATCTAACTGATGAACGATCTAACGGTTGAGATTAACCTAAATAAAAAATATCCCACATTTTCTTCTAGCCTGCACATCACACCGTTGTTCCCTTCTCTTGCAGGTGATCCCGGGGATGGGTGCGGAACGCGAGGGGCATCTGCAGGTCATCTCCGGGTTGGTGTGCGGGACGCAGGGGCGGCGTGGGGGCGCATCTGCAGGTGGGGGTGGGGTTTGCAGGGGGGTCTACAGATCATCGTGAGGGAGGTGGGCAGGTGCGGGAGGGAGGGGGGTAGGCAGCGCGGGAGGGAAGTTGGCAGGCAACGGCCGCGGGGTTTGTCTTCAACGGAGCTAGGCTGTTGGCGGTGCGGGAGGGAGGTGGGCAGCTGCGGGAGGGAGGGCGCGGGAGGGAGGGAAGTCGGCTGACGGCGGCTGCGGGATTTGTCTTCAACGGGAGTAGGCTGTTGGCGGCGTGGGAGGGAGGTGGGCAGGTGCGGGAGGGAGGGCGTGGGAGGGAGGGCGCGGGAGGGAAGGAAGTCGGCAAGCGGCGGCCGTGGGATTTGTCTTCAACGGGGGTAGGCTGTTGGCGGCACGGGAGGGAGGGTGCGGGAGGGAGGGAGGGAGGCGGCGACCACGGGGGTTCGTCTTCACCGGGGAGAGGGGAGGGGGGGCGCGACAGGCACGTGAGGGAGGGGTAGGGGGGGAGTGGATAGGCGGAAGGCGGAGGCTTGCAGGCCCGGGGGGGGGGGGGGGGGGGGGGTTGGCGGCGCGAGAGGGAGGTGGGCAGGCGGTAGGGAGGGAGGTGGGCAGGCGTGGGGGTGGGGGAGGGGCAGGGGAGGGGGGGAGCGGATAGGCGGAGGCTTGCAGGCCGGGTGGGGGGGGGGGGGGGGTTGGCGGCGCGGGAGGGAGGTGGGCAGGCGGTAGGGAGGGAGGTGGGCAGGCGTGGGGGTGGGGGGTTACAGGCACGGGAGGGAGTCGGTGGGCAGGACGGGGGGGGGGGGCATCTTCGATTGGGGGTTGGAGGACGGGAGCGGATGGCCGGAGGCTTGCAGGACGGGGAGGGGGGTCGGCGACGCGGGAGGGAGGTGGGGAGGGGAGGGGTTGTCTTCGACGGCGGAGGGGGGGGGAAGCCTTGCAGGACGGCGGGTTGGAGCACGGGAGGCTGACCTGGGTTGAGGAAGGTCGATGCATGGCCTGGAAGGGATGACGAGGTGCTGCTCCGTGGGGGGAGAGGGGGAGGGCATATTTTGGAAATAAGAATAACACTAGTGGCAATTTTGTCTTTTCTAACAGAAACTGTTAAATATAACGGACATACCAAACAGAAAATAACACAGGGTTATGACATGTAAGAGTTAAGCATTACTCGAGGTTTCTCATGTAATTCATGATTATACAGGGTTATGAATGTTATTGTGAAAGTACCCAAGGTCATGGGTGTAATTATCCCAAAAAAAATTGGAGTTTATAAGAGAAAATGTATGATGAAAGAACGTTTTTCTTCTATGATAAATCGACTAAAGTGCACGCGACTAAAATCACAAGTTTTGTGTGTATATATACTGTAACTTTTGCCTATATAAATTCATCCTTACCATAAAAATCCATTGGTAAATTCACAAGAATTAATGTTTCCCGGACTGAATCAATTATACGAGTATTTATAAAACAGCCTAAAAAATTTATATAAAAGTTCCGATCCACATTCCATGCATCTTTTTTTACTCTCAAACTAGCAAGGATGTCAGAGCGACGTGCATATATAAAAGACGATAAAACCCCAAAGGTACGACCGAAACTGTAACACTCCACCCCAATCGTAGTTCTACATCTAAAACTTACAAAGTTTCAGAGTAGAGGGATTATTACTTAATAAGCATTTTGAAAGGTTGTCAATGAGTCCAATTAGATCCGAACCCAACAAATTGTCAAGACCAATTTTCCTATACAACGTTACAAGGATCTATGACCAAGATGTTAAAAAACAACATCAGAGCGAGTTCTTTTTGATAGCGGAAAGGACTACCTAATTGGTGGAATCACCCTATCAAGTGATAGGGGGGAAACAACTACCTGGAGCGTGCAACCACCATTATCACTTGGAATAAGTGATGTGGTATATCATAATGAGGACGTTGCGAATATAAGTGTGAAAGGTTGCAACATTCCACGCCAAACACAATCTCACATATAAAACTTACATAGTTTAAGAATGAGTTATAAAAGTGGGGGATTACTAATCGATAACTTGAGTTTAAACATTTTGAGTGGTTGTCAATGAATCTAATTGAGTTTGAGCTTAACAAGTTATCAAGTTTTCTTCTACAACAGTCCTGAGATCTAAGCCCGAGATATTACAGAAGTAGAAGTTAGAGTTCATGCTTCTAAACATAAGTTTAAGTCAAATTCAAGAGAGGATCTTTGACAGAAAGGAGAAACTTGCTTTTTTGGCTGAAAATCTCCAGCAACGATTTGGCTGCTGTTACACTGAAGCACCTTTCCTTCATTTCATCGTAGCGTCGACGTAGATATCGACACCATTTACGAGAAGAGCGGCGATGAAAGAAGAGAGAGGAGGGAGGAAGGATTGGAACATGATGTAAACAAAATTTTAATAAAAGATCTATTAGTAAATACTTTCATTACTTTCAATCCTTGACTACTGAATCCAACAGTTTGGCCAAATAATTTTCAGATAGGCGACTGCGAAAATGTATCAGCTTTTTACTGGTTGCACTGTGAAAAAAAAATAGGTGGGGTTTAATGCTATCTAGCAAGTTCAACAAGACACAACTCCTCCCTAATGTGTTGGTGTTACCAATTAAATCTACTACCATTCCTTTGAAGTGAGTTGTTGATTGGAAAGGTTGATAGAAGAGGTCATGAATGGAGGCATAGAAGTCAATAAAACTGTTACTTTGAACAGTTGGTGCAGATCCTCTGTATTATACAGGAAAATGTGTTCACTATTGGATCTTAAGAAGCTTTGCCCATGCAAACACAAATGGATGTACTTGAAAGAAAAGCAAGGGCCACTTGTATTGCCAGAAGAAAGCAAACATTACATTGATAATTACAAATTGCATATAGAACATGGAATCTGTCTCCCTATGATCTTGGAGATTCTGTGCGGATTCGGATATGACCGGTGGTATAATCTTTTATCCACCACAAGTAAACAACAGAAGATGCTACAAATATTATGGCAGTACAGAGGAGAATGATCCCAGATATCCTCCCTCTCTGTCGTAATGCCTCGCGGCTGGAATCAACACCTGAAAGAGCATCACCAGAAGGTGCTTGACTTCCCGGTGATACAGGGTCTTCTCGATTTACTGGTGCCTCTGAGTTCGCCTTAACTGTAGAATGGATGTAGAACAGGTGTGGGACTTATGATGACCGACAGTTGCATGATAGTAACAGAAAACCATGACAACCAATGCAAACCTCGAGTAAGATTTATAGCAGAAACTAATGGGCCAAGCACCATGCTTCGTGGACTGCAGCAATTCCAGCGCGCAGCTTGAAGGAAATGAATATCGATAAAAGAAGTATTGACTCGAGTATAAAATGATTTCACCAGAGCTGTGAAAAGTCCGGCTTCTTTTCGAATCTCGAAATCGGTCAACCGCCTTTCTCCCTGCAAGTTTGCCAGAAGAAACATAAAAAATGTAGTGTAACATTCTAGAGTTTAAGAGGGTGGTTCAAATTAGAGTATAATAATCAATCCACATGCCGTCACAAATGCATGCACATGAAAATTATCTCAGTCTAAGATCAAGGATTCCATGAGTGACCAATGAATATTTCTCCAAAAAAATGGAACCACTGCCATAAATGTGACTTCTTGACCTGCTGGGAGCTCCTGGATGAGAGCAACAGTGCATACATGTATCAGTGTAACATGCTATCATAACTGAATCATCCACCATTTTTGTTCATGTTGACTTGATCAGTGATCCGCCCAATACATGGAAAAAGGGGGCTCACTGTGTCATTTTGAAATTCTTTTCTTTTTCAAATAAGTGTAACATGATATTGTAATCCAATCATCCACGAACTAGGTCATATAGAAAATCACTCAATCAGAAAACATACAGGGATTTAACACGGGACCCCTCCAATATGAAGAGAAATCATGGGGCCGCACAAGAGGTTGGGGGTTTTTCTCTTGTTTTCAGACAAGAAAAGAGGAAGATGAGTTTATACATACATATACATACACACAGAAAATAGATATACACATATACAAGCACATGCACATGCACACTCACACAAGAAACCCAGCCACACACGCACATGCGCGCGTGCACACACCTATAGGGGGCCTTTCAAATAAGGCGGGGTCTTTTCCGAGTACGAAAAGTCACCTCCAGTTTAGTAGAACCATGTACAAATTTTATAAACAGTAAACTTTACATTTTAAAAAAATGATATATTGAATATTTGGTAAAAGTGGTATCTAAATGTAATTAACACTTTCATCCAATGTATTAATAATTTGTAATTTTATTTTAATGCAAAAATGTTGCTAATGCCTATTATTAAATCTATGACAAAAAAATGTCAGCAAACACATACACAGACATACACTCATGCGAACCCACACACGCACACCCGTACAACTGCACATGTATGCACGCACACATATACATACACACACCCACAGACACACATGCCTAAATCAAACTAGGGTTCGTGGTGTTGGAGGAACCGGGTCGGACAAATGAGGATGTAAGATATCTAATGAAACTCAAAGACAATATATGGAGTTTCTTTTTTTATCTTATGCGGTTCAGGACTGTTGGTGGAAAAATAATCTATATGATTCATGAGACCCTATGGATCTCTTATATAGGGTAGAGTCCCAATGGGTAAATTTATTGCGGACACCATAGATAGAGAATAAATAAACAATACTAAAACATTGAAATATCTCTACACTCCCCCTCAAGATGGAGCATGTCGATCATGCTCAGCTTAAATCCACACTTTTGAAACGGGCCCGAAGTCAAGGCTTTGGTGAAGATATCCGCAGTCTGCTCCCTTGAACTGACGTGGGAGGTGGAGATGAAGTCTTTCTAAATCATGTCATATGTATAATGGCAATCCACCTCAATATGCTTCGCTCTTTCATGAAAAGTTATTGGCAATAAGTAATACAACCTTGTTGTTTCATTATAAGTGCATGGGAAGTGGTACATCAATGCCAATGTCAATCGAGACTGATCTAACCCACATCATCTCAGTGGTCCCCTGTACCATAGCTCTGTACTCTGATTCTGCGTTGGATCTGGCCACCACTATCTGTTTCTTGCTCTTCTAGGATACTAAAGAGCCACTGATAAATACTGCTAACCCTGAGGTAGACTTTCGATCCTTAGGGCATTTTGCATACTTTGCATCTGCACAGACTGAGACATTGAGAGATGTCCCTTCCTTGAAAAATAATCCTGCACCCGAAGATGACTTCAAGTACCCCAGAATCATGTGAACAACATGCATATGTACCTGCCTAGGTTACTCTATGAACTGGTTAACACGACTAACAACAAATGAGATGTTTGATCTGGTAATTGTAACATAAAGTAGCTTCCCAACCAACTATATGTATCTCCTCTTATCTACTTCCTCTGCATCACAAGACCCTGCTGGCTCCTGGCGAACTCTAATCCTAGGAAGTAGAGTAAATGACCAAGATACTTGGTAATAAATTGTTGTCCAAGGAACTCCTTAGCCTTGCTAATCCCCTGCACATCGTCTCCTGTTATGATAATATCATCAACATAAATCATAATAACAACTGTACCTCTTTGGGTTCTCTGAACAAACAACGAGTGATCTGCATTCGACCTTGTGAACCCTTTCTGCTCAATCAAGTCCGAGAGCTTCTGGAACCATGCTCTTGGACTTTAGTTAAGTCCATAAATAGCCTTATGAAGTCTACAAACTTGTGACACTCCCCCTCAGCAACAAACACTGGTAGTTGCTGCATGTAGACTTCCTCTTGGAGATCACCATAGAGAAATGCATTCTTGACGTCAAGCTGAAACAATGTCCAATCTCGCACCACAACAACAATAAGAACTCGAAGTGTAGAATGACAGACCACTAGTGAGAATGTATCATGATAGTCCACCCCATATGTCTGGGTGAACCCTCACACAACAAGCCTCGCTTTATAACGATCTAATGTACAATCAGCTCAATGTTTCACAGTGAACACCCACTTGCAACTGACAACAGATGCCCCATGGGGGAATGGGACTAAACTCCACGTGCCACGTAACTGTAACACAACCATTTCCTCCTCCATTGCAAAATGCCACTGACTGTCTTACATAGCCTCTTACTAAGTCCGTGGAATCTCCACGGCAGGTAGACCCACAACAAACTTCATGAAATTTGCTAACATGTGTGCCAAAGAAACAATGAAAGTAAGAGAATACAAGGCAAATGCATGCCTCTGCTTCCTAAGCACAATAGGTGCCTCAAGATCCCTAACAACCTCCTCTACATGCTCACTAGCCTCCTGTGAAGGAACCTGCTCTCGTGTACAGAGCCTGATGTAGAGATAACTCACAATACCATCAGTAGAAACATTGTGATCAGAACATAACCGAGGCATGCTGGATGATTGAGGAGGCCCATGAGCAGTAGACGACATGCAAACATAGAAACACGATAAGAACTATGCTATGAGACTAGGAGGATGTGTTGTGGTGGTGGAGGAATCGTAGGTGGTATTGGAACATACGATAGTGGTGAAGGAGGTGGAGACATGTAAACCTCCTCTCCAGAATTCGATGGAGTGAAATTGTCACATGCAGGGGAAGAGTACATCACATACTCAAAGAAGGTGACATCAACACTACCATAATACTTCTGAAGAACATGATCGTAACACCGATATCCCTTATGTGTCTTGGAATACCCTACAAAAACACACTTGGTAGCTCTGGGGGCAAGCTTGTCAAGACCATGTAACAACTAGTGCACAAATGACATAGAGCCAAATACACGAGAGGCGAGGGAGAACATATCTTTCTCGGAAAACACAATGGAGAAAGGAATCTTCTCACTAAGATAGTGAAAGGCACACTATTCACAAGATAACAAGCAGTGAGTACAACATCACCCCAAAAGGAGTGAGGAGTATGGCTCTGAATCAGAAGAGTCCATGTGACATCAAGTAAATGACGGTGTTTATATTCAACAACACCGTTCTGTTGGGACGTGTAGGCACATGATGTCTGCTGTAAAATACCAAGTGATCGAAAGAAATATGAAATCTGTAAGGTACATAACTCCAACGCATTATCAATGCGAACAAATTTGACAGTAGCAGAAAAGATATTCTTTATTTCATTGATAAATGATTGAATCACATTCCCAGCTTCAGATTTATTCTTTAATAGAAAAACCCACGACAATTTTGAAAAATCTTCCATTGCAACAAGATAGAATTCGTGTCCCTAATGGTCGGGAACAAGACTCGGACCCCAAATATCCAGATGAATCAACTCAAAAAGAGAACTACTATTATGACACCAACGAATCGGAAATGAAGACCGGTAGTGCTTTCCTAGTTGACAAGCTTTGCAATGGAAAGTAGAATAAGGAGAAATTTGAGGAAGCACATGACACATCTTCTGAAGGGATAGATGACCAAAACGGAGATGCCACATAAAAGGAGAGACTGATCCTACAGAACTAGATGAAGTACCAGCATGAGGAGTATGGATCAGTCGATATAGGCCTCCCTGCTCACGGCCACATCCAATCACCCTACCCATGAGTATATCCTGAAGCACAAGGGAAGATGAGTCAAAAATAACATGACAATGTAAATCTTTAGTAATATGACTAATAGACAATAAATTCATGGAAAAGTCAGGTTCATGAAGCACATTCTGAAGACGCATGAACGACGTTAAACCGATCTCCCCCTGTCCAGTGATGGTAGAATGAGTCCCATATACTATGATCACTGATATGTCAGGAGACATCTGTCTGTACGATGCAAATTTATCTCTATCTCCATACAGATGATGTGGGGTGCCAGAATCTAAAATCCATTATGTAATATCAGCCCTACTACAACTGGTATGAGCATAAGCACTACCTGAGATACTAGTCGAGAAAGAAGCAACCACATCTGAAGTGCTCAAGGACCTGGAAGAAGCAACAGGAGGCATGCTTTCTCTCAAGCAAGAGACTAGGTCATCACATCTCTGATCAGAAGTAGATGCAACAGGACTCTCATTCTGCTCAACAACATGAGCAAATGTTGGAAAATCATACTTGGAGTAGCATGTATCCTCAGAGTGGTCAGGAAAGTGATAGTAGGTGCATGACAGATGAGGACCACGGCTACCTCCTCGACCACGAAACCCTCGACCTCTGTATTGTGCAGTACCACCTTTATTGTGGGATGCATCCATCGCAAAGGAGGTCTGTGATGAATTGGATAACATAACAATGATCCTGCTAAGTTTACGGTATGCCTGTTCCATAGGAGGAACAATAGCATCTGTAAGAATCTGTGACCGAGCATCTTCGTGTTCTGGATCAAGAATCGCTAAGAAGACGACGGCTATCATGGCATTCCTGTGCTCATTCCGCTGCTCATTTGTAGCTGCAAGAGGCATGAAGCTGTGAAGCTTCTCGAACATACCTCAAAGAGATGTATATAGAGAACATCATTGGCGATCTCTCTATCATCAACATACCAGTCAATCAGACGCATGCATATGCATCATCGGCCTCCCATGCGGCATTTGTCCCAGTCTTGTCAGTTGGCTCCTCTTCGGTAACAATACGCCTCTTACCAGCAGACTGCATCAGGCTCATGAACTGCATGACCCATACCTCGTAGTTCGTTCTTTCCATCTTAACTATTGGCGTTGGACCTCAAAAGATGCCTGTGGAGGAAGTGTCAACCTTGTTTTCTGACATGATGCTGAATCCAAAGATTGAGATTTAAAATTCAAGCAAAAACTTGTCTACACAGACATGAGGGAAATTGATTGAAGTGTAGACTCAAACTGCAACCATTCCCATCGATATGAGGTGTGTCCTGGGGCAAGAGAGAGATTTGTCGATTTGAAATCACCCTGAAAATCTTAAAATCAGTCCATACGTGATCACTCGATCACCGATACATTGCCCTAGAACACACGATGACGCAACACTGTAACCCTAGCCGATATAGGGGCGTCACCACCCGCATGAGAAGAAGATCAACGACAGAGGGGTCAATGAGGAGAGGTATGGAGACCAACAGGGGCTCCGAGCAGCAATGTGATCAGGAGGCGGCGACACCGGTGGAGGTGGTTTGGCAGGTACAAGTTGGGTTGCGGGTGGGGAAAGATTTGGGTATAAGAACACCAGTCTAGGACAGTCGCTCTGATGTCATATTGGTGGGAAAATAATCTTTATGATTCATGAGACCCTAGTGCTCTCTTATATATGGGAGAGTCCCCATGAGTAAATTACATACTGTGGACAACATAGATAGAGAATAAATAAGCAATACTAAACCATTGACATATCTGTACAGGGACACCTATTCAAAATCATTGTGAATAAAGACTACCTCGAACAACAAGGCAACTATTAATACCATCTTGTATATGAGTTGTAAAAGATCTGATATGGAGCTATAAGAAATAACTAAAAGAGTTGTAAAAATGTTAACAAGGAATTGTAAAAAAATCAAGCGATCATTATCTCACACAAGAGTTCTAAAAAGTACAACATGGAGCTGTAAGAAATAACAAATAGATGTAAAACATCAACAAGGAATTGTAACTAAATCAGAAAATAATCATCTCGCACAGTAGCAGTAAAAACTGACATGGAGCTGTAAGAAATAACAAGAGAGTTGTAAAAACGTTATTAAGGGGTTGTAATAAAATCAAATCTCGCACAAGAGTTGTAAAAATTACAACACGGAGTTGTAAGACATAATCAAAGAATTGTAAAAACGTGAATAGGGGAAGTAAAAAGCGAACTAGAATTTGTAAAAAACTACCCCAAAGTAGTAAAAAGTTAACTCTATAGTTGTAAAACCGCGCACATAACAATTGATTGTGAAGTAGTAAAATATAATAATGGTTTTGTAAGTTTAAAAAAATAATGGATTTGTAATAAATAATTACGAAGTTGTAAATGGTATATATACTCAAGATCTATTTAAAAAGACATTAAGTAGATTACTTGTGTTGCTAATATGTAAATATCAGACAAGTGAAATTGCCTTTTTCCATAAAACCACGATTTGGTTTTTTGTGTATTTAGTGACGATAAAAGGTCACAAACAGAATATCGAGATTGCGTGCTCGCTAATGAGCTCATGGCTCATTGAAAGACCCAACACATGTACGCACACACATTGAGTTTTAAATGGATCCTAGCCCACCACCCAGACCCAATAAAACAGCTCAATATGTCATATATTGTGAATTAATTGTTCAGTCCAATCAAGTACATCTGGGAATGGTTATGATTATGCAGGAACCTGCTAGAGTAACTTTGACATTGTCAACAACACGGTGCTGTTGCAGACTTGCAGTATGAAATAACAGAGCTTCCATTCCAGTAATAACAAACAAAGATTGATGATACTAAGAAGAACTTCTGAGTCAGGAAACAGCTTCTTCAAGATATATCACTTATATCAAACAATTGGGTGAAGACATTTAGTTCAAGTATTTTTTTCGAAGGATAACTACGGAAATTACCTGAATATATACATCAAAGAGACGTGCTTGATGCCATAGGTTTTCTATCTCTGCAAAGTGAAGGTCAACACTATAAAATCCATTCTTTAGTCCAAAAACAAAGTACCTCAGGGACTTAGGAGACATAATAGCTGTTTTGTACAGCTCTTCATTTGTAGTTCCATATATCTTCCGTTTGGTTGCCACACTTATACCCGGAGCACCAGGCCCTATGTTGCTTACAGCCCACTGGTTCTCAACGTCCACAAAAGAGAAAGCTGTTCCCTCAACTTCCTTATCACCATAATAAAAGGTGGAGGGATTTTTATACTCTCTTCCACCACAGTTAATAGCAAATTGAGATCGACTGTCTGCAAAGAGAGAAAACTGGAGATTTATATTATACACAAGTGGTTGTTATCAGTGGCGGTGTTTATAATATGACTGTTACACCATTTTTACAATCAATCAAACTACATAACATCAGTTCAGGTAAAAATTCTACAGATCGGTACATAAAAAGTGGTGAAACTACATCTGACAATCCCATGATATCTGAAGGCACTGACATTTGTATCTTAATGAACCTCATGGACGTGTTTATATGTTCCCAGGTTGTTATTTCACATTGTTCAGATCATAGACATGCTGCACTTTCAGCTGTATATATTGCGAAGGTCATTCGACTGTGTCGGCAAGCTTTTTTTGTATAAGATGCCTTGAGTCAACTTGTTTGCTTAATGCATTGTACAGCATGGTTTTGTGGCCTTTCTTGCATAGCTGTTGGGAGAGGAGCATCGTTTCGATGTTCCTCCCTGTGTTTCATCTTTTCTTAACCTCTGGAGCAGAATAAATTAGATTAATTAATTCTAACCTCGAATTCAAAGTTCAAATCCCTGTATTTCAATCTTAACTCACCCAGTTCCATATTTTAGCTTAATTTGGTTAATTTTATGAATCATTATGCAGACAACACATGCAATCACTTCGCAAGGTGATCTGCACCTCCGTATGTACAAGGTTCAGGGGGGGTGTCAGAGTGTGTGTGTGCAGAAGAAAGCTATCTCTGGTCTCAGACAAAGTTCATGTGCTTGGTTCTGTAAGCTGTCACAGATTCTGGAGGGCACGTGATTCGTTTGATCCACTTCAAGACACTATCATAATCAGGAAAACGGGGAGAGTTGTTGCTATGAATGTTCATGCCGACATTATTGTTCTTAAAGATGATTACATGGGACACACATGTAAAGCGTACTCTTGGTGATCACTTCCTAAATAAGGATATGAGCTCACTAAGAAACTTCCTAGAGATAGCTTCCTCACATCAGGAGAGGTCTCTCTCTATCCCTAAGAAAGTATGCCACTGGTTTTCTACAGGTAACATGCATGCTTAGAGCCAGCCAACACAAATAGCAGTAGACCCCAAGGCACGCCTTTATGAGGGAGAGGATCAACTTCTAAATAGCAGCTATTATCGTAGACGTATGAAGAAGCGATCGTACGTCATGATTACCGGGCCTAACATTTTCCTAGAAGTTGGGAAATTGAGTCAGTTCAATGACTATATGTGGAAATTTCCACATATAGTTAGGCCTGGAAGGTGTAAAAAACTAACAAAAAAAAGTCGTACATTAGGGTTTCGTCCCTTCGACAGATAGGGGCGGCAGCCGCCTTAGATGTCTGTGATGAATACTCATTCATCACTCTTTATTCTTATATTTTAGCTACAAAAACCTTTGCAAATGCATGTATATGTTTGTAAATACAAATAATTAGCAAAAGGCACGCATTGTGTAAAAACTAATAATTAGCACATTTTTGTGCAAAAATAAAAGAATAAAGAATTAAAAGAAAAAGAAGAGGGAAATATTTAGAATAAATATTGAGCAACCTAATCCCAAGGGAGGGCTCAGCATGGGCCTGACCGCATAAAAACTAAAGCAAAGTAGAGAGAGATAGGGAGCTCATGTGTGTAAATATATCTGTAATTAAATAATAAAAATATTTTCCTCTAGAATAAGAATAAAATGGGCTTGTATATATTTGTAAATATTTGTAAATAAAAGATCAAAATAAAAATAGAAAAATTAAAAAGAAAATAAAAATACTCTTCCTTGTACATATTCACCTTGTATATAAACCCACACTTATATTTATTTAACCTTTTAAATAAATAAATTAAAATCCCTAAAAAATTGTATATATTCTATCTTTTATGTTGTAAATAAATAAAATAAAAACCATAAAAACAAAAATCAAATAAAAAGAACAAAATTAAAAATCAAAAAAGAACATTGTACATATACTATGTATATAAATGTATACATCTATTTATTTAACCCTTGTATATAAATAATACAAATAAAATAAAAACACCTTTTTATTCCTAATTTTATGCTATAAATAAATAAAATATAAAATGGGAATAAAAATGTACAAAAATAATTAATTAAAAATCAAAAATTAAAAACCTATATTGTATATATACCTATATATAGCACTATAGTGTAAATACCTTATTTTTATTTCAAAAAAATAATTAAAAATCACAAAAAATAGAAAAAATTAAAACAAACATTTTTCATGTTTTAAGTTTTCAATAATTCGGCCATCCTCTATTTTTAAATGAATTTTCAAAACATTTCCACATGGCCAGCTTTCATTGGTCCACGGGGGATGTTGACCCCCGGTCAACTCCCCCCCTTCGACCACAGGGTTTCGGATCTGAGCCACCAACCCGATTTCTCGAAATTTCCTACGCTCGATCCGACAACCAAATCCGTGAACCCCGGGCTCCACTTCTTCACCTTGCATCCGAGAGGCACGCCCGATCAGTAGCCTAGGGATCCGTGCTCCGAGCTTCACGCCCGACTCCATTCTTGCTGGACCCTCGTTCGTATATAAGCCGAGCTCCGCCTCCTTCCTCACTCATCTTTGGATCGATTCTCTCCACCCCAGGACCTCCACAGCCTCCGCGAGAGTGATAGCTCGCTCCCGGCCGTGTCGCAGCGAGGAAAGGGTGACCGGACCACTGATCCGGCAGCTACGCGCCGTCGTGCGCCGCCTGTAGGTGGTGCTCGAGCCTCGGGCATCGACGACCCTCGAGGCAAGGACCTGGAGCATCCCCTGCTCTTCCCCAGTCGAATCCATCCAGTAGGTAGCTCTCGGTCTTCTTCTATTTAGCTAATTTCCCGTTTTGCCCAAATCGACTCAAGGCCGTTCATCGCCGATTCCGAACACCCTAGCCACCCGTTCGATCATCGGAGTCGACCCACATATCCGCCGTCTCTCCGCGCACCTTCTCCACCCACTCATCCAACCCAGTTCGCACAGGAACTGGGATTGGGGCTCCTTCGTCGTCGCTTCGCCAGAGCCCCTACGCCCCGCCGCACCGTTCACCTTCACCTCCGCTTACAGGGACGAGGCACTTTGCCCTCGACCCGCGAGTCTGTTGCCGTGCTTTTCAGGTTCATCCGAGCCCATCTGAGGGCCTCGACCATCTGGTGCAGCAGCTCGACCTCCGCCGACGTCGCCTGAGCTCCTAGGAGCTCCGTCGCGCCATCGGAGGACCCCATTAGACGCGGGAGGCCAAGGCGATTCTTCTCCGATCAGTAGCAGCCCGCGAGGAGGTCTCCAGCGCCCACACGAGCCCCGCGAACCTCGCCGGAGTCCAGTTCTTCGAGTAACCTCCGGAGCCGTTCGATCCCCCTCCAGCTCCAGATTAGATCTCAGACGTCCATCAGAGGAGCCACGCCAGCCGTTGATCTTCAGAGGGAGGATCTCGACCGTCCGATCAGCGAGGTCTTCCCACGTCGCTTCCCAGCCATCCGATCTTCCACGTGGGGAGATTCCAGCCGTTCGATCTCGCCGAGGGATCCTTTGCTGGGTGCCACCCTTCCCCGACCGTTGGATCTCCACGTGGCGCCCATCGGAGCCTCAACTTAATAAAGGGTAAATTTCCTCTTAGGCCCTTAGCTTTTTAGGTGTTTATTTGTAGTCCTGTAAATATTTTAAAACTTTTATTTTCGTTTGTTAATTTGCATAGAGGACCCTGTCGTTTTCTGTATTTACGTTTATACCCCTGTTTGTAGTGGAACACGTGCTTCGACACGTGTGTTTCTGGGTTATTTGCATGTATGGACTTATGGTTTCAGGGTGTTAATGAATGAAATTAACTTTTTAGTATTTGCAGAAATACCCCTGTGAGTGGTTTAATTGTGCATGCGCGTTATATAGTGGGTAATTTACACTGAAGCCCCTGGACTTTTAGTACGTGTTACTAAATAGTCCAGGAACTTTAATTTTCTTGCAAATAGGTCCCTGAGTTTCCAGGTCACGCGCCTCGCACGTGATTTCGTGGAGAAATTGCACTGGACCCCCTGGACTTTCTACTAATTGCGTACAGGTCCCTGTGCACTGTACCCTTGTTTTCATTTTTAATAAAATAGCAAATTAACTCCAAATTCGATGAAAATTGGACACATGGCTCCTACCATAGTGTAAAATTTTCTCTAAATTTTGGAGACATTTTTGATTTTATTTATTATTTTTAAAAATTCAAAAACAAGCATTTTTGTTACTGTCTAGATAAAAAAATTCACAAAAAATATTAAAACACCTCTAAAAATTACAAAAAAATTACATAGTGTTTATTTTACCTTGTTTGATTTTCTGACCAATTTTGGTCATTTTCAGATTTATAAAACCTTTAAAAATTACAAAACTCCTAAAAATCCATAAAAATTCTAATAATTAAAAGAAAAATCAAAAATTAATAATTCCAGCGGCCAAATTTTCCTTGCGTTTTGATCTTTACAGGAAAATTACCTTCAGGTTTTAATAGGGCCAATTTGCATTTTAATTTGGCCCTTGAAACCTGACTGGACAGTACCTTTTATTTTCCGCATTGTTTGATTTTTATAAAATTCAATAAAAATCAGAAAATTACCAAAAATTAACCAAAAACAGTAAAAAATATAAAAAACATAAAAACATTTTTGTTTGAATTTTTGGATGATTTTTGAGTAGGTAAATAATTGTTTGTACTTGGTTGTTTTATTGTTTTCCTTATTTCCTTTATTAATTAAAAATCCAAAAAAATATAAAAACATTAAAAATCCACCAAAAAAGCCTTTTATTTTATTTTATTTCTTTTTTAGACTACTTCGTAGGCCGCGAGGCCATCACGTGTTCCCTGAGTCCGACCCTGGTCGGTATACCAGGCTAATCCAATAGCCAGGACCGCTATTGTGTTTCTTTGATTTTTATTCTATTTTGGTGGTCTGCACTTATTTTTCTTGATTGACCGAATCGACTCCGAGATCCGGGTCGCAACGACCCTTGATCTACTATTTCCCGAGTGTCTTGGTGATTTTTCTGGTCATCAGAATGGCGCCGTTGCCGGGGAGCACGGCTTAGTAGTATTTTTATTTTTTTCATTTTCCTTTCTTTTCTTTTCGTGGCTTTTCGCGGCTCTTTCTGAGTCCGCGGCTTTCCGCGGCTTTTTAGTTTTCATTTATTTTTGTTTTGTTTTATTTTATTTTCTTTTCTTTTGTTTTTATTTTTATTTTTTATTTTTGCTTGTTTATTTTATTGTCATTTTTGCACATATACCCCTGTTTGTTTTTCTTGTCTATATTTGATTATTTTATCAGGTTGATAACACTTTATTGCTTTCTTGCGAGGGCCCGAGGACCGAGGCGGCGACTCTCGAGAAGCCGGCGCAACCGCAGGATTCGGAGGCGGCTCCTTTCTGCACGGAGCCGCAGGAGAACGTGAGAGAGTAGCTGAGTGGGCGAGGAGTAGATTAGATTTTATTTCTGTCATTTGAACTATTGTAATAACACAGGGACAACAGGACTTGGACTTGGACTTTCTCGGGTCTGTTTCGCCGAGCACCGGTGTGCTCGGGGGACCCTTACATTTTTCGTGGCTTTTTACGCGGTTTTTAGTTTTTCGCTGCCTTTTCCGGTTTCACGTGGTTTTTATCGAGCCCCTAGCCTTAGGAATTTCTGTTGATTGTGCCGTAATTAGTAGGATCCACACACCTAATTATCTGCATGTGCCTATAGTTCGTTAATTGGACCTACTAATAAAAAGTTAATAAAAATAGCTGACTCACTTCCTTCGAGCCTACGTGCCGCAGCCTGCCCTACCAAGCGCTGCTCCTGAACCCGATTTGTCGGGAGGAGGAGGGGTAGACCGAGACCGGACTCTTTGGATTGGAGGCTGGTGACCAGCTAGACGGTTCTCTCGTGTAGAAGTTGCCTGCTTAGGACTCGGTTTTTCCGCTGCACCATTTAGGTAGTTTTATTTCTGTCTTTCAATTCTGCGCGGATCATATTGCATGTAGACTGCTGGAGTCAGGTACGCATCCCTTCCTCTGCATGCATCATTGATTTCATCGCGCATCGGCTTTTTCGTCTTCTCCCCCTGTTTTTGACTGAATAACCAGGAGAACCGAAAAATTCGTTAGGCGTTTTTGCTTTTATTGAAAAAGACCTAAAAAGAAAAACCATAAAATTGGAACTGATAAAACTATTGATCCTAAAAGACACTTGACTTAAAAATCTGTCTTGGGGAGAGCAACCCCCTCATTGGTTGGTTTGATTGTGCGAGAGAGTGACCCGAACACTAGGTAGTGCCCTCCGATACTCTTCTCGACTGATTACCGACTCTTCTGTGCGGGACAGTCGGTTGGGAAAGTATCGGGTATCCCAACAGGTCACGTAATCGCTCTGATATCTTGATTGTTCACCAAAATAAAAATTGACAAGATAAATTGACCGAGCCTTTACGGTCTTCAGTTCGCGTTGCGTTGGTGAACTGGGGGTTTGCTTGTGATCATAGTTTTTCCAGATCTCATCCACCTTACTCGCCACATCAAGATGATGGGCAGGCGATCTCTTAGGCAGCCTCTGGCTGCACCGCTTTCGGGCACATCTACCCGTTCATCTAGGTTGGTTCGCGAGAGCTGAGACCCGCTCTCCGAACCTGAGTATGATTCCACCCTGTTCCTCCTCGACCCCTTTCTTTCGGTTCCGAGAGACCAGTGCCAGAGGAGAGATTAGCAGATTTATCGGCACCTGAGTTTGGATCGTTTGGTTTTGCAGAGACTATGGCCGGCAGTTCCGATGATCGCAACAGAGGTCTACAGCCTGAGCATTTTGTTCTGTACCAGGGTGCGATCAACTCCACCCTGATCACCTCCCTCGAGACAGTGCAGCAGCAGTTGAGGGATCAGGGAGCTTTCATGTTGGATATGAGGCGCGAGATGGAGGAGATGAGAGCAGAGCGAGAGCAGCGTAGAGACGGGCCGAGAGTCCCAGATTATGCAGCAGCAGCCGCAACCGCAGCCGCAGCAGCCGCAGCGGCAGCCGCCGTGGCAGGAGCAGAGCAGCCGAGACCGATGCGGGAGTTGCACAACCCCGGGTCGACCCTGATGCATCACTGGGTTGTTTCACCAGCCATCGTGGGGGACTTCAAGTTCCCCCCGAACACCTTCCAACTCCTCCCCCCTTTCCATGGACTCGCCACTGAGGAGCCCCATCTCCACCTACAGGAGTTTCTGATGATCTGCAGCACCGTCCACGACCGTCAGGTGGACCAGGACACCATCAGGATGATTGCCTTCCCCTTCTCCCTAGCTGACAAAGAAGCCACCTGACTGAAACATTTAGGGAAGTTTGTCTACACTTGGGAGCAGCTCCGCACCGAGTACTTGCATAAGTACTACCCACTCGGGCGGACCAATGTCGCTATAGCCCTGATCAGCAACTTCTCCATGCTCCCCAACGAGCAATTCCACGAGGCATGGGAGAGGTTCAGAGAGCTGACAGACAGATGCCCGCACCACGACATTTCCAAGCCGAACCTTGTTCAGAGCTTTTTCAGCGGGCTGACATCAGAGCTTCAGGACTTGGTGAACGCTTCTTGTGGCGGGTCTTACTTCGCCAAAGATCACGACCAGGTCTGGGCCATCTACGAGGAGATGGCTGAGAACTATATGGTGATGTCCCAGACCCGGTTGTATACTCAGGGCAGACCCCAGCAGCCACAGACCGTGCAGTACCAGAGGATAGCACGGGTCGACGCCGGTCCTTCCAGTTCGTCCGCAGTAGCAGCAGCACAGGCAGAGTCCTCAACCACGGACATGGGGATCATCAGCGAGAAGCTGGACCAGATGGAGATTATAGAGAAGAAGCAGTGCCAGGGCATCACTCAGATGGAGCAGATGGCACAGACTTTGAGTGACTTGAAGACACAGCTCATGTGTCTCCAGGAGGCACAGACGGCTTCCCAGCCCCGTCTTCAGTCACGAGGCGATCCCGGCAGCAGCAGCAGCTCGTCCCAGCGCTCCAGCTCTCACCAACAGCCTAGACAGGTTCACCTTGTACAGGCGGAGCCGTACCAGCAGCCGCAACCCACTTACCAGTCACCACCATCTCCAGACTTGCAGATGGTAGTATACCAGCCGGATTAGCCTCTGGCAGTGCTCCCGCCACCCCAGTACGATGCAGAGCCGTTGATGGATGTCAACGGGATTTGGTATGACCGCCCCCAGCCCGGAATCCGACGAGACCATCCCGGATTCCGTTGGGGGACCGGAGGTACCCAGCCCCAGCAGCAGCCGTCAGGACAGGGTGGCCAGTACGACCATCAGAGAGAGCACCAGCAACAGCAGCCCCCAGTGTACCCACAGCCACAACAGCAGCAGTCACAATATGGTCCTCGTCCCTATCAGCATGGACAATCTTGGAGGCGTGATCAGCCTCACCAGCGCAGCATCAGCCACACACTTACCCCTCTCAGCCACAGCAGCCGTTCCAGCAGCCTCACTACCAGAGAGGCTACCCGTCGGGCTCCCATGAGATCCCCGCCTTGGATGATATAGCCCGCCTTCTCACTGATCATCAGGCTACCTTTCGACGGGAGATGGACGAGTTCCGCCAGGAGATGCGGGACATCGTGAGAGGGAAGGCCGCCATCCCTGCCCAGATTGAGCCGAACCCCAACAGCCTGAAGAGGAAATCTGAGCAGGTAGCTTGTACTGAGTATGCAACTCCTAGTGATGCAGTTGGTGATATGTCAGCATATCTTTTTGATACTGATTTTGTCATACTTAGGAGCGGTAGGATGCCAGCAGGCGGCGCCTCATCTGAGCGACACCTTGAGGAGACATCCAAAGCGCCAGGCGAGGAGGAGAGCGGTACTGAGGCCGCTAGAGATGATGACGGTGGTACTGATGCCACCATGGATGCTGATTCCACAGGCGGTGCTGAGGCCGCCGTTTCACCAGTTCGAGGAGGTGGTTCTGAGGCCACCCAGGATGCCGAGCCAAAGCGCGTACTGAGGCCGCGAGTCTTCCAGCCGATGGTGGTACTGAGGCCACCCATGCTTCTGTTGAGAGACCTGTTGTTTTTCCTACTTCTGATGTATCTCGGAACTCTGTTGTGAATAAAGGAAAGGGTTTGGTTTTTTCTGGTCCCACTGTGGTGCATGATGTATGTGTGGATCCGACCGTCGAGCCGTCTAGACCCTTTCCTATTCCTTCATCTGAGAAGGACCCTGTGATCCCCTTCCCTAGAGCCCTCCAGATGGGGAAGGGGAAGAAAAAAGAAAATCCAAAAAAGAGAGAGCAGGAAGAGTTCAACCAGCAGATGATAGATCGGTTTCACATACAACTGACTCTTCAGGAGGCTTTGCAGCACATCCCTCTTCTCCAGCGCTCCCTTAGAGACAGGACTACCGTCAGGAGGAAGAGGCGGAACCATCACTCAGAGATCCATGTGCTGACGAAAGCCACTTGTTTCGCGATCCAGAACCGTCTGCCGGCCAAGAGGCCAGATTCATGAGCCCCATATGTCAGATGCAACATCAGAGAGCAGAGGTTCGACTGCACTCTATTGGACAGCGGATCGTCTATCAACCTCCTTCCGACAGCCCTTCTCGACCGCTTCGAGTTGGGCACTCTTAGACAGAGCAGGACAGTCCTTCAGTTTGCTGATCGATCTGTCAAGAGGCCGAAAGGGTTGTTGCGAGACGCTGTCGTCACGATTCAGAGCCTGCAATTCCCCGTGGACTTCGTAGTGTTGGACATGGAGATCCCTGATTCAGTGACCGATACCCCCATCATCCTCGGTCGCCCGTTCTTGGCCACAGCCAAGGCAGTGACTGACCATGATAGCGGGAAGTATACTTTCGCGTCGAGGGCGAAAGCGTACAAATAGAGACGGTTGAGGACAGCCGAACCAGAGAGAGATCATGCTCAGAGACCACTTCAGATACAGAGCAGCTGACAGATGCCGGGCTAGACATCCACCAGGACTGTGACTTTGTGATCACAGACGACGAGGCGTTTGGGCAGACCCAGCAGCACAGGCCATCCTCTCATTTTCAGATTTCGCTGATGCAGAGACGACAGCAGAGGAGAGCTTGGAGAGCACATTCCTGGTCCAGGATACTTCAGAGGCAGCAGAGCCGGTTCTCGACCGTGAGACAGATTCTTGTGATGATAGTGGTGCTGATGCCACCTTGGAGGATACAGATCCCTCGGAGTCAGAGTCTGATTGGGCAGATTGTGATGATTATATGCCAGACCTGACTTCCACTGAGCCTGCAGATAGGGAGGAGGTAGATGCCGAGCAGAGCAGAGACAGTCCAGTAGGGCAGCCTTCGCCAGTTCTTGAGAGTGACACAGAGTTTCTGTTCTCCCATGCAGATTTGGCAGCGTTCACGCAAACTTTCCAGAGGCCAGATCCGCCAGCACCCAGTTGTCCAGAGCTGAAGCCGCTTCCTACTTCGCTGAAATACAGATTTCTTGCGGGTGAGCCTGAGATGTACCCAATCATTATCTCCGCCGATTTGACTGGAGAGCAAGAATCCCGTCTGATGGGGGTTCTTGAAAAGAACTGCAAGGCGATTGGATGGAGCGTAGCAGATCTCCAGGGGATAAGTCCGGCCCTGTGCTCCCACCATATCTATCTCGAGGATGAGGCGAAGCCGTTGCGTGAGTTCCAGCGGCGGCTGAACCCGAATCTGAGAGAGGTTGTCATGAAGGAGATATCGAAATGGTGGAGCGCCGATTTTATCTACCCCATCTCCGACTCCAAGTGGGTCAGCCCTTTGCATGTGGTGCCCAAGAAGACGGGCATCACTACAGTGATTAGCGAGTCTGGAGAGGAGATTGCTACACGAGTACCCACTTCTTGGCGGGTCTGCGTTAACTACAGGAGACTCAACCAGGCCACCAAGAAGGATCATTTCCCCCTGTCCTTTATAGATCAGATCATTGAGAGACTGGCGGGGAAGAGCCACTACTGTTTTCTGGATGGGTACTCGGGCTACAAACAGGTGGCCATCGCTCCCGAAGACCAGGACAAGACCACATTTACCTGTCCCTTCGGCACATACGCCTTCCGACGCATGCCATTTGGGCTTTGCAATGCCCCTGCGACCTTTCAGAGATGCATGCTGTTGATATTTTCGGACATGGTAGGGGAGTGCTTGGAGGTCTTCATGGATGATTTCTCAGTTTACGGCGACGGATTCGACTCCTGTCTTGACTGCCTAGACCGAGTGCTTCAGCGATGTATAGAGGTTCACTTGGTGTTATCTTGGGAGAAGAGTCACTTCATGGTGACTCAAGGGACGGTGTTTGGCCATATAATCTCCAACAGGGGCATGAAGGTTGATCCGGCCAAGGTAGATGTCATTAGAAAACTCGCACCGCCGTCCAATTTGTGGCAGTTACGGTCATTCCTGAGGCACGTCGGTTTCTACCGACGATTCATTCATGATTTCAGCAGGATTGCCCGACCGTTGACTGACCTGCTAACGAAAGACACCGAGTTCCTTGTCGATGACAAGTGTCTTTCGTCGATCGAGACTCTCAAGCAGTGTGTTGTAGAGGCTCCTGTTCTCCAGCCACCTGATTGGTCTCTCCCATTCGAGATCATGACGGATGCCTCCGATTTTGCCGTGGGGGTTGTGCTGGGACAGAGGAGGGATGGAGTCCCATTTGCTATCCACTACGCTAGCCGCACATTGGATTCCGCCCAACGGAACTACACAATCACAGAGAAGGAGATGCAAGCCGTAGTGTTCGCCCTAGATAAGTTCAGATCGTACATTATTGGATCTAGAGTGACCATGTTTACTGATCACACCGCCATCCGATGCCTCATGGCAAAGAAGGATGTCAATGCCAGACTGACTAGATGGATCCTTCTACTCCAGGAGTTCGACATTGAGATCAAGGATAAGCCTAGAGTCAAGAATGTGGTGGCGGATCATCTCTCCCGACTAGAGCACCTTGAGGATTCTGAGCAGATTGACCCGATTTGTGAGACCTTCCCAGATGAGGCGATCCTGGCTATCGCCTCACTCCCGTGGTATGCCAATATTGTGAACTTTCTTGTTGCTAAGAAAGTCCCACAAGGTTGGCCCAGACAGAGGCTTGAGACCTTCCTCTCGAAGGCCAAGTCCTACCACTGGGAGGATCCCATCCTTTACCACGAAGGAGGGGATAGCGTCTAGCGTAGGTGCATTCCTCAGGAGGAGCACCATAGCGTCCTCACTTACTGCCACAAGCTTGAGGCAGGAGGACATCACTCTGGGAGGAGAACGGCACAGAAAGTGCTCCAATCCAGCTTGTGGTGGCCTACCCTCTTCAAGGACTCTGATGAGTTCGTGAATAGGTGTACTGACTGTCAGAGGATGGGCACTTGTGGACAACGTGATATGATGCCGATGCAGCCCATTCACTTCTGTGAGGTTTTTGACGCATGGGGCATCGATTTCATGGGTCCATTCCCTAAGAGTCAGGGATTTGAGTACATTCTGTCATGGCCTCAAATTTCAGCGAAATTCGATCGAATTTCTGTCGAATATCGATATCTGGTCGAAATCGAAATTCGACCAAAATGACCGAAATGACCGAAATATGGGGGGTCCTAGTACAAAAAATGACCGAAATGACCGAAATTTCGATCGAAATTCCACCGAAATTCTATCGAAATTCTGTTTGGTCGATACCGAAATGGTGACCGAAACCGACATTTAAGGCCTTGCATTCTGTTGGCCGTTGATTATGTGAGTCCTTGGGTAGAGGCCATCCCGCCCGAACCGCTGATGCGAGGACAGTTTGTAGATTTTTGAGGAAGCACATCATCACGCGGTTCGGGGTCCCTCGAGTATTGATTTCAGATGGGGGGTCTCATTTCATCAACGACCAGGTGAAGGCCCTTGCTAGCGAGTTCGGCATAGACCATCGAGTTGCCACTCCATATCATCCACAGACGAAAGGTCTAGCCGAGGTGTCGAACAGGGAGATCAAGACTATTCTGCAGAAAGTCGTCCGCCCTGACCGAAAGGATTGGTCACAGCTTTTGGATTCGGTCTTGTGGGCATATATGACGTCTTTCAAGACACCATTGGGCACATCTCCCTTTCGCCTCGTATATGGCAAGCCGTGCCATTTACCTATTGAGCTGAGACACAGGTCACTTTGGGCAGTCACTGAGATACTTGTTGATCCAGATAGTGTAGGAGACCAGAGGAGGGCAGAGTTAGCAGCCTTGGAGGAGCTTAGAGACACCGCCTTCTCAAACAGCCTACAATACAAGGAGAGAGTGAAGGAGTGGCATGATTCTCATATCAGCCACAAGCATTTTGAGCCTGGACAGAGAGTATGGCTGTTTGATGCTAGGCTTCGCCTATTTCAGGGAAGCTACAGAGCAAATGGAAGGGACCTTATCTGGTGAGAAAGGTATACGACAACGGTAGCATTGACATATCCGAGTTGTCTTCTGAGAGTACCTTTCGAGTGAACGGCCAGCGGCTCAAGCCATTTCTAGATCATGAGCCGCGGGTCGTTGATGTTGCCCCTATTCACTTTGCGTGAGATGTGGTCTCTTGACTCACATCTATCGCATCTCACGCCTGATTGTCATTGTTCTTCCGACCTGTATAGATCCAGATGTCCATATCATCACATTCTTTAGTCCCACATCCCTTTCTTCATCTTTTGATTATGCTATACTTAGGGTGTACTTTACCCTAAGTATAGGGGGGATGCAGGACCTTTGGGTATTTCTTTTGATTCATTTTACCCCTGTTTTTGCTGCCTATACTTAGGGATATTTTACCCTAAGTATAGGGGGGGTAGACCCTGTACAGTCGCCACTCGGTTTTCCCTTTGTGTACAGCCTGCTATACTTAGGATTATTTGATCCTAAGTATAGGGGAAAAGCCGAGATCTCTTGATTTTCTATTCATTTATTCATCTTTGTATATAGCCTTCCTTTTCACTTCCCTATACATAGCACGAGTTATGTCTTCTTCATCGCTCTTGACTCTGAGGACATCGTTTGAGCTAAGTATAGGGGGGTGTGTATATATTTCATATATACTTTAGCCATAACTCGTACTTTGTGTGAGTGTGTTAATAAATAAAAATGGCTAAAACCCAAAAAAAACACAAAAAATTAAAAAATTTTCCTGTAAATAAACATTCTATTATTGCACATACATAGCTAGTGTACAAATTATTTTCGTAAAAATGGATTCAAAAACCTTTTTGTGTAAAGTTTGTGTAAATATTTTCATATCAAAATTATGTATATAGTACAAAATTTTTCCAAAATGTTTTGAAAATCAAAAGTTTGCAAAAAATTGGTGTAAATTTGTGTAAATACTTTTGCAAAACTTGCATTCATGCATTCATCCATTCATGATTTCAAAACATTTTTCAAAAATTTTGCATGTGTGTAAATATTGTGTAAATAGCATCTTTGTATATATGTATACAGTTTTTCCTGGATTATAGTTGACATTTAAACTAGCCTGGAATTAAATTGGAAATAGAGCTTGATAAAGATCTTAATCCACCTAATTTCTAAAAGGAACCTTATAGGGCTTAGGGTTAAGGCTTTTTAGGTCCATGGTGACTTAATTCTTTGAGTCCACTAGGCTATGATCACATGTCATCTCAATGAGCCTAAGTAGAGCACTTAACAACACACACATGACTCATATAGACAATGGCTTTACTTGGACAAGCACTTTGCACCGAGCTCTCTACGGATGAGGTGGTGAGGAGGCAGTCTTCTTTGACTTGGGGTAGCATATGAGGGTAGTACTTATAGGTGGAACCTCTCTTCTTCTTTTAGTGAAGGAAGTGCGTCTCAACTTGGTCTGATTGCCATGAGGTCTAACGACGGGAGTTGTGGGTTGCAATAATGCTTCAAAAGAGGGATAGTCTATTGGCTCAAGAGGAAAAACTCCTTGTATATATGCTGCACATGTATATGTTGTATAGATGCACTTGAAAAAAAATGCAAAAAGAAAATAACTCCAAAAAAGTGGTGGGTCTGAGAGAAAATGATAATCCCACCGGAGTATGTATATAGTGCAATAAGCCAAGCTTGAGATTCATGTCCCACTTTATGTAGCTTGCAGCAGGGAGACTTGGCTACACTGGTCGAGCTCCCAAGGATACATGGCTACACTGGCCATGGTCCATTCTCTTCTTCCCCCTCTTCTTGAGCCAGTTGAACTTGAACTTAGAAGGGAATACCCCGCTCCTCGAGGGAAGAGTGGCCAGATTGGGGTCATAGAGTTACCTTGTTGGGGAGGGTTGTCAAGTTGCCATTTCTGAGGTGGAGAGCTTATACCTCACATTCACAGTACAAGAAAAGATTCATGGTCTTCAGGGTTTGTGTTTGGTGACTTGTTCTGATCTGGATTGTTGAGGAGTCTTGATTATAGATTGATGGAACTTAGAGGCTGTTGAGTTTTAAACTTAAGTCCAGATAAGGTTCCGACACATTAATAATCCAAAGATCTGATCGAGCTCCATAATTCAATTTAATGAAGGCAAGTTTAATATTCAACCTTGATCCATGTACATTCTCCTCTTTTTCTTTTTCTTTCTCTTTTTCACTTCTTTTTCAAATAAGTGTTTGCTAAGGGACTAGCAAAGTTAAGTATAGGGGGGTGATGAATACTCATTCATCACTCTTTATTCTTATATTTTAGCTACAAAAACCTTTGCAAATGCATGTATATGTTTGTAAATACAAATAATTAGCAAAAGGCATGCATTGTGTAAAAACTAATAATTAGCATGTTTTTGTGCAAAAATAAAAGAATAAAGAATTAAAAGAAAAAGAGAGGGAAATATTTAGAATAAATATTGAGCAACCTAATCCCAAGGGAGGGCTCAGCATGAGCCTGACCGCATAAAAGCCAAAGTAGAGAGAGATAGGGAGCTCATGTGTGTAAATATATCTGTAATTAAATAATAAAAATATTTTCCTCTAGAATAAGAATAAAATGAGCTTGTATATATTTGTAAATATTTGTAAATACAAAATCAAAATAAAAATAGAAAAATTAAAAAGAAAATAAAAATACTCTTCCTTGTATATATTCACCTTGTATATAAACCCACACTTATATTTATTTAACCTTTTAAATAAATAAATTAAAATCCCTAAAAATTTGTATATATTCTATCTTTTACGTTGTAAATAAATAAAATAAAAACCATAAAAACAAAAATCAAATAAAAAGAACAAAATTAAAAATCAAAAAAAGAACATTGTACATATACCATGTATATAAATGTATACATCTATTTATTTAACCCTTGTATATAAATAATAAAAATAAAATAAAAACACCTTTTTATTCCTAATTTTATGCTATAAATAAATAAAATATAAAATTGGAATAAAAAAGTACAAAAATAATTAATTAAAAATAAAAAAAACCTATATTGTATATATACCTATATATAGCACTATAGTGTAAATACCTTATTTTTATTTCAAAAAAAATAATTAAAAATCACAAAAAAATAGAAAAAAATTACAACAAACATTTTTCAGGTTTTAAGTTTTTAATAATTCGACCATCCTCTGTTTTTAAATGAATTTTCAAAACATTTTCACATGGCCAGCTCTCATTGGTCCACGGGGGATGTGGACCCCCCGGTCAACTCCCCCCTTGGACCACAGGGTTTCGGATCTGAGCCACCAACCCGATTTCTCGAAATTTCCTACGCTCGATCCGGCAACCAAATCCGTGAACCCCGGGCTCCACTTCTTCACCTTGCATCCGAGAGGCACGCCCGATCAGTAGCCTAGGGATCCGTGCTCCGATCTTCACGCCCGATTCCATTCTTGCCGGACCCTCGTTCGTATATAAGCCGAGCTCCACCTCCTTCCTCATTCATCTTTGGATCGATTCTCTCCACCCCAGGACCTCCACAGCCTCCGCGAGAGTGACAGCTCACTCCCGGCCGTGTCGCAGCGAGGAAAGGGAGACCGGACCACTGATCCGGCAGCTACGCGCCGCCGTGCGCTGCCTGGAGGTGGTGCTCGAGCCTCGGGCATCGACGGCCCTCGAGGCAAGGACCTGGAGCATCCCCTGCTCTTCCCCAGTCGAATCCATCCAGTAGGTAGCTCTCGTTCTTCTTCTATTTAGCTAATTTCCCGTTCGCCCAAATCGACTCGTCGTCGTTCATCGTCGATTCCGACCACCCTAGCCACCCGTTCGATCATCGGAGTGGACCCATATATCCGCCGTCTCTCCGCGCACCTTCTCCACCCACTCATCCAACCCAGTTCGCACAGGAACTGGGATTGGGGCTCCTTCGCCGTCGCTTCGCTGGAGCCCCTACGCCCCGCCGCACCGTTCACCTTCACCTCCGCTTACAGGGTCGAGGCACTTTGCCCTCGACCCGCGAGTCTGTTACCGTGCTTTTCAAGTTCATCCGAGCCCATCTGAGGGCCTCGACCATCTGGTGCAGCAGCTCGACCTCCGCCGACGTCGCCTGAGCTCCTAGGAGCTCCGTCGCGCCATCGGAGGACCCCATTAGACGCGGGAGGCCAAGGCGATTCTTCTCCGATCAGTAGCAGCCCGCGAGGAGGTCTCCAGCGCCCACACGAGCCCCGCGAACCTCGCCGGAGTCCAGTTCTTCGAGTAACCTCCCGGAGCCGTTCGATCCCCCTCCAGCTCCAGATTAGATCTCAGACGTCCATCAGAGGAGCCACGCCAGCCGTTGATCTTCAGAGGGAGGATCTCGACCGTCCGATCAGCGAGGTCTTCCCACGTCGCTTCCCAGCCATCCGATCTTCCACGTGGGGAGATTCCAGCCGTTCGATCTCGCCGAGGGATCCTTTGCTGGGTGCCACCCTTCCCCGACCGTTGGATCTCCACGTGGCGCCCATCGGAGCCTCAACTTAATAAAGGGTAAATTTCCTCTTAGGCCCTTAGCTTTTTAGGTGTTTATTTGTAGTCCTGTAAATATTTTAAAACTTTTATTTTCGTTTGTTAATTTGCATAGAGGACCCTGTCGTTTTCTGTATTTACGTTTATACCCCTGTTTGTAGTGGAACACGTGCTTCGACACGTGCGTTTCTGGGTTATTTGCATGTATGGACTTATGGTTTCAGGGTGTTAATGAATGAAATTAACTTTTTAGTATTTGCAGAAATACCCCTGTGAGTGGTTTAATTGTGCATGTGCGTTATATAGTGGGTAATTTACACTGAAGCCCCTGGACTTTTAGTATGTGTTACTAAATAGTCCAGGAACTTTAGTTTTCTTGCAAATAGGTCCCTGAGTGCCCAGGTCACACGCCTCGCGCGTGATTTCGTAAAGAAATTGCACCGGACCCCCTGGACTTTCTACTAATTGCGTACAGGTCCCTGTGCACTGTACCCTTGTTTTCATTTTTAATAAAATAGCAAATTAACTCCAAATTCGATGAAAAATTGGATACATGTCTCCTGCCATAGTGTGAAATTTTCTCTAAATTTTGGAGACATTTTTTATATTATTTATTATTTTTAAAAATTCAAAAACAAGCATTTTTGTTACTGTCTAGATAAAAAATTCACAAAAAATATTAAAGCACCTCTAAAAATTACAAAAAAATTACATAGTATTTATTTTACCTTATTTGATTTTCTGACCAATTTTGGTCATTTTCAGATTTATAAAACCTCTAAAAATTACAAAACCCCAAAAAACCCATAAAAATTCTAATAATTAAAAGAAAAATAAAAAAATTAATAATTCCAGCGGCCAAATTTTCCTTGTGTTTTGATCTTTGCAGGAAAATAACCTTCAAGTTTTAATAGGGCCAATTTGCATTTTAATTTGGCCCTTGAAACCTGACTGGACAGTACCTTTTATTTTCCGCCTTGTTTGATTTTTATAAAATTCAATAAAAATCAGAAAATTACCAAAAATTAACCAAAAACAGTAAAAAATATAAAAAAACATAAAAACATTTTTGTTTGAATTTTTGGATGATTTTTGAGTAGGTAAATAATTGTTTGTAGTTGGTTGTTTTATTGTTTTCCTTATTTCCTTTATTAATTAAAAATCAAAAAAAAATATAAAAACATTAAAAATCCACCAAAAAAGCTTTTTATTTTATTTTATTTCTTTTTTAGACTACTTCGTAGGCCGTGAGACCATCACGTGCTCCCTGAGTCCGACCCTGGTCGCTATACCAGGCTAATCCAATAGCCAGGACCGCTATTGTGTTTCTTTGGTTTTTATTCTATTTTGGTGGTCTGCACTTATTTTTCTTGATTGACCGAATCGTCTCCGAGATCCGGGTCGCAACGACCCTTGATCTACTATTTACCCGAGTGTCTTAGTGATTTTTCTGGTCATCAGTCTTCCCGGTGATTGCTGCACGAACGACAGCGAGCGGAGGTCCGACGACACGTAGGTGCGAAGATCGGAGGCACGAGCTCTGATACCAGTGAAGTAACTCGACGAGGTACGCCTTCTTGCCCTTGGCTGCGAGAGAGAGAGAACGTGGTAGAGATAGAGAGATGGGAGAGGGCTCCCTAGTGCGAAAAAGAGCGTGTGTCGATCCCCTCCCGAAGGAGGTGTTTTTTTGTAGGATGAATGCCCTCGCACTAGTCCGCCCTTACTCCCCCACGCCGGATCCCCGCAAGACTCGGTCTTGCCGTAACCGTCGGCTCCGAAACCGTTGGCGGTTCTTTGACCACGAGTTCATATGGACTCGTTCTACACGTGTCGCCTCCCACGAACTTTGATATCTTCTCATTCTTGTTGAAATGGTAATTTTTGATGATTTTGCTTATTGTGTTTGATCCTTTTGCATTAATATATGACAATAAGCATTTATTATGCGGATCTATTATTCTTATTGTTTTTATTTCGTTTTTCTACCATGCATACTTAAGATAGTATTGTTTTTTATTTCATTTTTACCACCCATACATAAGATATTAGTCCATATATATGCAGTAGACGACGTACTATGATATATGTTCAAGCTTATGATAGAGAAAGGATGATCGTGGAGTGAAAGCTTTCATTAACCTTTGCTTTGGTAAATCTTCTTCTCCTTCCTTCACTTCTTATAGTTTGAGTGTAGCTGTAAATTTTGTTTTATTGTTGAAACCAAATTCGAAAGTTGTTTTTTTGTTTTAAACCTTTCCGAGATTTATGAAGTCCTTTTTATTACGAGCTAAGTGTTTTCTAGATTTGTTTTGTTTTAAACGCGTGTTAAAGTTGTGGTAGCATTCAAATCTAATAGAAATAATTCAATGCAAAAGACTTTAAATTCTCAGGCAGGGTTTAAAAAACCGGTTGGACTGGGAATCGACCCCGACCTGATCGGTTCGGTCGGTTTTTTGAAATAAATTAAAAAAAATAAAAAATCGGGTCCGACCAGTGGTCGGACTGGTTGATCCGGATGGTCGGACCGGAATGACTCGGATTGATCCAGTTTTGTTGGTTTCAAAAAATAAAGGTTTAAATAATGAACTAATGAGGTTTTTATCACTTGTGTTCTTAACTTCTGCGATATAAGGTATGTCCCTCTCTTTTTTGGAATATACGTTGTGCTAATATTTTCTTAGAATAATTTTCTAGAAGCAACTATAAATAAATGATTACAATATCCTATTCATATATAATTCTAGAAAATGTGACTAACTTTTGTAGAGTTTTACTCGAAATAGGCAAACATGCTATTTTATTTAAAGATTTGATATTTTAAACGATTATTTCATTGACATATAAATATATACTTACATATATGTATCTGCTTTTATTGGTTCAAAAAAACCGGTTCGAACGGTCTGATCAGTAAATTAAGCCCGGTCCGATTTTTTCCGAGTCGATAGGAATGATGACGTCATGCCGATGCCATCACCAGTCCGACCGGTTTGGACCGACGATCCTACCCGATTGGACCAAACTGAAGATTGACCGGTCCAATGTTCGATCCGGTTTTTAAAACCTTGTTCTTAGGTATGCATAGTTAAATTCTACACACAGACAATACTATGGAGGATGCTGAGGTATACATAAGACCTCCGGATTACTGGAAAAAAAGGGGAATGACAAGGTCAATGTTTATGGTAAGAAGGATTTTTTTTCTAACAAAATTGAGGAGAAGGGGATTGTGATGCATCCACTCTATTCTCTTGTAAGAGTTAGTTTATATTCTAAAATATTGTAGTATTGAAATTTAAAACCTTGATATAGTTAGCTTTATATCATCAATCATTTTAGTTTTCTATTAACATGTTTTTATTGTTAGCTTCAATCCTATTTTTATATGTTGGAATACATGATGTAATCTACATGTCAAGATAAAAATGCATTTGCATTGATTTTTTGGAGTTATGTATGATTTTCAGTTTATCAGTGCATGATCTCCAATATTCTTAGCCATGATCTGCAAATTGAAGGCTATAAGTGGAAGGTGGATGAGGGTTAAACATGGTATTTCTTGTGCATGATCGTACGTCATGATTACCGGGCCTAACTATATGTGGAAATTTTATATCAGAATTTAATGAAGTTACTATATTTTTCCAAGTGTTACAGAATGTAATGGACGGGTAAATGGATCTCGCAAGATCCAATTATCTCCTCTCATGTTTAGCCCCGCATCGTCTATCTGTAGGACACCGTTCTATCTGCGGGGCTATGTAAGGAGCCGCAGTAGTCATACCCCATGTATCCATTGATAGAAAATTGAATAGCATATCCAACCCTTTGGTGGTGATTCTCCCGTGGTTTCATCCCGCTCCTCAAGGAGTAGGATTTTACGTACAATTTGAGCGTCCACTTTTATATTTTTCACATTCTTGTTCTTGATTATCCATTTTACTTCAGTTTATTTATTGCAACACGGTATCAAACGATGATCTCTCTCATCGGGGGTTGTGTGCAAGAAGAAGAAGCTCATGCTGGCGATCTCTCTCATCGAAGGCATCCATGCTGATCTTGTGTGCAAGGACCCACCCATGCGCATCATGGTGGTGGTGCCCAACCTGCAAAACTCTGGATGGCTCCAGGTAGGTCCCCACGCCACCTCCGAGCTCATCCTTCCTCCTTCAGGAGGTACAACCCCCTTGCAAGCCCCGAGAACCCTCTACAACCTCCAGGCGGGGAAGTGCAATGCGGTCCAACATCCGTCAAGAAGAACACCGCTGGGCCTCTTCCCAACTTGCGCTGCAACATCCGCCATGCGCAGGTGGCACTCATCCTCTACAAGTGGCACTCAACAGAAAAAAGAAGAGGGGCCTCTCCCTCACACCTCCAACTCTAGGTCCCAGTCGCATCTTGCCACTCGCCAACAGCAACAACATGTTGTCTGCCGGAGTTCCCTTGTTCGTGACAACGACGAGTTGTTCCCTTCGGGGAACCCTAGCCATCATATCGTCAACAAGGAGGTGATGCTTTTTTAAAGGGGGATATTTGCTTTAGGCCCATTGGGCATGTATTGCTACTAATGTATTCATAAGAACAAAGAGAATAGGCCCACGGTTCAAGGGTCTATCCGATCCACCGTAATATTTTTTTAAAAAAATGAGAAGAAACATTTTGGGCCCAAAGTTGGGCACGCCAGAAAAAAGAAAAAAGAGAGTTTGAGAACATAAAGAGAGGCCTGACTGCCAAAAAAGAGAGAGAGAAAAGGTGAAAAAGGAGGGTATGCCTTAAAAAAGAAAAAATGCATGTCTTGTTATGCTTCTCCCAACCTGATGAGTCATGTTCTTATTCTATCAAGTATGGGAGAAAGGGGGAGTGACAGAAAGGCATATTTTTCTATTGAGACATATCTACAGGATGTTTATTTTGTCCACCACCTACTCGTGGCTCCTCAACAAAAGCGAATGGGTGTCTATCCCAATCGCTCTGATCGGGTGCCTATCCCCGATCGTAAAATGTCTATCCCTGACATCAAAAAGGATGACCACTATGCATCGGGTGCATATCCCCGATCGTCAGATGTTTATCCCCGACATCAACTACTCTAGATGAACTTATGTACCTGGGATCGTCTCACACTTCTATAGCCTATCCATAGCATGACAGACCGACACTCTAGACTACTACTGCATACCATCCATCTTCCTGAGTATCATCAATTACTCTCTACACTAGACTTCTTCAAATTTGACTCTACTACAAGCACGACCTGATCGTCGTAGACTTGTCCTCGTGCGAGGTCTTTTCCCAGCCGTAACTACTCCAATCGGGTCTCCTCACGTCTCTCTCAGATGTAACGGGTGAAAATGAGTTGTGTATATTTTCCTTTGTTGCAAGTTACAACTTTCTCAGCTCCAGCTTGAGGGAGAATGTTAGAGAATGTAACGGATGAGTAATTGGATCTCCCAAAGATCCAATTACCTCCTTTCATGTTTAGTCCCACATCGCTAAATGTGGGACACTGATCTATCCGTATGGCAATATAAGGAGCATTACACCCCCTGTATCCATTCAGAGAAAATTGAATATATCTGGCTCTTTGTGGCGGTTCTCCTATAGTTTCATCCCGCTCCTAATGGAGTATGGTTGCACAAAAAATCTGAGCATCTACTTGTATATTTTTTATGTTCTTGATTATCGATTTTGCTTCAACACCAAACATAGATGATGACATGCCTATCTCAGTTAAAAAGTGCAGATTATGCGTCTCGAAGAAAATTCATTCAGTTTGAAGATTATTTATGGAGACCTTTTCTAATATTTAAGATCCTTGTAAAGCAGGCATATAGATAAAATCATTAAAAAAACAAAATTTCATCAAAATCTTTTCGGCGGACTAATGAGTTGCACAATCAACTAATTAAGGTTAATAATTGCTCATTTGTTGGCTCAGGCGAAATTTGTCCACTGAAATCTTTTCAATTGGCTAACATTTTTATTAGTCGACCAATTTTCCCCTTAGCTGATTAATACAATTTGTAGTCAACTAATCTTTTATGGTAGTTTGCAACTGTTTTTATTATTGGCTGGGTGAGCCGATTGATGGTATGATCGATCGACTCATGTATGACCAGTCGACTGGTCATTTATGACCGTTTTTAATCCTAATGTCTAGTTTCTTCAACCGACATCTCTTTTTAATGAATAACATCTATTTGGCATGACTAACTACCATTTCAAGCACTTGTAAAAGAAAGGCTTTACCTATCATTTCTACTCATCCATAAAGGCTTTGCCCTTCATTTCTACTCACTCATACTCGCTAATTTTCCAATCAATTTCCATTCATCTTAAGTGCTCTAAAACCTTCCAAAGCTTCTAATGTTCCATTGACATATTTCTCAAGATTCTAATTACTTCCAATCTTACTCTATATATTGCAAAACTCGGGAAGTTTCTAAAGGCACTCTAATAAATATTTTACTAATTAGGCTCTGGCAGTTTTTTATATTTTAGATACCCGAGGTGAAGGTCCCTTCCTCAAGGTCATAGGAAAAATGCCTCCTTAAAAGATGTTCAAGGAAGGGAAAGACTGTAAAGAGGTTATACTACCCCCATTGTGAAGTACCGTGAAATAGTAAGAGAGGACACTGAAGGACGAGCAGAGAAGGGAATCTTAATGTTGTTCTACGTCAAAAATCCTTTGTGCTCTTTTACATTTTTGAATTTTTAATTGTTTTAGCATAATTCAATCCCCTCTTTTATTGTGTCATCCAAATCTCATTTGTATCTATGCACATGGCAAATATAAGGAGTGTACCAACTCATTTGCTTCAATGGCACAAAAACCAGTAGTTACATAGACCACACATGGGTCTCCATCTCCAAGCTATCATTTTTATGGGAATAATTATTTCTACTAGGGAAAAAGGACAGAGATCTTCATGCAATCAAGTGACTATCATATTTGTAATCAAAGCCCTTCACCAAGCCATTGTTTATCAAAGGAAACGAAAACTACAATAATGCTCAAATCGAGACAATCTAAAATATAGAAACCATGAAATACTAGTTTGATTTGTAATTGATTGAAGAGCGGTGCGAATGGGCGTTGAAGCTGGGTTGGGGCATGCCATGCGTCGAGACCACCTTTCTCTCTGGCCCGAAACAATGCTACTAAGCTCTGACCGCTTTCTTAAACGATCATAAGCCTATGCCAAAGTCCTACCTTCCCCCATTCTTGCTCAGATTGCCTCTCTTTTTAGTTGGATTTTCAAGTTTTTGGAATGTTCCAAATTCCACTTGAGCATTCAAATCTGGATCTCTACAATGTCTTGTATGCATAAGAATATAACATGATATCTTAGCATCGTAAAACACATGAGATTTGGTAATCATTCTTAGTCACCCTATGAAGGAACTAAAATGTCAAGAAATCCAAGATCTCTTAGCTTACTAAATAGTATCAAAGTTTGAGATGTATATGAGATTCAAAAAGACCGTGAATAACCTCGAGACTTTAGGGGAAAACTTCATTAAGGGCGTACTAGAAGCAAATTGATCGATGCTCTTACTAACTATATGGAGTAAAAGGTCATAGTAACCGAAGAAGCTAACAACATAAATGAAATGGAAATGGATGACCTCTTAATCAACCTTATGGCACATAAATCAAGAAGAATTAAAGAAGATTGCTACTGATGAACCCAAGAAGAAGATGTTATAGTATTTTTGTTGTTATAGTAAGGACAAAATTTCTTTCCTTTTTTCATGTAAGCCCACTAGTGTATCTTTGTAGCCCAACAAAGCAACTTCTTTATTGTCTCTAGGGTTTCCCTTCTATATACAAAGGACCTTGTAATGTATATTCGCTTATTTCCTTTCCTCAAGGTATCAGAACGGTGGTCTTGGACTAGAACTTTAGGCCCCTCTTGATACCATACCACACCATCGTTCCGCTCTCATTGTTGTTGCCACAAGTAGCAATAACGGAGACCGCCGCAACCACGAGTAGTGGCTGTAGTAAGCCACCACAACTGCAAGAAGCTGTGGTCGTAGAAACTACAACCCCATAACGGTAGCTTCTCCTTAACCCACCGCTAACAACCGTGCCGCCTAGGTCGGACATGCTCAGACGAGCACTCCAGCGGTTCTTTCGCCGAACCAACAGTTACCAAGGGGTCTCTTTCCCCGAGTAATGCTCCCGTGGCATCCGTTTTTCCTTGTGAGTAAGCTTGAAATTCTATATTTTTTTAAACCGCGGGCTTTTGGACCAATCATGTTAGGATTGGATCATCTAAACCATATTTTAAGGCTTCTAGAACTCTAGGGGTGACAAGAGTGTTGTGTATCTAAGTCTACTTACACAATCTCCTGCATAAGCTTGTGTTAAGTTTTGTTGATTTTTCTCATGGTTTTGTCCTTGTCATGAAAGAATAAAAGATCGATGCTACTCCATCACTCAGGGCCATCAAGATCCTAGGCTCGTTGTCAAGAAGGACGAGACCAACTATGAGTTGTGAGCGATGCAAATCATGAGAACTACGGAAAGCCACATGGAGTATATCCTAATGAAAATAAAGATGGCGGACAAAATAGGTGCCATGGCTACATTAAAACAAGATAACAAGTGGGCATGCGTTTGGCTATAAGTTACTCTGAGAACCGAGATTGCCAATGAGATCCTACATCAACCCACTATGAACGTTATGTGGGATATTCTTACAACGACATTGTAGAAATTATTTCAATATTTATTTTCTTTTTATTAGTTGAGTCCTATTCCTATTTGTAACCCTTTGGGGTCTCTTATGTTATCACCACTTGGGCTCTAGGTTTCGCATTATATAAGAAACCACATATCCCTTAAATAAAATATTCAGTTCATTCTCTTTTTTTCTCCACACGATATCAGAGCTACGGTATTAGATTGTGGTCCGTACCCAAAACCCTGCCACCACCTGCCAGCCCATCATAAAGCCATATATGCGTCGTCGCCTCCGGGACTGCACAAGCACCACTGCCGCCTCTAACAGGTCCCAAGCGGGTCCTCTTTCTCTAATCGGACTTTGCGCAGATCCTCCTTCTCTGTCCCCGACCCTTATTCCTAGCCGCGACACCTGTGTGCTGTCGCTAGGCATGGTGACCCGCATCCTCCGCGACAAGCCCATTATGCTGCAGGCATGGCCCCTTCCTCTCCATCGCGTGGACCCTCCTACTGTTGCGGGCCCTCCTTTCGTATAGGGCCCCTTACGTAGATCCACAACTACAAAGGCCTTCGAGCGTGGTCCCCTCCACGTCCTAGGCGGTAATCTGGGTCTTTGAGTCCTAAACCCATGCATGCTTAGATTTCTACAAGAACTCCTTGGTCTTTCTATCTATTGTGATGGCCGCAAATTCCACCGAGACCAAGCCTATGTTTTTCATATGTTCAATGATGATTCAAGGGACTTATATTAAACTCAAGCATGTACTTTGGTCTCTGGCCTTCAAGGTGTTAATCAATGGTTAGAGAAAAATATGAATCCTTACAAAATAACCTCTGTTGGGAAAAATAAGAGAGTTATTTATTCCATAAGCCCTAGGCTCTCTTATATAGGAGAGTAGCCTATGGGTAAAATACATCAAGAGTCCAAAAGGAAAAAGAAAATACGAAACGGTACAAAAGAGAATAACATATATCTCTACACTCCCCCTCAAGGTGGAGCATAGATGTCAATCATGCTCAGCTTGGACGAACACTTCTGGAATGGCCCTCGAAGTAACGCCTTGGTAAAGATGTCTGCAGTTTGGTCCCCTGAGCTAACATGGGATGTAGAAGTAAACCCCTTTTAAATCATATCTCGCATGAAGTGACAATCAACCTCAATGTGCTTGGTTCGTTCATGAAATGCTGGATTATTTGCAATAAAGAGAGCAACTTGATTGTCACATTCCAGAGCCATAGGAAGAGGGACTTCTATATATAGATCTGTAAGCACAGCTTTCACCCACATCATTTTTGTACTGACCTGGGCCATAACCCTATATTCAGACTCAACACTGGATCTTGCTACAACCGTTTGCTTCTTGCTTCTCCATGAGACCAGAGAGTCTCCGACATACACAACAAATCCAGTGGTGGACTTCCTATCCTTGAGGCATCCTGCGTAATCTGCATCTGCACATGCTGAGATAGTAATCTCCCTGTCTTTCTTGAACAACAGACCTGCACCTGGAGATGACTTAAGATACCTGAGTATCATATGTATAGCATCCATATGTACCTGACGTGGTTGCTCCATGATCTGGCTCACCCGACTAACAACAAAGGAGATATCGGGTCTGGTAATAGTAACATAAAGAAGCTTGCCCACCAGTTCTCTGTATCTTCTCCTATCCACCTCATTAGTGTCGTCATCATATAATTTCATACTGGGATCCATGGGTGTAGTGGCAGGTCGGCAACCAAGCATTCATGTTTGACTCAACAGGTCAGTGACATATTTCCTCTGGGTGATTACCAGCCCATGAGGATTTCTGGCGAATTCCAGTCCCAGAAAATATCTAAGAACTCCAAGGTCCTTGGTGACAAATTCACGACCCAGCATTTCTTTCGCCCTCTGAATTTTCTGTCCATCATCACCTGTAATCAAGATATCATTTACATACATCATAATTGCAATACTACCTCTGGGTATCTTCTGTACGAACAGGGAATGATCTGCATTGGAACGTCTGTACCTTTGTTTTTCAAACAGGTCTGAGAGCTTCTGGAACCAAGTTCTGGGGCTCTGCTTAAGGCCATAGATAGCCTTATGAAGTCTACACACCTTAGAACACTCCCCCTCAACAGCAAAACAAGGTGGTTGTTGCATGTAGATTTCCTCCTGCAAGTCACCATATAAAAATGCATTCTTGACATCTAATTGGAATAGTGGCCAATCACGAGTAACCGCAACAGAGAGGAGGATCCGTAGGGTGGAATGGCGAGCAACCAACGAGAATGTATCAAGATAATCCACCCCATATGTCTGTGTAAAGCCACGAGCAACCAGACGTGCCTTGAATCTGTCAATGCTGCCATCTGCATTCTGCTTAACTGTAAATACCCACTTGCAACTCACTGTAGACACATCGGTAGGTGCAGTAACAAGGCTCCAGGTTCCTCTTGACTGAAGAGCAACCATTTCTTCTTCCATGGCAAAACACCATCGACTATCCTTTAATGCATCTTGGTAATTTCGTGGAATATCCACCGCCGATAGTGCAATGACAAAGCTCCTGAATTCTCCAGATAAGCGAACACAAGACACAGTGGATGCTATTGGATATGACACGCAGCTGCGCTTCTGCTTCTGAAGTGCAATAGGAAGGTCCAAATCACCTGCATCCTCATTTGGCCTCTGTAACACATCCTGCTCAGGTAAATCGTCAGATCCATCAATATTGATTAAATTCTCAGAACATACCTCAGGCGAGCTAGATGATGAGCGGTGACCATGAGCAGAAGCCGGCCTACGGGTATAGTGGAATGGCAATGGAGAAACAGGAACGGTAGCAGGAGGTGTAGGGGATGGTGGAGGTGGTAATGGTAGTGGTAGAGGTGGTGATGGTGGTGGCATGTATATAGCTTCATCAGTGCTAGAGGATACCAACTGATCACCTGTAGAAGAGAAGTACATAACAGACTCGAAAAAGGTAACATCAGCACTAACAAAATATCTCCTGTGCAATGGATCATAACACCTGTACCCCTTTTGTGTTCTGGAGTACCCAACAAAAACACACTTGACAACCCTAGGAGAGAACTTGTCAATACCTGGAGACAACTAGTGGACAAAGGCCACTGAGCCAAACACACGACGAGTGAGGGAGAACAATTCTCTTTCTGGAAAAACAAGGGAGAAAGGAATCTTCTCACCTAAGGCAGACGACAACATACGATTAATGAGATAACATGCCGTTAGAACAACATCACCCCAAAAAGAATGAGGGGCATGACTCTGTATGAAAAGCAACCTGGTGACATCAAGTAAATGACGATGTTTCCTTTCTGCAACCCCATTTTGTTGGGAAGTATAGGCACATGATGTTTGGTGGATAATTCCTTGAGTTGAAAAATAATTGGAGAGAGTATGAGTACAAAATTCCAAGGCATTATCACTTCTCGCAATCTTTACAGATGCAGAAAAAACATTACGAACTTCATTGATGAAATTTACGATAATATTCCCCGCTTCAGATTTATTCTTTAACAAAAAGACCCAAGACACACGAGAGAAATCATCCACAATAACCATATAAAACCCGTGTCCCTGATGATCGGGAACACGACTAGGACCCCAGATATCGACATGAAACAACTTAAACTTGGAGCTACTACTCCGACTCTGACGTCTGGGAAAGGTAGACCGATGATGCTTTCCCAACTAACAAGCCTCACATTGGATGGACGTGTGAGGTGAAACCTGGGGTAACACACAACACAGTTTATGAAGCGGTAGATGTCCAAAGCGCAAGTGCCACAGGAAGGGGGAGATAGATCCAGCAGGTAGAGAGGAGGCTCCAGCATAAGGGGTCCGACTGAGACGATATAGGCCGCCTTACTCATAGCCACGCCCAATCACGTTGCCCGTAAGGATGTCCTGAAAAATGAGAGAAGATGGATCAAAAATTGCTCGACAATGTAAATCCTTTGTAAGTTGGCTAATGGACAATAAATTCATAAAAAATCAGAAGTGTGCAGCACGTTCTTGAGGTGCATAGAGGGTGTCAGGCTAATCTCCCCCTGACCAGTGATTGGAGAATGCGTCCCATTGGCAATAACCACAGTACGGCCTGGAGGGACCTGTCGGTAGGCTATAAGAAGGCCTTGATCACCACACAGATGATGTGTGGCACCAGAGTCCATAATCCACTCTAAAGTATCTGATCCACTATTGCTAGTAAATGCATAAGTGCTACCTGAGGTACTGGTGGATGCGGAAGCAGCAACATCGAAGTGACTATCAAAAGCAGGTACTGATGCAACGGGACCAGATGGAGGAATAATGCCCCTCAGACAGGGTACAAGATCATCAAAGCGCTGATCTAGATATGAAGCAAATGGGGGCTCAATCTGTTCAACTACTTGTGCAGAAGCAGGAAAACCGTGTTTGGAATAGCACGTTTCTTCAGTATGCCCAGACCGGTGACAAAAAGTGCATGTTGGCCGAACACGACCACCTCTGCCCCGAGGTCCACGACCACGGAACCGATAATGACCTCCACGACCTCGATTCGTTGCCATGGCTGAGGCGGTTTGATTTGCAGTGGATGAAGGAACAGTAATACGAGTCAGTCTATGAAATGCTTCCTCCATCGGAGGAATAGTGGAATCTGCCAAGATCTGAGAACGTGCTGCCTCGTACTCTGGGTCAAGGGCTGCCAGGAATACGCCAACCATAGTGGCATTCTGGTACGTCTTCTGTTGCTCAGGAGTGGTTGTGAGAGGTATGAAGATGTAGAGCTTCTCGAACATTCCACGTAAAGATATGTATAATGAGTATAAGGGCCAGCCATTCTGTTTGATTGTGAAGATATCATGCTGTAGTTGCATAATCTTCGTCTCATTCTTTGCCTGTGAATATGTAGCAGTCAGAATGCCCCACATTACTTTTACAGTGGGCTGATGGAGAATATCGTTGGCAATCTCAATTCCCAGAGTTCCTGATAGCCAAACCTTGGCATATGCATCATCTGCCTCCCATGAGGCGTTGACCCCAGTCTTCTCAGCAGGCTCTTCCTCAGTAAGAATGTGCTTCTTACCGGTTGACTTCATCATACTCATGAACTGCATTGCCCACAGTTCGTAAGTTGACCCATCCATCTTTACAATGGGCGTTAGACCTCTAAAGGCGCCTGTAGATGGAATATCCGCCTTTCTCTCTGACATGATGATTATAGAAGACTAGGGTAGTAGACTGAAGATATGATCGTCTACACGGACATTCACGAATTTAATTGCATGTGTAGACTCAAGCAACCAAACCCATAGACTTAAAAACTCAAGCGAGAGTCTCCTCTATCACGAAGGCACCCTAGGGTTAGGCTAACCCTAGGATATGAGACTGCTCGCACAACCATCGATGTATGTGCACGTGCGCACACACGGAGTTAGGGTTGCACGCGTACGCTAACCGGAGCCGCACACACACAGGAGAAGGCGCAGTGCCTAGGCGACGCGCCTGCGCAACCCGCACCGGAGGATACACAGGAGATGAGGTGCCTATGTGCGTAGGAGGCGCGCGTGAAGGACGTAGGCTACGCGCAGATCTGCACGAGGAGCACAGATGCGGTGCGCAAAGCCATGCGGGAGGTCGAGATAGCGGCGCACGGAGGCCGAGGACCATGCGGGAGGCCGAGGCGACGACGCACGGAGGCCGAGGCGGCGTGGAGGGCTTGGAAGTGGGGGCTAGGGTTAGGGTTTGGTTCGAGAACTCCGGTCTAGGACCGTCGCTCTGATACCATGTTGGGAAAAATAAGAGAGTTATTTATTCCATAAGCCCTAGGCTCTCTTATATAGGAGAGTGGCCTATGGGTAAAATACATTAAGAGTCCAAAAGGAAAAAGAAAATAGGAAACGGTACAAAAGAGAATAACATATATCTCTACAACCTCTAAAGGAGATGGATAAAGATTGACTCCTGCTTAGGGACAACTATCAGGTCATAATATGGATGATCAACAATGTTGAGTTCCACATTACGACGAATCTCCTGTACGAGGACACTACAAAGGACATGTGGGACGAATTATCAGACACTTACTCTCAACCTCAACAGACTGCCAAGTCACATCTTGTTGACATCTACATGCAGATTTGGTCTGTTACTCAGGAAGAGTCCACGTGTCCACCATTGTTGCCGACACCTTAGCGGCCTCTACGAGGAATTTGCCATCTTTTAACCAACATGTTGTCCAAAACAAGTGACAAAAAGATTTGAGTGGCAAGTTTACAGATTTCTTGCTGGCCTTCATCCTCGCTATCAGATGGTGAAGGACCAGTTCCTCACTTCTAACACTTTATCACCAATCAAAGTCATTTTTGGGCGACTACAACAACTTGAGACTTTGTTGTTGTTGTTGTACAACAGCTTGAGACTTCAACTGGTCGCACTCCTTTTCTGTAGCCTATGGATCTCTCACATAATACTCACCCTTTCTCCCAAACTTATCAGAAAAAGAATGACGTCGACCAAGTTGGGAGAAGAATAGAAGCATGGAAAAAGAAAATATCTTCCTTTTTTCACATAAGCCATCTCATTTTTTCCGTCTTTTCTTCTATGATTTTGTTAATCAAGGCCCAACTGGATTTTTTCTTTGAGTCCTTTTTTGTCTCTTTTTTTTAAATAATATAGCCCAATATAGTAGCCTTTTTTAATACAACAATACACAACCCTTATGCCTAAAGAAAAATTGGCTCTTAAAGTCCAATGGTAGGCAGAGGGCATCGAGTACCTCTCCTTCATCCGATAAGGTTCCACCAAGGGTTCCTGTAAGAACCCATCGACAGGATCCTCCGATTCTCACCGTCGTCAGCTATAAGGAGTGGTGAGGACCGCTGCTTGCGGATTGGAGCATCGATGATGAGGGTTGTTGTTTGGGAGAAGAGGGTTGCTGCTTGCGGAGGCCTCCAATCGCTGCCGCCAAGATATGTTGCACATCACGCTTGGAGAGGAGGTTGGGGCCACCTGTCCCACTGCCAATCGCCACTAGATAACCGCAGAGGGTACCTACTTGATCTAAGATGGTCGAAGGTTGGGAATGTCGCTTCAAGGGTTGGCGACAACTTCTCCTCTGCTGCTTCTGCCACGGTGATGCACCAAGGTTAACTGATGGGTGATGCATGATCTAAGATCCCAACTAGAGATGAGGCATGGAGTCTCGATGGCCAAGATTTTACGGTGCCTGGTGCTTCATGGAGTCTCGATGGCCACCTGAAGCATGGTAGAGGTACGCGTATGCCCGGAAAGCGCACTGGTTCTCATGCCTGAAGTTTGAGAGGGCTAATAACCCTTCGCGTGAATGAGTATCAACCACATAAAGCATCATGTATCACCATTGAGAAGCTTGACGAAGATCTAGTTTGGAGATTCGATGGCGCCACGTGGAATGAGGGTTTCATCAGAAACCCTAGTTTTTCTTGATATTCAGAACATAGAAGTTGATGATGACATGATCTCGTAAAATTAGAGTTTCAGAAACCCTTTTAAACTCTCAAACTTGAACAAATCATGAACATAATAACATAAAACTTCGAGGATAAATCCCTAAAATTGACCCGCTCTGATGCCATGTAGAAAATGACAATGTAGAAGCGTAATCAAAGATAGAGATAGAAAGAACATAAAGAATATCGAGATTTTACGTGGAATCCTACTCCATTAAGAGTGGGATGAAACCGCAGGAGAGCCGCCTCAAAAGGTTGATGTGTATATTGAACTCGATCAAAGGTTACAGGTAGTGTGGGGCTTCTTATATAGCCCCACCAATAAAACCAAATCCCACTAATAGACGATATGTGACTAAACTTGTGGATGTGGTAATTAGACCTTGGAGGGATCCAATTACCCATCTTAAATGCATACTCTAACATGTGCATCTAATTGCTTGACTGGAGAAGGTAGTCTGCTGACCTCCTCTCAACCTTCTTCTACTGTGAAGTCGGCTTGCATAGCCAACGGTGCACATTCTCCTATTGTCACTATTTAGACTATGAAGTTCTTCAAATTCATGCTCTTTGGCATTTTCTATGCACCTAATTTTCCTTTAAGCATGCTATCTATTCATAAACTGGAGTCAAACTCCTAAGCAAGGCCTTAAATGTCGGTTTCGGTCACCATTTCGGTATCAACCAAAACAGAATTTCGATGGAATTTCGGTGGAACTTCGACCGAAATTTCGGTCATTTCAGTCATTTTTTGTACTAGCACCCCCATATTTCGGTCATTTCGGTCATTTCGATTGAATTTCGATTTCGACTGGATATCGATATTCGACAGAAATTCGACCGAATTTCGCTGAAATTTGAGGCCATGCTCCTAAGTAGTACCTGGGAATTACTTAAATACCCAGGTCCTACAGAAAGTTTTTTTTACTCAAAAAATATAGAGGTGTCGCATGTTGAACATGCGTCACATCTAAAGTTTTTTTTTACCCAAGAACTACGTGTATAGCGCATCTTGAATATGCGTTATACATAACGCATATTGGATATGCGATATTGCGGCTAAATTAACCCCGCGCCTATCGACCTTGGCATTCCAGGAAATTTGTCACATGTCGCATGTTCGACATGCGACATATGAGAAAAAGCCTGGAAAATGACTTGGCCGCGGTCATGGTCTCTTTCCAGGGAATTTCCCAAATGTCGCATGTCCAACATGCGACATATGAGAAATTCCCTGGAAAATGAGTGGCCACGGTCCTTGTCTCTTTCCAGGGAAATTCCCATATGTCGCATGTCCAACATGCGACATATTAGATATTCCCTGGAAAATGAGTGGCCACCAACTGGTCATGGCCAGGTCTGGGACATACGAACTTTTGAAGTTGTGGCTTTGAGCATTAGTCATCTTGCAACATGTCCGACGGGTGACATGCGACATGTCATAAAAACCCATGAAAAAGCATGACCAATTTCATGTCTTTAATATAAATAGGCATCGCATTCACGCATTCAAAGATGTATAGACATTCACCAAAGCAGGCTATGGACATAGACATTCACAACGCAGATAAATAATGTGATACAGAAAGGAATTCCAAACATTTAATATAAATAGAGTTGTCCACGATTATACATCACATTTTTGTGTCATATAAAAAAGTACAATGATTACAAGTCAACGCTTTTTCCTCCGCTGGTATGTAATCGTGGAATCAGGAGGATGGAACGGTAACAGTCGGTTCGCCTCGTCTATCATGTGGATTTGGGAGGGCCCTGGGACATCTTCCTCGAAAGTTGGCATCAGCGGTGGCGTTAGTGTGCAGTAAGTTGGTTGTGTCTCGGTGGTATCCAATCCATGCCTCAACGGTGCCTGAGGCGTTGGCAAGTCGTCCCGTGGTCGCTCGGTGGCAGGTGTGAAGAAGTCTCTTTGCGCAAGGTTCTCATCTTCCGCAGCGGCTTCTTCATAGTCCATGGGTTCCGGCACTCGTTCACGCGCCCTACCTCGACCTCTTCCTCTTCCCCGTCCTCTTGCCCTTCCTCGCCTTGCCTCCTCCCTAGCCATATCAGCACGCTCTTCATGTAACGTGACCGCATCTGAAAATTGGAACGACAGCCACTCCGTCATTTCCGCCTTCGCTTGTGCCCCAATCTCGCGACATTCCTCGTGTCCAATGTCGTACACACGGCTCCACTTGGCTAGCTGCACACAAGGAAAACACGTATAGATAAATTAGTAGCATTTTTCTTACTTAATTTACCACAAACTTGTAGTTGGAGCGCTTAAATTGCTTGCCATGGTTGCACCTAAACGTCCGACAAATCTTCGAGTTATGGTCCGATACCACTGCTCGTATGCGGGCGTCGCGAATATCCCTCTGGACCGATTGATACTAACAATTCTATCTTCCCGCTCATCCCAGTAGGCAATATGCAACCAGTGTTTTGCCCTCCAATCTACATGCACTTTCCCCCTCAAATCAATTGCATGGAGTTCCTCAAAGGTGAAGCAAGGACGTGGAATATCTTGAAGGCCCCCAAATTGTCTCAAGAAGCGGTCTGGGTAGTAGTACTCCACAATGTGGAAGTATATCAACGGTACTTTCGCCATCCAAATCCGTTCGCCTTCAAGAGAGTTGGCCGGGAGACGGGCGCGGATGTCATCGGTATATGGAGTCCACAATACCTGAATGTGAAAATTGTGCTTCGATTAGTAATTTTTTTATATAGGAAAAATTTGTGAATGTAAAATTACCTGCTCGGGTGATTGCATGTCAAAAGCATCCCTGTAAGGTCTCACCACGTGTGTGGGCAGTCTACGATGGGCAAACGCCGTTGCCCAGCGGACTCCTAACGGGCGCCCGTACCATTCTCTGCCGTCACTCACAACTGAAGCAATGTGGGGGAAATGTTGTATGCAATATCAATTTCAGTCCCAGGAATAGCATCCTTCATTGCATGCAATAGATAAGGCATTTCGGCGTAAGACTTCTTCCAGTCACCAAATACAATTCCGATGGCCTTCCTCCGAGCATCCCAGGCCCTTTTCTTTGTAACCCAGTAGTTGTACATCTCGTGGATGTGAGCTCTACAACTTGATACACGAACATTAGGGTCATCCCTAACAAGAGTTAGCAATGATCTAGACATGAATTTGCAATCCAATTGAGGGTGATCCTGATTAACTGTTGGGTTTATACAAGTGTGTGCCCCAACAACCTTGGAGATCACCCACAGTCCATCAAACTTTCTGAAATGTCCTCGTAAATACCAAACACAGCCAGTCGATCTCTGCGTACAAAAAACCGACCATATGAAGCTGGTGGATTCCTTGACAATGAAGTCAAAATGTGGAACTTCTTCACAGCGTAAACCAAATCCTCCCTACATTTGAACGTCCTACCCTTGCGAATTTCGTGAGCGACACCATCAACTCTAGACTCCCGTCGAATGTCGTCTTCATATGTTGAACGGGTATTTGATCCTCTAACCCCAAAAAAGGGTATACGGGGTGTAATAATATCCGTGCCTTGTTCATCAACTTGGATCTTGATGCAACCTATGTGTGCAATAACCTAAATGATGAACCAAGCAGTGGAACTAAGGCATCAAAATGACGAAAATGAAGAAAATGAGGCACGATAGGAAAAATCAGCAACAACAAATGGACGTGATACTCGCAATATAATACCGGTTATTCCACAAACGTCGGGCAATCAAGTAATTAATGATTAGTGGAAAAATATAACGATGTTGCGGACTTGGAATCTCAATTAATCACCAAATTAAACAGCAATATAACGGCCACAAATCTAAACTTTATAAAATGGAGTAATATACGGTAGAATTCTCATACCACAACCCGCGAGGGGTTGGTAGTCGCGCCTCAGATCTGGTCGATGGCTGGCGATGGCGTACGGGCTTGCGCGGCTTGCTGCGGCACGGGAGGCGCTAGCCGAGGGCACAGGACTTCGGGGTGGCTGCTGGTCTTCAACGGGTGGAACTCCGGCAGTAGATGGGCGTGGGGAAGGCTTACGGTCGCGGGGGGGGGGGGGAGGGGAGGGATGGCGCAGTATAGGGACGGGGGGGAAGCTAGGTGATTTCGCGAGTGGGGTTACGCTGGGGGATGCGATGGGGGGGAGGAAGGCGGTGGCGGCGTCGCGGGCTGGATCGCGGGGGGGCCCGAGGTGTTGGGGGGAAGGCGTGTGGACTCGGCGCGGCGGGGCGAGTGGGTGGGCTGAAGGCGGGGCGGCGGCAGTTGGTGAGGGAGAGGAGGTGGCGCGGCGGCTGGCGAGTCGCGAGGCGGGGAGGGGGGTCCCCGTGAGGAAAGGCGGCGGAGTAGAGGGAGGAGGGAGGCAGCGGAGGGAGAGGAGAGCAGAGGAGAGATAGGCGGCGGTGGGGGAAGAATGGGGTTACGGGGGAGAGAAAAGAAGGAATCGGGGAGAGAGAGGGAAAGGGCGGCGGGAGTGAGAGAGAGAAAATCGAGAGGGGAGAGTTAGGGTTGGGGGAAAATGACTCCAATTCAACTTATCTCCCAATTACAAAAAGGGGGGCCTTTTATAGAGGCTATTCCCCCTCAAAATATGCAACAACTTATCCTAAAAACTAGGAAAAATAAAAGAAAACAAAAGAGGATAATAAGGCCTTTTATAATGAGCCTTTTACATAGGAAATAAATAAACAAAACAAATACTAATTAGACAAAATAAATGTCTACTAAAAATTAAGTGCTATCATGCTGCATCAACTCCCCCCTGCTGAAAAGAATCTCGCTCCGTCGAGATGGCATCATGGAAGTTCTGAAGTATATCGGGGCGGAGTTGTTGGAGTTCGTCTTCGTCGATCCAGGTGCAATCGGTGAAAGGTCGTCCCTTCCATTTGACTAGATATCGACGGAAGAGACCGCGTCTAGTTGTCATATCTCGGATATCTGCAATATCTTCAATCTGATCGGCATCGGTTGCGGCTGGCAGGTGGCGCATATCATCATCAGGAACTGTTGGCGTAGTGGCATATGTCTGTTCATCTCCATGATATAAAAAGAGATCTGATACGTTGAATACTGGTGATGTCTGGACGTCTGGCGGGCAGGTCGAGTAAATAAGCATTGGGCCCAATCTTCTTGAGGACTCGGAATGGCCCAATCTTTCGTTCGCTCAATTTTTGGTGGACTCTCAAAGGAAACCTCTCTTTTTTTAGGTGGACCATCACTAACTCTCCAACTCTGAACTCACTCTCCCTTCGGTGCAGGTTGGCTTGGGCTTGGTATTTCTGGGTCATGGCTTGGAGTTTGGCTCGGATTTCAGCATGGGTATGGGTCAGGTGTTCGACCAGATCCTCAGCAGCTGCACTACTTCTCCTTGCATGGTTGTGGGCTTTAGGTCTTAAAATTGGGTAAGTGGAAAGCCGTACACACTCTCAAAGGTGATTTTCCGGTGGACCTATTAGTGGAACTGTTATACGCGAATTCAGCTTGGGGAAGAATTAGATCCCATTTGGACGGAGAGTCCCCTGCAAGACATCGTAATAAATTTCCTAATGATCTATTAACTACTTCGGTTTGCTCATCTGTTTGTGGATGATAAGCGGTGCTATATTGCAAACGAGTACCAAGATGGGACCAAAGCGTGCGCCAAAAATGACTCAAAAACCGGGTATCACGGTCTGTAAGTAAAAGAACGAGGGACACCATGCAAACGGACGACATCACGAAAAAACAAATCAGCGACATGAGATGCATCTGAGCTTTTCCTACATGCAATGAAATGTGCCATTTTAGAAAATCGATCCACAACCACAAAAATAGAGTCAACTTTTCGCACAGTGAGGGGTAACCCTAGCACAAATCCATGGTGATATCTTCCCAGGGTCGCAGAGGAATAGGTAGGGTGTGTATAGTCCAGTGTTCTGCCGGTGGCCTTTGAATCTTTGACATGTTTGGCATTTCTGTACGAATTTTGTCACATCCTTTCGCAAATGCGGCCAATAAAAGCGTTCTTGGAGAAGGGTCAAGGTTTTGTCTCTTCCAAAGTGTCCAGCTAAACCTCCATTGTGTAGTTCTGAAATTAAGTTCTCTCGAAGGGACGTGGCAGGGATGCATAGTTGGTGGCCTTTGAATAGGAAACCCTCATGAAGAACAAAAGTGGCTGTTGGGTCCGGTCCAGTACCAACGCAGTCGGCATGAACTTGACCGAAGTCAGGATCAGTGCGGTAGAGGTCCTTGAGCGTTTCAAATCCTGTAGTGCTGACGGTCATTGTAGTCAGGGCATGCGCTCGCCGGCTCAACGCGTCGGCCACACGGTTCAAGGTTCCGGATTTATGCTTGAGGTGGAAGGTGTATTCCTGGAGGAAACTAAACCATTTGGCATGACGTTTGTTAAGAGTTTTCTGGGAGTTCAAATACCTCAGGGGTTCATGGTCGGAGTTAAGAATGAATTCACGTTGGATCAGGTAATGTCTCCAATGCTTGAGAGCTTGGACCACGGCATAAAATTCAACATCATAAGTGGAGTACCGTGATCTGGCATCGTTCAATTTCTCGCTGTAGAAGGCGACAGGTCGTCCTTCTTGACTTAGGACAGCACCAATCCCTACATGTGAGGCGTCGCAATCGACTACAAAAACCTTGGTGAAGTCGGGGAGTGCCAAAACAGGAGCATGCGTTAATTGATGTTTTAGATTTTGAAAGCTCGTCTCTGCTTCAAGGGTCCAGGCAGGTGCGCCTTTCCGCGTGCATTCTACCAACGGTGCCGCACAAGTGCTGAAGTTCCGAATGAAACGTCGGTAGAAAGAAGCTAACCCTAGAAAGCTGCGAATTTCAGTGAGGGTTTTAGGTACGGGCCAGCTCTGAATGGCCTGAATCTTTGAGGGGTCAACCTTAAGTCCATCCGCACTGACAATATATCCTAGGAAGAGGACCGTGTCAGACATGAAGGAGCATTTCTTGAGGTGGACATACAGTTTTGGTCTCCCAGGGTTTCCAAGACTTGTCGCAAGTGAGATAAGTGATCTTCTTTGGTCAAACTGTAGATCAGGATATCATCAAAGTACACGACCACAAACTTGCCAATAAAGGGCCGCAATACATGATTCATGGTTCGCATGAAGGTGCTTGGGGCATTCGACAAGCCGAAGGGCATGACCGTCCATTCATACAAGCCCTCTTTGGTCTTGAAGGCTGTCTTCCATTCGTCTCCAGGTCGCAGGCGAATCTGGTGGTAGCCACTGCGGAGATCCATCTTGGAGAACAATCTGGCACCCGATAACATATCAAGCATATCATCAAGACGTGGAATGGGAAAACGATATTTGATCGTTATCTTGTTGATAGCTCGACTGTCCACACACATTCTCCATGTGCCGTCTTTCTTTGGGGTAAGTAGAGCAGGAACCGCCACGGGGCTCATACTCTCTCGAACGTACCCACGTTGCAGCAGATCCGTAACCTGTCGGTTCATCTCTTCATGCTCACTCGGGCTCATTCGGTAATGGGGTAAGTGGGGTAGGCTGGCTCCAGGGACTAGATCAATGTGATTTTTATGTCTCGCAACGGGGTAATCCTTCAGGCAACTCTTCAGCATGATGTCAGCGAATTCTTGGAGGATGGGCTTTATCTCAGACGGGACTTCAGGTGGAGTTGTCTCTTGCTTGTCCACTTCACGCCCCATTAATGCATAGATGGTGGAGCTCTCCTGCATTTCGCGTTGGAATGTTTGGGCTTCTATCAGCAATACAGAGCCCGTGGTCGCAGTCTTGCCGGTGGCGTTTTGTTACCAGTTTGGGCGGCTGCGGCCCGAAGGGTAGCCACTTGGCGAGGGCTAAGGGCTTCACGTTGTGGCCTGAGGGTTACCCGTACTTTGTCTATGAGAAAGGTGTACGTGTTCAGTTTTCCTCGGTGTTCAGTGTCTCGATCGAATTGCCAAGGTCTCCCTAGAAGTATGTGACAGACATCCATAGGGGCTACATGGCACCATACTTCGTCCTTATATGAGGGGCCAATGGAGAAGCTAACGAGGCTTTGACGGTGGATCGGGATTTGGGTACCACCTCGGAACCATGCCACGCTGTACGGTTTCTCGAGTGGTTGCGTTGGTAGACCCAACTTATCTACCATTTCTTGTGAAACAAAGTTCTCAACGCTTCCTCCGTCAATGATCAGTGAACAACGTCGTCCTCCGGAGGTGCAGGTGGTTCGGAAGATGCTGCGTCGCAGCCAGCTATCAGCATCGTGGACAGCGGGGGTGAGCAGAATGTTTGTAGGCGCACTGTCGGAGCGATAAAGTTCTCGTGTTCAATTACCAGGAACGGACCGGAGTCGTCTCCATCCACTCCTAGACGTTCATAGTCATCGGCTCCCATGGTGTCAGCAGTCAACGCAGTCGGATCCTCTTCAGGGGATTCTTGCTGGTCAGGGTCGGGGTATTCAGGGTCGTCGGTGGTGCATAGATGGACGGGTCTAGCCTTAGGGTTTGGGCACTCTGCGGCTCGATGGCCCTTTTGATAGCATCGGAAGCAAGTATCAGGTCCTATAATAGGTCGGCTTCCCAAGGATGCCTTGGCCGGGGTTTCCAGTGGGTGGTCGGGCGACGGTAGGAGTTGATATTTGGCTTGGGTTTTACCAGCAATGACTGATGAGGAACCCATCGGTTTGGAGTATGTCATCGTGGTACTGGTACGAGGAGCGGAGTTCGCCGCAAAAGGCATCTTCCTCGTCTGGGCTTTAGCAAGCTTGATCTCAGCCCGTTCATCCTGCTTGTAGGCTTCATCGACATCACGTCAGTTGTGGAGGTAGAGTTCATCCTGGATGACTTGGCGGAGGCCTTGCATGTAGCGGGTGACCTCCTGAATAGGAGTCTCCCGCAAGCGGTTGCGATGGACTAGGGATTGGAACCCTTCGGTGTATTCCCTCACACTCATGGTGCCTTGTCTCCATGATTGCAGTCGTGCGTATAGATCTCGTTTGTAATCTTCTGGCCCGAATTTGGTTTTCAGTTTGACTTTCATCTTGCTCCAACTACGGATCTTACTCTTCCCTATTCGTTTGCGTTCAGATTGCAAACGGTCCCACCATAGCAGCGCATGTCCTTTTAATTTTATAGTGACGAATTGGACCTTACGTTCGCTGGGCATGGACTTCCACACAAAGAAGTGTTCGACGGCTTGGAGCCAGTCCAAAAAGACGTCAGGATTTCGTCCTCCGTCAAATTCTGGGACATCAAGACAGATACCTCGATCCCATCCATCGTCAGACTTGGTTCCATCTCGTGGTTGGAATTGATGTTCACCATTAGTTTGTGGAGTATAGCCAAAGGTGTATGGATCTGGAGTCTTGGGGATGAAAGGGGTGTATTCTCTGGGTCCTTCTTCCTCACTTTCCTGTGAATGATACTCGCTATCATATCCGTCAGAAGTAGAAGAGCTAGAGTCACGGGAAGTGCTGTTCCGGGAGCGTGATTTCCGGCGAGTGCGTCGACCTTTGTTGGGAGTTTCATCAGTAAGGTCTTTGCCTATCATACGACTATTCAAGGTAGCGATTTGTCCACTCATCTGTTCAACCACCCTTTGCATGTGTTGCATTTCAGCAGCTAGGGATTCTAGCGATAGTTCAGGGTGTGTGGTGTAGGTGGTTTAGAGCCACTAGGTTTGTCGGCCATGGAAATCCTAGGGTTCTGCTTTCTTTGTTTGGGGTTTTTTTTTGTGGTTTTGTTTGTGGTTTTTTGTGGTTTTGTTTTGTGGTTTTTTTTTGTTAATGCAATGAATAAATGGGACGCAGACGAAATGCAGAATCGTGAGGCTCTGATACCAATTTGATGCAACCTATGTGTGCAATAACCTAAATGATGAACCAAGCAGTGGAACTAAGGCATTAAAATGACGAAAATGAAGAAAATGAGGCACGACAGGGAAAAATCAGCAACAAATGGACGTGATACTCGCAATATAATACCGGTTATTCCACAACCGTCGGGCAATCAAGTAATTAATGATTAGTGGAAAAATATAACGATGTTGCGGACTTGGAATCTCAATTAATCACCAAATTAAACAGCAATATAACGGCCACAAATCTAAACTTTATAAAATGGAGTAATATGCGGTAGAACTCTCATACCACAACCCGCGAGGGGTTGGTAGTCGCGCCTCAGATCTGGTCGATGGCTGGCGATGGCGTTCGGGCTTGCGCGGCTTGCTGCGGCACGGGAGGCGCTAGCCGAGGGCACAGGACTTCGGGGTGGCTGCTGGTCTTCAACGGGTGGAACTCCGGCAGTAGCTGGGCGTGGGAAGGCTTACGGTCGGCGGGGGGGGGGGGGGGGGGAAGGGATGGCGCAGTACAGGGACGGGGGGGAAGCTGGGTGATTTCGCGGGTGGGGTTACGCTGGGGGATGCGATGGGGGGGAGGAAGGCGGTGGCGGCGTCGCGGGCTGGATCGCGGGGGGCCCGAGGTGGTTGAAGGGGGAAGGCGTGTGGACTCGGCGCGGCGGGGCGAGTGGGCGGGCTGAAGGCGGGGCGGCGGCAGTTGGTGAGGGAGAGGAGGTGGCGCGGCAGCTGGCGAGTCGCGAGGCGGGGAGGGGGTCCCCGTGAGGAAAGGCGGCGGAGTAGAGGGAGGAGGGAGGCAGCGGAGGGAGAGGAGAGCAGAGGAGAGATAGGCGGCGGTGGGGGAAGAATGGGGTACGGGGAGAGAAAAGAAGGAATCGGGGAGAGAGAGGGAAAGGGCGGCGGGAGTGAGAGAGAGAAAATCGAGAGGGGAGAGTTAGGGTTAGGGGAAAATGACTCCAATTCAACTTATCTCCCAATTACAAAAAGGGGGCCTTTTATAGAGGCTATTCCCCCTCAAAAATGCAACAACTTATCCTAAAAACTAGGAAAAATTAAAAGAAAACAAAAGAGGATAATAAGGTCTTTTATAATGAGCCTTTTACATAGGAAATAAATAAACAAAACAAATACTAATTAGACAAAATAAATGTCTACTAAAAATTAAGTGCTATCATGCTGCATCAGATCTCCTCGTCCATCATATCATCTTCGACATCTTCGCTACCTTCTTCCAGGTCATCATCGGACCCCCAAGGGATGAAATCATCCAAACAATGGTTAACCTCTCGCCGCAACGGCTCACTCATGCCCGAATCCTGATCCGTGCATGGCTGCGTTACAGGCGCATCAGTTTCAAAGTAGGATTCCATGGTTGGGACATTTCTGGGTTGTATGCTACGGACAACTGCTGGTTGTGTACTCGGGACTACAGACGGTCCCCTGTTAGCCACATCAGTGGGACTTCGCTCACAGATGCATCTTCAACATAAATGTCGGTAGGCATTGATTTTCCAATGGTCCGAGCATATACAAGAACTGCCTGCACATCATCATCATCGACAATAGATGAAAATGATGGTTCCTCCCCTGGACCTCGAGGGATGTGATGTAATAATCGGATTTTTTGACTATCGGCATCCAGGTTGAACTTACGGTAAATCAAGTTCAACATCTCCTCGAACGTCATATTAGGCATTAGCACAAACCCCCTTACGTGGGTCGATGATCCGCACATGAGTGTACCGCTGAAATGACACATACAATATAACTGCTCCATTCTAACGTAATACGTGACACAACGTACAAGCAAACGTCATACATTCAAGAAATGAAAATATTATACATATTATACAAAAATAAGTCAAGAAAAAATTTTACCAAGTCCAAATCTTCACAACAACCGGTTTGCCCTAGTGGGATGCGGGGGCGGCTACGACGGTGGCAATCAATGAAACCACGGAAAAGGAGTGTTCCACGGGGCAAGGAGTGACCAAAATGAACGTTTTCTAGAGAAGAGGAGATCAAAAATCGCGGGTGGGGCTCTGGGCGTCAAAGCGACAGCGGTGGTGGAGGACTGGAAGAGCGTGGAAATGCCAAGGCCGATAGGCGCGGGGCTTATTTAGCCGCAATATCGCATATCCAATATGCGTTATGTATAATGCATATTCAACATGCGACACCTCTATATCTTTTGAGTAAAAAAAAACTTTCTGTAGGACCTGGGTATTTAAGTAATTCCCAGGTACTACTTAGGAATTTGACTCCATAAACTGTGTTAAATTGAATTGTAGACTGATTTTTGATGAGTTTTATTGCTACTTTCAGGATATTCGGACGACGCGGATTTTTGGTGGACATGAGAAGAATGACTTATTATCTTGATATCCCTGCTAATTCCACTTTTGTCGAGCTATCTCTGTGTTTGCAGACCTGTTCTTATGGCATATGCACCTTGATCATCCGTCTGCTAGAGCCCTTTCTCAGATATTTCCCGAGCTGTCATCACCGAAGCCTTTTGAGTGCAAAGTCTGCCAGGTCGGCAAACATCATCAGACCTCCTTTTCATTGAGGACTGAGTCTCATCGTTCATTGCCACTTGGTTTGTACTATAGGAGGTCATAGATATTTTGTTGTTTTTGTGGATGATTATAACAAATTTTAGGGTCTATTTAGTAAAGGAAAGGCCATATATTAACAACAATGTCAAGTCCTTTCAGTTTATCAAGACTTTCTCTGCATGTATTCGGATTTTCAGAACTGAACAATGTTCTTGAATTCACTCTGCACGACTTGACCACCTCAGTAGTAGCAGCACACAAAAGACAGTAATCCTTTGTAAGCTACCCACAAAAGATAGTAATACATTATAAGTTAACATGATTGGACACTTGTGTAGTCAGGTCACTTCAACAAAGAGGTGGAGATGAATTTGTCATCTCCAACCTCGATCTTGTTCTCAGACATCACATCAACTATTTATATGATAGATCAACAACAAGAATGATGAATGATCACACAGTAGCCAGGAACAAGGCTTGATCGTCAATGTAATGAAGATGATTGATCAAGCCAAAAGTAACACCACCTATTGATCCATCAATAGTGAGGGTTTGATCGATCTAAGGTAGAAACAATACCAAACGTTAATCGATCAGCTTTGTAGTAGAGATAGATCACCAAATGTCTCATAATAGTCAGAGAGTGGAAGTGATCTATCACTCAAGATATATGAACAATCGCAAATAACCTTTTGATCGATCACGACAATGTTGACTGCATAAATGTAATGTGTGTGAGGGCCCCGAGCATGTCTCACTATGAAACTCGTGTGACCAACAATCAGCGTAGTAAACTTTGATGTAACGCCAGAAGTCTCAAATGTGACAACTAGTTGTGTGGAAACCCTTGACATAAGCAAATTACACTGCCATAAAAAGATCAAATTGCTTTAATACTGTTGGAGTATAAGTTGTATGCGCCATTGAGTTGTAACATGGTAAATGGATCCTGGAGAAGAGTCCATTTACCCA